>PVHX01000339.1:0-141651 GCA_004024805.1 Geosciurus inauris | reverse complement strand
CCAGAGAATTCACTAGACTGCAGGTGCTTTTCATCCAGGATATGTAGTCGACAGCCACAAACTCGTGAGGGTGCTACATGAGGATTTTATTTATTTTTTAATTTAATAGGAATGTTACATTTGTTAGGAGATGCCAGCTTCCTTTAATTTTAATAATTTGTCAGGATGCATGTTTACATTTTGCTACTTCCTAGTAACCAGAATCATCTCAGAATACTTGTTTGTCTGTTACTGCACAGCTTTCTTCATTTGTTGGCCACTGGCAGAGCAAGCCAGGTTAGGGATTAACCTCTAGCTACCCTGGAGAGTCCTATGGCTGGCTTCTGTGTTGTAACCCTATTCCTAACTCTTACTGTTGCCTTTCCTCATTTAATGAGCACTCATTTCTTATTCTATGTTGTTTCCAAAGCCCAGAACACAGCTCTTTGACAAATACTCAGTTCATCTTTTGTGATATGTTTAAAATATGGGCATCATTTATAAATTATGTCTTAATCCTACAAAGATAGTACTTACCCCTTCACATTAGTTTTTGTTTTATAAAATTAGAAGCATTACAGTTTAACTTTCTGTTTAAATATTTGTTTTCCTAAAGCAAATAATAAGTTGAGGTCTATTATTTAATAGGTGCTTTTTAAGAGAAGATGTGTAATGTTCAAATCAGGACAATTACCATTTCCATCTCCTCAAACATATATTGAATGATTACATCATATCCTAAAATATGTACAGTTATTGTGTATCAACTAAATATTTTTTAATTGTGAAAGAGAGTAAGGCTATCTCTTCAAACCCAGTCTTTTGGCTCATACCCTTGCAGCAGTGGCTGCCGATGTTCATCTGATCTGTAGAGAAGTCCAGGGGCGAGGTCTGCATGGGTGACACTGCACTGGAATGAGTACTGTCAGCTCTCCTTTAGACTCTTCACATGTGTCAAGCGTTTTGCTGGAATATGTACACACATATGTACATATCATTTCTCATACCTTCAAGATACTTTTAAGGAGCCAGGCACAGTGGCACATGCCTGCCATCCCAGCTACTTGGGAGTCTGAGGCAGGAGGATCACAAGTTGGAAGCCAGCCTCTGCAACTTTGTGAGAGATCCTGTTTCAAAAAGGGGTGGGGTGATATAGTTCAATGGTGAAATGCTTAATGCAGTATGCAGGAAAGCCCTGGATTCAATTGCCTATATCACACCCACAAAAATGTATTTATAACAATTTGCATTTTAAAGGTAAAAAAGCAAATTCTGGTAAGTGGATGAGCTTGGAAAAATTATTGAGAATAAATTGCCGAATTCTATCTAACCTTAGATGCTTTCTCTTATCACTAGACCACAATTCCCTCTTGAAGGAGTCTCATATGTCCTCTTCAGTCAACTTGGTTTACATTGTATTGCATTAATATTGATTTTCCAAGATGTTATTTCTTAGTTAATTTTAGTATTAAGAAAATCCTTGTAAATCCAAGGTCACTATGTAATTAACCCCAGGAGCTCAGAATCAGTCATACAGTAGCATTTACACATTCATGGACTTAAATGTCATCCATTGATACACATCTTATTTGAACTTGCAGAAAAATCATTTTTCTAGAGTTTTTAAAATTCCATTGTGCTTTTAAAATAATCATAGCATGCTTCTTATCATGTCTTTAGAATGTGCTCAGTTTGAAGTGTGTCCTCAGTAGAACTAGGTGTTTCTGTTGGGTTATTGTCTTTTAACTGTTGAGTTGTAAGAGTTTTTTATATTTTCTGGATACTAGACCATTATCAGATACATGGTTTGCAGAAGTTTTTCTCTAACATGATTAGATTTTTTAACTTTCTTACAAATATCCATCAAAAGATAAAAGTTTTTGATTTTGATGAAATCCATTTTATCTGTATTTTCTTGGGCCATTTGTGCTTTTGGCAGCATATCTAAGAAATCAGTGATTAATTTATTATCACAAAGATTTATACCTATGGGGTTTTTTTTCCTAAGAATTTTATAATTTTGGCTCATATCCTTAGATATGTGATTTTTTGGGGGGGGGTACTAGAGATTGAACTCAGGGGTACTCGACCACTGAGCCACATCCCCAGCCCGATTTTGTGTTTTTATGTAGAGACAGGGTCTCACTGAGTTGCTTAGCGCCTCGCCCTTGCTGAGGCTGGCTTTGAACTCGCGATTCTCCTGTCTCAGCCTCCCAAACTGCTGGGATTACAGGCTTGCGCCATCGCACCCAGCTGGATATGTGATCTTTTATATAATTTTTGTATGTGGTGTGAGATGAGTCCAACTTTATTCTTTTACATGTGGACATCCAGTTGTTTCAAAAACATTTGTTGAAAAGACTATTCCATCCTCCAGTGAATTGTCTTCAGACCTATGTTGAAAATGAATCAAGTGTAAAAATAAAGGATTATTTCTGAACTCTGAATTTATTCTACTGATCTGTATATTTCTGCCAGTACTACCCTGTTTTTAGTAATTTCATTTTTGTAAATTTTGAAATTGGGAAAATGTATGGTCTTTCCTAGAGAATGTTCCATGTACTATTGATATGAATGCATATTCTGCTTTTATTGGGCATAGTGTTCTATAGATGCCTATCAGGTGTGATAGTTTCTTTTGTTATTCAGAATTGCTAGGTTTTGCCTTACACATTTTGACATTCTCATGTTATTACAAACCTGTGCTAAGTGTTTTATCTGCTTGATGGGTTAACTTTTCTGTCATTTAGAAAATTTAGTGACAATTTTATCCTAAAATCTATTCTGTCTGATGCTTTATATTAGAGCTACTCAAAGTCTTTGGGAAGTTACTATTTTCATGTATATCTTTTTCCACCTTTCTTCTTTCAACCTATATTTATCTTTGAATTCAAAACATGCCTTTTGTAGGCAGCATGTAGTTGGATATTTTTTTCCACATACCTTTTAGCTCATCTAATCCTTTATATGTAGTTTTTGCAGTGAAGGATTTATATCGGTCATCTTGCTCTTTGTTTTCTGTGTCTTCTTTTTGTACCCTATTGCCTTCTTTTATGCTAGTTGTTGTTTTTTGTTTCGTTTTGTTTTGATCTTTTATTGTATCACTTTACTTCCCTTGTTACTTTTCTAAATTTCTGTTTTTTGATTACTTCCTAAGCATGCAGTGGGGATTATAATTTACATCTGAACTTGTACAGTGATAGAGTTTTAGACTTGCACCAACTTAATTTTTAACAGTACATAAAAGCCCGCCTCCCTACGGCTCCATTCTCTCCAGCATTCGTGTTGGTGCTGTCATGCCGTTACATCTTCATGTGTTGTATGCTCATCACACACATTTATCATTATGTCTTCATGCAGGTGTATTTTAAATCAGGTAGAAGAATTATAAACAAAAATTCACTTATATTCTCTTTTCTATTTACCTAAATATTTACCTCTACCAGTTTTCTTCGTTTTTTCATGTCGATTCAAGCTACTGACCTTTCCTTTGCCTGAAAGGACTCTTTGCATTTTTTTCAAAGCATATCTGCAGGTTATAAATTTTCTCAATTTAAGATAGCTACGTTAAATTCTTTGGTAAATTCGGTTCAAGCTTTAGGAGGGGGACAATATTTATTTCTTCATGTTTCTTTGTATGTCTCATTTTTTTAATTGTTTAATATAATTTATCAACTCTAAAATTCTTGCAGGGTTTCTTATTATTTTTGTTATTTGTTAATGACTTTTCCATACCAATTCTGTGAAGTATTTATCAGGTATCGCCACTGAAGTTTAGTGCGCAACTGCTGAGTGGAAGGAGATTTCGTTAAGTACCTAAAAACTTCCTGTTCTTTGCCAAGAGCCTGTGGGTATACATTGGCACTTGTGTCCAGTTCTCACCCAGTCTGTCTGCAGCTAGCTCTGGCTTAGCCTTCATTTCCTACTGGTGCTGAATCTCAGCATCAGTCAGGACAGAGACCTCTAGGTTTTGCTAGGTCTTCCCTGGGTATGGATGTGGCCTTCTAGATTCTTGGGAATATTTCAGAGTTTTTTAAAATCTGTACAGGTATTTCATTCCCCTCATTTCCTTTTAACCTTTTGGATTAGCCTATTATTCCATTTCTCCTCTGCCATAGACAGCCAAATTCTTAAAACAATTGCCTCTAATTATTTTTTTCAGATACCCCTAGAGGATAGGCTTTTTGCCCAGGGTGAGTTCTGAGTTGGATCACTTAAAGCCAGTTCTCTGTGTACAGCTTTGGTGGAGCTCCCGCCGTGCTCCACGCTCTTTGCTCCACTAGCCTCCACATTGCTGCCACTGGTGCCTTTGGTGTACAAGGCTCCTCTCGGTGGGGCATGGAGGATGGCAGTAGGCCAGGTTAGAGCATCACAAGGCTCACTGCTGTTCTCACCAAAATTCAGTCATTTGTTAAAAAAAAAAAAAGAAATTGCTCCCTACATCTCTGCAGTCCATTTATTAATTTTCATTATCCTGAAAATGCTGATCCTTACTTTTTTTTGTTTTTGGTTTTTGGTTTTTTGGGTTTTTTTGATATCTTTTTGCTTTGGTGCTTTGGAGTTTCTTACGCTACTGTCTGTGCTGAAGTTACTTCTATATTATCCTTTATGCTATAATTAGACATACATTAGCTGATTTAACAAATGTGCACTAAAAGCATCATGATTTTTTCCAGAACATTCTCTGAATGTCTTTGTGCTTCTGTTGTGTTTTAGGACTATGATGATGGATACAGCACTGCATATGACGAGCAGAGTTACGATTCCTATGATAACAGCTACAGTGCGCCAACTCAAAGGTAAGTCAGTCCTCGCTGCCAGTCCCATAGACACATGCCCTCCACCTGGGCTGGTGTGACACGCAGCTGGTGAGGGTAATTTTACCTGCCCTGTTTTGTTTTTTGTTTCTTCTAATCAGAATCAATGCCTGTTTTAACAGCTAACATATATTAACCCACACAGATTTACTTTTCTGTTAAAGCATTCATGCTTGGGAAATAAAAGTTTGATTTATTATAAAAATTTGACTTCACTGCTCATTGTATTCTGATGAAAAGGAACAGCCTCAAAAGATGTGACTATACAGCCCTAAGGCCAAATAATGTGGGAAATGTAGAAAGGTCCTGTCTTAGTGCCTGAAGATGAAGGTGCCAAACGTTTTGTTTCCTAGTTATAGAACTTTTTGATTTCTTAGCAGCAACACTCCTGTTTCCTAACAACTTCAGATGTCTCCTTTTGCATAATGAGTTTATTCTGATTTCTTTTCTAAAGCAATATTTACCCAGAAATAAGTATCATCAGAATCAGAACAGGTTTGGTGTTCATTGGTAGATGAAACCAGTGTTTATTTTATGCAGAACATTTTCTTAAATGCCTAGAAACCTTTTGCTTCATGCTTACAATTCTGAGTGGAGGGCAAAGGTAGGCATATATAAAACAAAGTACTGGTTTACAGTGATTACAGAATGGACCATGTGGTTATTTTGATGAATGATAAATTCCCATTTGAACTTACTCAGGCTGGGAATACCCAGGTTCTCTTACTTGTTCACTATAATGTTCAGGCTCACAGGGATATTTATAATTTTTCATTTTTGCTCCCCAAAAAGTACTTCCTTTGTAGCTTATAATAATTAAGCAGCCTTCAGGTTTTGGCTAACAGCTGCTCTTTTTGGTGCAAGTCTGGGCATCACGTTTGCATCCTGCAGGGTGCTGGGTGGCAGCCTTCCTGGTGCTTGTGCAACCCCATGGCTGGCACGTCATGAGTACTGGAGGAGACATTCCCCACAGCTTTGCATCTGAGTATCTAGCGCCTTTATAGAGGGTGTGGTGCCACTCCCATTGTGTAGAGGAGGGAAGGAACACAAAATGAGGTCATTTGCTGAAAATCACACAGTAAGTAGAAAGGTGAAATTCTAAGTCAGATCTTCTAACTCAAAAATTTGTACTTTTTATAAATAACTAGGTCTTTCTCAGATTTTGTTTAATAACATAAATATTCACAAGTATTTCAATTTTTGTCTAAATATCTTGGCAAAGCAAGTCTTCACCTCCATAGCATTTGCTGAGTGTATAGTGCATTTCTGGTACTTTTAAGTTTCATAAGGGCTACAGTCTAGCTCACATGCACATATCACTCCTAACCATGGTCCTATATGGCAGATGCCATGCCTATAGAAGAGGAGGCTGAATGACAGAGGGGTTCCAGGACTGGCTTGTGACTAAAGCTGATAAGAGGTAACTCAGGTGATGTGGCTTCCAAGAGCCCCTTCGTAATCCTGGCTCCTTCCTAGTGTCACACTGGGCTCTCCATTAGCCTGTCCCCACGTCCCGTCTAGCATTTGGTGTGCTGACTTTCAGATGCAAGTGCATGCCATTGGCTTAAGGACCTGGTGTATTCCAGACGCTGTGTTGGTGCTTTATGGATTTTATTTCAGTGGACCTTCATGAGCTCCTGTCTTGTGCAGTAACTATGGTCATCTGTGGTTCAGAGGCCAAAAGCTAAGGAGCAGCTTATAATGAAGTGTATGTACAGTGCAAGAGTATTGTTCCTCATGGTCTTTTGTTTTTTGATATTTGACATAAAGAACTAGGGTTAAGGCATTTGCCCTGTTGAGTGCTGTGACCGGTCAAGGCAAGTGACGCCACAGTGTTGACACTGGTGAGCAGAGAACAAGTCAGAGCCCACGTTTACTCAGGGCCTGTTCTCAGGCATGGAATGTGAAGTGTTTTGTTTAATCCAGATGGACAATCGCAAGATTAGTGCCCATAAGAAACTGAGGCTCAGGGAAGTAATGACTAACTCCAAATGGAAACCATCCTGTAAAGCTTATGGTCTTTTCCTTTTAAGCTGTGATAATATGGTAGTATGATTAATCATAAGCATTCATTCCCATTTCTTTGTTCACTCATTCAATCAATATTTGTTGAATATGTATTTTGTGTTAGGCACTGTGCTTGATCATTAAAGTATACAGATTAAGACAGAGACCTTATCCTTGAAAAGCTCACTGGCTAGAAGGAAATGAGTACAAATATTTAAATGCAGTATAGTATGGTAATCACTACATGATGTCTAAGGAGAAATTCAGTATTTCCATTATAAGACAGTGCTAAATTCTGATTTGGAATTTGGGGGCATATCTCTGAGAAGGTGAAGGATAAGTAGAAGTCCCCAAATGACAAATAGAGAAGCAAGTTCCACAGAGCAAGTCAGGCAGGACAGAGACATGGAACAAAATGTTTTTATGTGGGAAGTGCTCGTGATCTCATTATGGCTAAAGTGTGCGTGCATGGAAGGAGCAGGGCCATGTTCCCTGGAGCATGTGGTGCCCAGGAGGGGGCATGTGCCCTACTCGGAGCTGTCATAAGAGGCCCTGAAGAGTTACATGCAAGCAAATGATGTGCTTAGACTCGAATTTAGAGAAATTAATTAGCTGACATTGTAGAGCCTGGATTGGCAGGTGGTGAGCCTGGGGGAAATAGCAGTGAAGAAGCTTGTGCTTTTTAAATTATAAGCCTTTAAATGTCAAGGAAGACTCACTAGCAGAAGCATCCTGCATGACATCCCGTCTACCTTTTTAGACTGATCTTTCCAAGGGTGCGGCTTGTCCTGCCTGAAGGAGTAGGAAATTGCATGGTCACTGCATGCATGGGCAGCACAGAGGCCACTGTTGGCGGAGCACTCTGGTCACTTATTAATCCAAGTAATATGTACAATAGACATCTCTTTTTTAAAAAAAAAGTTGCATAATTTGCTTGAAATCATTCATTTAGAAGCAAAGGAACAGCTCCAAACCTAGGTGTGTCAGGCCGTGAGCATGCAGCTCCTCTGCATAGTGCTCCCAGGCTATTCTGAACAACTGTGTGATAGCTGAAGGCAGGTGCCCTTGTTATGGATCTGGGTGAGGAAATGGTTTCCTGTGCTGTTATGAGCTTGCTGGTGTTGCTGTAATACACAGTGCTAAGTCTGGGTGGCTTCAGTAACGGATTTATTTTCCCATGGTTCTTGAGCTGAGAGGTCCAAAATCAAAGTGTTGGTAGGTGTGTTTCTTCGGAGTTTTTTCTCCTTGGCTTACACGCAGTCACCTTTACCCTGTGTCCTCACGTGGTCTTTCCTCTGAGTGCACCCCTAGCATCTTTGTGTATCCACATGTTCTCCTGTAAGAATTCCGGACAGACACTGGGTGTGGTGGCTCACACCTGTAATCCCAGGTGCTGGCAAAACTGAGGCTGAAACAGGAGGAATGAGGGTTCAAGGCCCACCTGGGCAACTCAGTGAGACCTTAATCTCAAATAAAAAATAAAAAGTGGAATTGAGTTTAAATCCACCCTCAGGGCCTCATTTCAATGTAAATCACCTATGTAAATGCCTCGTAAATGATCTCTAGTATTTACTAGTAGGCACTAACAGGGACACTGTCAGCAACACTGTCATCTTCAGTTATGGAGTGTTTACTTTGTGACTGGCACTATTTCATGGACTTTAGTAAATTGTCTCTCCCTTCAATCTGAACACATTGCATTAAGTTAAGAGAGGTCATGTTGTTTATACCAACTTAGGAAGCCCAGCAGTGGTGCAATCCCTCTGGCCCCAAGCATTCTCTTGAGCGCTCTTTTCCTTTGCCTCCTCTCTCACTCACCATAGTTTTGATTTCAGTTGCTGCAACTAATTCCTACTTGTATTTTATTAAAATACCTCATATTTTATGATGCTTTTAAATCTTTTAGGCATCATGCTTCAATCCAAACTGGAAGTCTTGCCTTAGCAGATCTAGACTGTCTTAATCAAACATAGAATTTCATTCACACTACGTATTAAAGTTGTAGGCTATACTAGTGAAATTAAGAGCTTTATTTTTCCCACTTCATATTAGATCCTTTCAGCAGGTATCGTTCCCTGCCCCTGCTCTAAGGAACATTTGGTCCTGGGTGTCAAGTAATAGGAAATTCCATGTAGCACCATGTAACACTTGACATCTATAGTCTTAATTTTGACACTTTGGTGTCTATAAAATTAGTTTCATACTTTAATAATTCTCTTTGTTCAACATTTGAAAGTGCCTCCTATGTTGCAGGTGTAGTGAGGACTTCCTGGTTATCCTGCCTTTCAGAGGCAAGGCTATTGTGGAGTCACCCGACACTTCCTGATGAAGGACACAACTGAGCAGATGACCCTGCACTGCCCTCTGAGGGTGCCACTAGCATGGATGTGGGGCACCCAGCATGTGGCACAGACTGCAATATGCAGCAAGTATAAAACACACCAGATTCTAGAGACTTCTCGTGAAGGAAAAGAATGTAAAATAGATGCATTGTTAAAATCCATTTTACCCATTTATTTTACTGTTCTTAAAATGCGGCTACTAGAAAGTTTTGAATGACAGAGGTGGCTGTTATTTTCTCATAGACAGCACTGGGCTGAGTGATCCTGGCAGAGCCCATCTCTGGCACTACAGCACAGCGGAATGCTCCCCAGGCTGGGGCACAGTCACCCAGGGTAGGCAGATGACCCGCTGGGTACAAAGAGAAGTGGAGAGTCTCCACTCAGGTTCATATTCTTCCAATTTCCATTCTGCTGTTTTATACATCAAGATGTAGCAATAATATTGCAGTGCACGTAGGCACAGTACAGTTACAAGTCCCAAGACACTTTTCTTGCTTATAGAGAAATATTGTTAACAACATCTGGAGATGCATGCCACAGTGGTTAAGACTCCACAGACCTGGGTTCAGACCCAACTTTAACATTTACTGACTGTGTGATTTGGAACAAGTTATTTGACCTTTCTGCTTCAATTTGTATGATGTTTATTAGTTTTTTGTTTTGTTTTTGGGGGGATATTTGGGATGCTGAGGATTGAACCTGGGGTCTTCTGCATGCTATGTAAGCACCCTCCCACTGAGCTACACTCCAGTCTTACTTCTGGTTTCTACTTGAGGGTCAACCCAGAGGTTAAAAGAGATGGGAAAGTGTATTGTCTGAGTAAACGGTGGGGGAAGGTTGAACTACTCTACTAGAGGTTGAACTAGATGAGTCAGGTGACATCATTAGCACTGGAACCTGCGTGGCCCGGCCTTGCCTCCTGCCACAGTGCCACGCTGCTTCTGCTTCCCATTTCACACGGGACAGCTGCACAGAGCATGCATGTGGTGACTCGTAAGTGCGGTGTGAGAGTGAGGGGAGCAGGGAACCTTGCAGAAGACTTCTCCCACCATGTGCGGTCAGTCTCGATATTTGCTATAAACTGGAAGTTAGGATAGCTCACCTGAAAACAAAACAAGGAGACAGCAGGGGACAGGGCTACCCGATGTATATTACCTACTATGTGGAAGTGTTCCTTTCAGAAATGACTTTTTTTTTGTTTTTGGTACTGGGGATTGAACCTGGGGATTTACCACTGAGCTATATCCCAGCCCTTTTTCTTTTTTACTTTGAGACAGGATTTCACTAAATTGCCCAGTCTGGCCTCAAACTTTGATCCTCCTGCCTCAGCTTCCTGAGTTGCTGGGATTACAGGCATGCGCCACTATCCCAGCCAGAAATGACTTTTAAATTTCCGAATTCTTAATCATCTTATGACACTGTGTGTTACAGAAAGTTTCTTGCAGGTGATTTTACAAATGTGAATTTTGTTCTCCAAATTTTCAAGTGCCATATGTTAGAATACAAAAGACAGTCTTACGGAGTGATAAAATATTTACTGTAGTTTGGCTTCATTTCCCCATTGATTTTTGTAATGACTTGATAATGCTGATATTGTTGTATAACATAAAATATTGTTTATCTAATTTCACACATTTAGTGAATAACAAGACATTGACACACTTACTATGAATAGGAATATAAACTAGTCTTTACAATATTGGAATTGTTCTAATATATACTGGCTCAAAAGTCATCATTGATTACTTCCTGTAGATGCACAGCTTCAGTGAATGAGGAGGAGCAGGTGATAAATGTTCTCAGCCCTCAGGGCCCTGCCCTGGCCTGCTTCCCTGACTGAGCCTTTGCAGATAGCATGGCGTTGGCTCCTGGAAAGGGCTTACAAATGCATCCATTTTATTCTAAACTAAATGGAATTAGTTTACATTTGGTGTCTCCTCTGTATTTCTAGTAACAGTCACAATGTGTTAATCTGTTTCTGAGTAATTGTAAAGTGTCCAAAGAAGTGTTTGGCTCCTGTAATGATTGTAAAGTAAGTAGAAAAAATGGTTCTCAAGAAAGTGCCCATCATCCCTGGGGGTATGTGGATGTGATACATCAGCTTCCCGACTGGTTTAATTCTACATGGATGCGCTAATTTTTCTTAGCAATCTGGAGCTTCCCAGGATCTTCAAGTATGTTTTGTCCTTCTAAATCTCTGTAATTTTCATTAAAATACTTCATGTTGTTCCATTTTCTCTCTCCTTCCCCTCCCCATATTTTTATTGGTGCATTACAGTTGTACATACTGATGGGATTTTTTGTTACGTATCTGTACACACACCCAGTGCACAATACCGTTTGGCCAATATCACTCCCAGCACTTCACCCCATGAAAACACTTTAAATACTTGAAATAATAATTCAAAATAACAGCTGTTATGTTGGATAATCTATTAAACTTATTGAACTTAGTGCCCAGCTATCTCACATCCTTTATATGTGTTATCTGCAGTTTTCATGATGACCTTGCATGGTTGGTTTTTCCATATGTGAAAACCAAGAATCAAGAGATTTGGCAGTTTTTCTAAGAATACACTGCAGAAAAGTACTTGAGTCTTTGTTTTTGTCTGATTAGCCATTTAAGACAACTTTTTTTATATTATAAAATCATTGACTTATTTTGTGACAAACCAACACCCTTGTTTGGATAAAGCCCCTTTATACAAATAGAATAGGAAGAGTGATGGAGGTGCAGGAGCGGAGAACACTCCTGGGGTGCTCTCAGATGTCGAGTCCAGGAGAGCAGTGTCCTTGTGTGCCTGCCCTCTCATCTATGGCTGTGTCTGTTGGCAGCTATAGCAGTAATGGATCCAATTAAATCTTCTCGAGAGCTAACCTATGGAGGCCTGAAAATAATGTGGAATTTTTACTTTGGAAGCGATGACCTATTGTTTAACTGAAGATGTTACCATTTAAACATCAGTAAAACTGTCTTTTGGAAAATAATACTGTTTGTATTAGAGATTAGCTGTTTAGGACTTTGAAAAGCAGTATATAATTATTTGATCTAGATTAAAAGGTTTGTCAATCATCCTTGTAAAATTTTGTCAAGTACACTTTTTTTTCCCTTCTAGTGAGCCAGTCCAGGGCCTCACACACTCTAACCACTCGCTGTACCACAGGGGCCTCCCCAGCCATCAAATGTACTTTTACATAGTCTGATCCTTTGGATCGTTGGCACCTTGCTGCACAACTACTGAAGGAACCTCTTGGCACAAACTGAGCCTTATAAGCTATCAACAAACATATTTCTAACAATATTAGTTGGTGTAAAAAAGCAGAGATACCACCATATAGTACCATAGACTTGTAAATTCCTCCTCAGTAGAGAAACTGTAGAGGGAGGTCAGTAGTGAAAACCTGAAGCTTCACTGCTGTTAAGGAAGGAAGCTTCCAATGACGCAGTCAAAGCATAGCAAGGCAACTCTGTTAGCACCCTTGTGATGGATGTGGGGACCTGACAAAGGAGACAGACTGGCTCGAGTGCTAGTGCGACTTGGGCACGAGGGAATCACAGCCTGCGGGGCTCGTCCATGGATGGAACCATCACAGTATACAGCATCCGGGCCAATCTGAGTCAGCAGGCCAGTGCTGAGGGCAGGCCGGGCCAGCAGACAGCCCTTGGGGAGGGTGGGCACAGGGAGCCAGCCGCTGCCAGAGGTGTGGAGTGCTGGTACTGAGCTTATAAGGAACTCTGCAGGTGGGCTTAGGAGAGCTGAGGACTGGCTGTGAAAAGCGAAGGGCAGCCCAAGGCCAAAATGTGAACGAGTATTGATGTTAATCATTATTACTAGGCACTGACCATCTCCTGTAATGTATCAGTCACATTAATGAAGTGTCTCCTCTGATCTTAATTTTAATCCTAAAAGGTGGATATTATCATCACATTTTATTCTTGAGAAAATAGAGATTAAATAAGTTGCCCAAGTTGTACACTGAGTGACACTGTGGACTTCAAGCTTCTCTTCCCTTCCATTATGCTAGTGTTCTTCTGTTTGCAAGGGTGCAGGGTGGGGCAGGGTGAAGATACTAGGAATTGAACCCAGGTATGCTTTACCACTGAGCTTCATTCCCAGCTCTTTTTATTTGTTTATTTTCTGTTTTGAGACAGGATCTCACTAAGTTGTTGAGGATAAGTTGCTGAGGCTGACCTTGAACTTGCGATCTTCCTGTCTCAGCTTCTTGGGACTGCAGGCATGCACCACTACATGTGCTATAGCAGTGTTTTCAAAAGAGCAACACACACATTACTGCTGTTGTACAATGTGATTTTAGATATAAATGGTCACATTTTTTTTAATTGCCAGATTTTTTTATTGGAAAAGTAAATTTGGTTCTTAAGTGTGTGATTTTATGAATACTATTGCTGTAGCTTAATCATAGTAAATTTATTGAGATTAAAAGAAAGTCAGAGCCAGGCGCGGTGGCTCAAGCCTGTAATCCCAGCACTTTGGGAGGCTGAAACAGGAGAATTGTGAATTCAAAGCCAGCCTCAGCAATGGTGAGGTGCTAAGCAACTCAGTGAGACCCTGTCTCTACATAAAACACAAAATAGGGCTGGGGATGTGGCTCAGTGGTCGAGTACCCCTGAGTTCAATCCCCAGTACCAAAAAAAAACCAGAAAGTCAGTATAGAGAGTAATATCCAGTTTCTAATAGGATAGGTATACACATGGGTGGCAGAGGTCCTAAGAGTGGTTCAGGAACGCTGAAGTTTGGCAAACACCACACTCAGGTGAGGGACCACCTCTTCTAGAAGTTTACTAAATCAATCTCAGGACCACCACTGTGCCCCACTGTGACATGTCGCCCAACTACACTTGATACCTCCTTTGTACTGGAAATAATCCAAGAGGTTTTGTAGCTTCATCAGGAAATTCCTTAGAATTAGGTTTGTGGAAAAGAAAGAGATTTTTTTTCAAGATTTGTTAATAATAATGTTGACAGAATCAAATGTCTGTGAGTACTCACCAGCTGCCTGTCCTTTCATTTAATTCTCGAGTCCCTTGGTAGGATTGTCAGTCCTTAGTTATACAATTAAGGAAACTAATGACCTAGTACTTGACCAAAGCCCCGCAGCTGAGGAAAAGAGGTGGGCTTCACGCCCAGCTACCCTCTCGAGCAAGTCTCTGTTCTTCTTCACTTGAAGGCAAGCAGGAAAACATGAAAAATAAGGGGTGCTCTCAATGTAGAGAGCACCGGAAGTGCTCTCCTCGCCACGCCACATGGAGTCTGTGCTGGATCACCAGGCGTGTCTGGGAGCACAGCCCGGTGGAGGCATGCTGGTGGCTGTACATCAGCTGCTGCTGTCAGCTCGGCCCTCAGTGTTCCTGAGAAAACATGATCTCTATCACTGAGGAATTGTAGAGTAATGGCAGTATATGAAAACAGTCCACCGGGGGATGTACTACATCACTTGGATTTAGCGCTGCCATCTGCTTAATAGCATGGAGAAGACTACAGTGGCATTTGTGATCAGCCGCTCACGGCAGTGACAGATGCCGTGCAGAGCAAGCACCAGGAAAAGAGGCTTGTTACCAAATGCAGATTGTGTGACAGGTCCCGAGCAGTGTGCACGTGTCAGTTATCAGACCCTGGTTTTAGCTCTAAGATGAAGTCATTCAGTGCGTCTCCCTGTGTTTTCCTCCTCTATGTTTGAAGCCTTCTTAAAACGTATATTGCTTTCTAAAAGAATTTTCCTAACAAATCTTCATACATGTTCATTGGTGAAAGAATTATTTTAAGAATCTCTGACTCTTCAACATAGGTAGCATGACTTTGTGAAGAAAACTGTGACTGTAAATCCATGCAGACTTGAACTTGAATCCCTGTCCCATTAGTTTGTTGGCTGTATTATTTTTTTAACTCAGTTATATAATTTTTTTAATTTGTTCTTTTCAGACATACATGACAATATGATTTTAATCAAGTTACTTGAGTCATTGCTCATCTGTAGAGTGATAACAATAATATTTGACATGCCAAATTGTGACTGAGGTAACAAATGTAATGGTCCCACACCCTATTCCCAGCCTTTCACAACATCCCTCAGGTGACACTCCTAGCATGCCATGCTACAGGCGAGGACACCGAAGCACAAGACACTTCTTGACACGTGATCAGGAGCCTCAGCACTCTGCCACACTGCCTCTGAGTACGTGTTGCTCTAAGAGTTCAGCTGTTGCACCTAGAAACTACTTGTCTTTCCTGAGGAAAATTCCAGTTTATAAAAATCCCAACCAATAATCTAAAAAAACCTATGCATGTCCTTTTGATCCCCATTTGTGAAATAAAAAGTGGTCAAAGGCTCATTTAGTTTAAATTATTTAGCTAGGCACAATGGCACATGCTCCCAGCCACTTGGGAGACCTAGACAAGAGGATCACAAGTTCAAGGCCAGCCTGGGCAGCTTAGCCCAGTGCTTTTTAAAATTAATTTTTAATTTAAAAAAAATTAATTAAAAATTAATTTTTAATTTTAAAATTAATTTTTAATTTTAAAAAGCACTGGGGATATATCCCAGTGGTGAAGTACCCTTGCATTCAATTCCCAGTAAATAATAATAAACTATTTAGAGTTCTGAAGTGTGTTGGAAGCATGTACTTGATGTCAAAGCCTGAAGTTACCTTTGAGGGATGGTTTTTTTTTTTTATTTTTTTTTAGTTGTAGATGGACACAGTATCTTTATTTTATTTATTTATTTATTTATGGTGCTGAGGATCGAACCCAGTGCTTCACACATGCGAGGCAAGTGCTCTACCACTGAGCCACAATCCCAGCCCTTGAGGGATGGTTTATGACAGAGAATACCAATTCCTGAAGGTTTTAGTCTATTCATACCTCATTTATTGAACTTACAACGTTGGAAACTAAACAAGCTCTGACATGGTACAGGCTGCATTTTTTCCTTTTCCTTCTCATTGTGAAGGAACATTACTTTTGGAAGGTAATGTGTGAGTTTACCTCAGAAGCCTTAAAATCTCTGTAACCTATAACTCTGTGTTTCCGCCAGAAGTGCCTGAACTCACAGTGCTACAGTGAGTGTTAACAGTGAGTGCGTTTAAGAGCTCTTGAAGACAGAGACAGCTCCTAAGGTTGGCAAGAGAAATAGATGTTGGATGTATTCTTTTATTTACCTTTGAGTAGATTGTGATGTAATCAATTAAAATGGGTAATGAGATTTGGGGAAAAGTAACTGTGGGGCATGTTGAATTGGGGATGTCTATGGAATTGTAGCAATTATATTAAATGATTTATATGGAAATTTTTACATACTGATAAGTGGTATCCAAATGGTAGTTGTTATTCTATCCCCATTTTTCTCATTAGTTACCAATGTATTATCATGGTTAAATTTTTACCTCCAAGTTTTTAATGTAACCAAGTTCTGCATTTATTATTACTATTGTCTCTTGTTAGTATCCTAAGGTACATGAACCCAGTGTTTTGACCCAGCTAATCTCCTAGAAATTAGGGCAGGATACTCAGTCTCCCAAGTATACATAACAAGGTAGAATGAAAATGCATAGGCTTAGGAGTAAGGTAGACCAGACCACTCCAGGTAGTAGCTGTGTTTGTGATATTTCACTAACCCTTGGTTTCCCATCTACAAAATGCGAGTAGTAACAGTGCCTGTTATCTCATAGAAAGTGTGTATGGCTTAAATGAGAGAATATAGCTAAACAGCTGAGGACAGAGGCTGGCAGATCACTCAGAGTGTTAATGGTGTCATCTTTGACTCACCTGTAACTGCTGGGCATTTGCTTGGTGCTCAGCAGTAGTGACTGTGGCAAGGTGCACCCACCGTGACTGGTCATGCTCCACTGCATGTTTAAAAGCAGTAATGGTTTCTACTTTTATGTTGGTCATTTCCTTCTCTAATACTTTTGTTTGATGTTCTGTGAAACATCCAAAAGTAGGCAGATACATGGGAAAGTAGGGAATCAATCATCAAAACTTCCACATTTCTTAACCCTACCACTTAGGAGGAGTGCTGTTCCACATAAAGATGAATGTTTGTTGATTTAAAAGTTTGCAAAGTTGAAATCTTTCTCAAATCCAGTTGCAATCTTTTTAATTGGATGTAGTCTTAGGCATTGCTAAATTTTACAGACATGTGATGTAAAATCAAAAAGAGCACATGTAAGTATATATAGCCTGATAAAACATTTTAGGTATTGAAAAAACTTAGCCATAGTATTAGAAATAAAAGAGTATCTCAGTTAAGGCTAAATCAAGGATTAGTTGATAAAAATGAAGGGTTTTGCCTGGATCTGAATCATAGGTCAACCTTCTGCCTACAGTGTCACTGTGGGCAACTTGCTTCGCCTGGGTTGTGGAAGCCTCTAATGTAAATCGGCATGGTCAAAATAGTGAATACTTCATAGGTTGTCATGCATTTAAAGGAGTTCATACACAGAGAGAATGCTGATGCCTCACATGCTGTAGATGCTGTAATAATAGCTGTCTTTAAAGTTCTGTGATCTTCATCTAAAACCCTCCTAGGTAAATGTCTTAGATTCAGAATTTGGAGACAGTTGGTGTGAACATCATATGGTAACACAACTCCAGTGGAGACTGCCTGTGCTTCTTCTCCAAGACAGTGATTGTTCCTTGGATGATTAGCAGTTATGGTCATAGAACATCTGACTATAAAGGGATGCAAGCATGTGTGGTGATTTGAAAAACAAAGGGATTGAGGGCAGAGGGTGGTTTGTAGTCTTGGGGGGTGTCATCCTGTGTAACAGTATTGCTAATGCAAGCAATGAATTCTGAGATGAAGGGATGGAGGATAAATCCAGAACCACCCCTTCTTTAGAGGTGTTTCTCAATTGGCTCACAGTTCCATGTAGCCTTTTCTCAAGGCACTCACTCTTGCAGTCCAGCCTCCCTCTGAGTTGTTCAGTTGTGGCTCATTTAAACTTAGATTGACTACCCAAAAATTAAAGCATAACTCGGGAGAGTAAATTTAATGCAGTCAAAATCTTCATGGATCTTTCTGATGTTTTCTTCACATACCTTATTTATTGGTTATTTATTTAGTAAGTAGTGGGGAATTGAACCCAGTTGGCATTACTACTGAGCTACGTGTCTTTTTTATTTTTTATTTGGAGACAAGATTCAGTAAGTTCCTGAGGGTCTCACTTACTTGTTGAGCTCGGCCTTGTATGTAAGATTCCCTGCCTCAGTGTCAAGTCACTGGGATTACAGGCATATGCTGTTGCACCTGGCTCACATGCCATTTTAAAAGTTAATATAGCTTTAGAATTTCCCAGAATGATATACACAGGTCAGTATACTTTCCTCTACATTTCAGTCCTTGCCAGATTGCTTGCAGCAGAGCTGTAGTTCCCAGGGTTGGTAGTTACGTCATCCAGAACCCCTCATGGTTCTCCTCACCTCACACCCCTCCACTGTGTTGCATAGGCCCGTCTTCACTCTGAACTTGGTGCTGTCCTCCAGTAGTACCTACTAAGTTACTGAGAATGTGCCATCTTTGAGTAAAGATCCCCTCAGTGACGGGGTGCCTTCTGTTCATACATCTCTATCCCCAACACCTAGTGTAGTTACTGATCAGGAAAGCAATTTGATTTTCATTTGAGCTGGTAATTTCTGGATCTGTATTTGCTGTTGAAGCCTCTGTAGGAAGTGGCAGGGAAAAGTCTGGCAGGTTGAGAAAGCAAGTGTCCTCCTTGTGGCTGCAAGGAAACTTTTGCACCCTTTAAAGCATTCTGTACCCGAGCTTGTTATTTTTCAAGCTGTATCTTGATGAGCTATCTGTAGAGTTTTTTTAAACTCTACAGTAATTTTGATAAGCAGCCAAGCTTGAGAACTATTCCTCTTGACTAGTAAGAACTATATAAATGAGGGGACATATAGAAAACCTAGTAGATAGTTGCTAAATATTTGTTTTCCAAAAAATAAAATAAATAAATTATTGGCATTTCTATAGTGTCTTTCATTCATTGGTTCAGCTCACACCTATCGAGTACCTACTATGTTCCAAAAATTGTCCTAGTTGCTTAAGAAGCATTGGTGAACAAAAGAGGAAATTGATTCCTGTCCTAAAGAAGCTTAAATTCTGATTCTGATAGTTGTAAGTGTGTGGGGCACATTCAGCTTCATGGAGAGGATGATTTCAGATTTGAAGGAGGTTCCAGAGATTTCCTGAAGGGAACATCTGTGGGAGCAGTGGTCCCTGCAGAGCCCACTGATAGGAGCATGTCTTCAGTGTTTTGTCATCCTTAAATTTAGTGTCCTTCTGTTTGAACTCATAATTTCAGATCTTCTGAATAGGAATTTTCCATTTCCCTTTATAATACATTTTTAACAGTTTTTAGTAAAAAATTAACTTTTAAAGAATATGTTACAATAATTTTCTCCCTGACATTAATACTAGCATGATTGGAAGAGTTTGCAAATTTAAAGCTTATGACATTGCAGGAAACTGTTGCCTGCACATGCTCTTGGCCTATAAGCACCTGTGGTAGGTGGAATAATGACTACAAAATTGTCCTCACCCTGATTCCCGGGTCTTGTGGATACATCACCTTACTTTGTAGATGAGACTTTACAGATGTGTTTAAGTAAAGACGTACATTGGGCAGATTATCCTGGAATATCTGACAGGTCATTTAAAAGTCATAAAGTGAGAGAGAAAGTGGAAAAAGAAAAAAAAACTTCCAAAATTCCTCATACTGAGAATGAAAATACAAAGCTGCCCCAGTCAGGATAAAGCCATTCTCTGGCTTACTAAATCTAGAAGTACATTTTATCTGGCTTTTCTTTCTATAAATTGAAACCTCAGTTTCTGTAGAACCCAAAGAGAAATACTCTAGCTGCTTCTCTTCAGTTTGCTAAATTACATGAACTTCACTTTTCCTTTGGGTACCCTTATTTCTCCTGGGAGTGAGTGTCCAGATCTGACAAACTAGGATCCAGGCAGGTTCTCTGGCTTGGCTGCTTGTGAGAACAGGAGGGGAGTCAGAAAATATGTGGCTATGGAAAAAAAAAAGGGCCAGAAAAATTGAATGCTATTGGCTTTGGAGATGGAGGGACTGACCACAGAGTGCACGGGATTGTCCCAAGGTGCTGGAGAGGGCAGGGAAATGGGTTCTTTCGTCTAGTCTACAGAATGGAGTGCAGTCCTGCCCATAATTTCGCTGTAATCCAGTGAGGCACATGACAGATTTCTGACCCACAGAACTGAAGATCAGTAATGTGTATTAAATTGCCAAACTTTATAATTTATTTTAGCAAAAATGGAAAATACAGCCGGGCAGCACAGTGGCACATGCCCGTAATTCCAGCCGTTCAGGAGGCTGAGGCAGGAGAATGGTGAGTTCAGAGCCAGCCTCAGCAAAAGTGAGGCACTAAGCAACTCAGTGAGATCCTGTCTAAATAAAATATAAAATAGGGCTGGCGATGTGGCTCAGTGGTTGAGTACTCCTGAGTTCAATCCCCCCACCTACCTCCCAAAATAGAAAATATAGCAACTAACAGAAGAGATACATCCTTTGTAGGTGTAAATATCTTATTAAACTCTCTGTTATTTTTCATAAAACATTCAGTATTCAACAAAAATTATGAGATAAGAAAATGTAATAGTCAACTTAGAAAATAATCAATAGAACCAGACAGCTGGGCATGGTGGTGCCAACTGTAATCCCAGCAGCCTGGGAGGCTGAGGCAGGAGGATCACAAGTTCAAAGCCAGCCTCAGCAACTTAATGAGGCCCTAAGCAAGTTAGGGAAATCCTGTCTCAAAATAAAAAATTGAAAGGACTAGGAATGTGGCTCACTGGTCTCAATACTGGTACCCAAATACTACTACTACTACTACTACTACTAGTAATAATAATAAAGAAGAAGAAAAAGAAAAGAAAGAACCTGTTAGAGGTAGTGTAGATATTAGAACGTCCAGGCAAGACTTTAAAAACCAATATAATGGATATGTTCAATGATCTTGCGCAACGGCAGACTGAACTAATAGGAGTATCGCTGAGATGGAAACTCGAAAAACAAAGCCAAGTAGATGACAAGAGTGCCAAAAATATGTATTGGAGAAAAGACAGCCTTTTAACAAATGGTGCCGGGAAAACTGGAGATCCCCATGTCAGAGAATGAGATCATATCCCTCTCTCTCACACTGTACAAATGACAGATAAAATGGACCAAAGACTTAAGAATTAGAACAGAAACCTTGGGACTGCTAGAAGAAAATGTAGGGTTGACACATCATCATCTTGGGGGAGGCACCGGTCTCAACAGGACTCCTAAAGCTCAAGGAAAGCCAAGTGTTGAGAAGTGGATGCCATCAAATTAAAAATCTTCACACCACAGAGGAGGTGATTAAGAACATGAAGAGAGAGCCTACAGAAGGGAGAAGATCTTTGCCACCTGCTCCTCTGACAGGGGATTAATATCCAGAATATATTAAAATCTCAAAAAACACCAAAAAAAATCAATAAGAAGTAAACAGACATTTCTCAAAAGAAGAAACGCAAATGGCCAACAAATATATGAAAAAACGTTCATCTCTAGCAACAGGAGAATGCAAATCGAAACAACACCAAGATTTTGTTTTACTCCAGTAAGAATGGCAATTATTAAGAATAAAAATAATAATAAATGCTGGCAAGGATGTGGGGGAAAAGATGCATTCATACATTATTTGTCAAACTGCAAATTAGTAAAACCACTCTGGAAAGCAGTATTGAGATTACTCACAAAGCTAGGAATGGAACCACCCATGATAAGACACAGCTCCTTGGTATTTATCCAGATAATGAAAATCAGCATACTGCACTGATACAGCCACTTCAGTGTTTATGGCAGCATGATTCACAATGACCAAATTCTGGAATCAGCCCAGATGCCACCAATAGATGAAAGGATTCAGAAAATGTGGTATTATACACACAATGGAGTTGTGCTCGGCCATAAAGAAGAATGAAATTACGGCATTTGCCGGTAAATGAATAGAAGTGGAAAACATAATGCTATGTAAAAAACAATCAATCTCAGAAAATCAAGGATTGAATGTTTTCTCTTATATGTGGAAGCTAGAGCAAAATAAGGAAAGAATGGGTGTAGGGATCAGACACCACAAAGATAGGGAAGATCATGTAGTAGGAGGAGACCAAGAAAAGGGAAGAGGGGCTGGAGAGAGCAGAAAATATGCATTGAATTCAACAAAGTCACACATATGCATATATGAATACACTACAGGGAATTTTATGTATATATGGAAAGTATCACTCAAAAATAAATGAGTGAAAGGAAGATGGATAGTGAAAGCAGAATAAGGAAAGGAAACAGGGATTGGAATCAAATTCCACACGTGTGATTTTGTAAAAATGAACCCAACTACTATGTATAACTGTAATGTTATAATAAAAAATGAATTTAAAAGAGCCAAGTAGAAGTGCTAGAAATGAAAAAATTATATCAGAGATGAATAATTACTGCATATGGACTTCTTAGCAGATTGCTTGCAGTAGAGGAAATAATGAAAACACTTGAAAATAGACCAATAGAAACTATCCAAAAAGACACAAGAGAAAAAGGAACACTGAGTGAGCACTGTGAGACAATGTAAAATAGTCAGAACTTGTGCCATTGGAGTCCCATGATGAGAAGAGAGAAATCTTGGAGTAGAAGAAATACATTACCATTTTCCAAAATTAAAAGAAATCCACAAATCTCAGATTCCTAAGCAGGATAAATACAAAGAAAAATACACCAAGGCACAATATATGCCAACTGCTTTAAAAGAGTAAAATCACCTAGAACAAGAACGCGGAGAGCAGCCAAAGGAAGCAGAGGTGCTCATGCAGAAGAGTAATGAGGGTGGTTGGCTTCTCACTCAGAGCATTGAGACCAGAAGACAATGGAATGTTACCTTTAAAGTGATGAAAGAAGCCCTTGTCATCTTAGAATTTTATGTGGAGAAAATATTCTTCAAATAAGAAAATTAAATGAAGACTTGTTTACACCAAATCAAAGGCTGAAAGGAAATGCACATCCAGCTGACCTGCATAGTACCAGGTGGAGGCTCGTCCCAGCTAAAGGAATGAAGGACACCTGGTGAAGCAAGCACAGAAAATATGAGGCCCTTTTAGGCAGTGTTCATATGCATTCATTTACATTTAAGCCTCTGCAGACTATTAACTGTTGAATGTAGAAGTGGTAGTCATTTATGTGGAATTCATAGCATATTTATTGATATGAAGGTAAGAGAGGAAAGCCATGTGAGGCAGTAGAGATGGGGTAACTGACAGCCTACTGAACGTGCTTGTAGTGTTTGTGAGGTGTTTATCCACTGAAGACAGGCTGGGGCCAGGGCACATGCCTGACTTCCTGCCACCCTGGGTGGCTGAGGCAGGAGATTCACAAGTTCAGTGCCAACCTGGGCAACCTAGTGAGACCCTGTCCCAAAATAAAAAATGAAAAAGGCTAGAGATTTAGCCCAGTGAAAGAATGACCTGGGTTCAATCCCCAGTAGCAAAAAATAATAATAGTAAATATGTATTAAAGATAGAATAAGTTAAAGATACCCACTGTAGCTTTAGTAAACTCTGAAAAACAGAGAATAACAAAAAAGTCACCAGAAGAGTTAAAAATAAAATACTGGCTGGGAATGTGCCTCAGTGGTAGAGTCTTTGCTTGACATGCATGATGCCCTGGTTTTGACTGCTAGCACTGAAAAAAATTTTAAAATGAATAAAAAAAAATATAATACTAAAAATTATTCAGCTTACCCCCACCAGAAAACAGGGACAGAAGGAGAAACGGAACAAGACAGAGCAGTTTAGAACATTAGAAATCTAATACTAAGACAGTAGTCTTGGATAAAAATGTATCAATAATCAGTGGAATAAAAATCAAAATTAAAAAGCAGATTCTGTCAACCTGAATAAAAGGAAAGAACCACCTAACTATACATTGTTTAAAAGATACGCTTTGCTGGGTACAGTGCTGCATGCCATCCAGTGAGGGCCTCGCATCTTTGGACCAGAACCATGAGCCAAAATACACTTTTTATTTATACCTCTCCCAGTCTGGGGCATTGTGTTATCAGCAACTAAAACCAGATTGATAAAATGAGTATGTACTTAATAACAAATCACAAAATTGAATAATTGGAGGAGCAATAACTTACTTACTTATTCCCTCAAGGAATAACTTACTTATTCCCTCAAGGAATATCCTACATAAGATTTTTTGGAGGGTTACTGGGGATTGAACCCCGAAGTGCTTTACTACTGAGCCACATTCCTTCCCCTGCCTTTTTTATGTTTTTATTTTGATGCCCTAAGTTGCTTGGGTCCTCATTAATTTGCTGAGGCTGGCCTTAAACTTGTGATCCTCCTGTCTCAGTCTCCCTGAGTTGCTAGGATTACAGCTGTGTGCCACCATACCCGGCTGGAGAAATTATTTTGAATTTTTCTCACTTCAAGGAATTGGAGCATTTCTCCTTTCAAGGAGTACAGTGTATTAAAAAGGAGAAAACAAACATCTCTGTAGAGGAGAAGGCTGACGAGCAGACCTCAGCCAGCAGGCAGGTTTACATCAGCATTGGCTGTCCACCTGAGGATGTTCTGCTGATGTGTTCTGAAGGTGCTGTCTCTGAAGTCTTCCTCCAGAGCTCCCATCAGGCTTTTGGTGTCCTTGGTAACATCCTGGAACAGAAAAAAGTAATTAGATAAAAACTAAAGAAACCTAAACAGACTTCAGATAGTAATAATAATAATAATGTATGATCTTTGACTACAGCAGATTAAATTTGAAATTAGTAATACTTGTAGATGATCTCATGTTTAAGGAATACACTATTAAATGATCCATGTGTCAAATAAGTAATCCCAAGGAAAATTAGGAAGTGTTTTGCTTACCGAGTGGTGGTGTAAGCACAAAAACTTATAAAGTTTCCATGGCAGATCAAGTTAAACCAAAGTCAATAGCAGAAACAAGATATAAAGATAGGACTAGAAGTTAGTGAAACAGGAGATAATAGGAAAGAAATTCATTAAAGCAAAATGTCAGCTCTTTAACAGATGACTATAATTGATAAACCGAATAAGACTGATCAAAAAAGAAAAGGTTCAGATTATCAGTATGAGGGATTAGAGGGAGCATCAGTGCACATCTCTGTCCCAAGGAGATGTGTGGAGAGCACCATGAACATCTCTGTGCCTGTGCAGCTGTCAACTGAGAGGAAATCAGCTAGTTCCTTTAAAAGTATGTTCATGAAAACCTTCATGAGAAGGAATGGAAAACCTGTGCAGTTCAACAATCCAGTATGAAATGGAAGTACAAGGAAGAACCCTTTTGCTAAAGAAGACTGCAGGCCAGACGGCTCTGTGAGTGGATGCCATCAGGCCCTTGGAGCAGCAGTGATGCCAGCAGTATCACACAGTCTCTGATGAAGTAGAGGATGGACACACTCCCTGACTCCTTGACAGGGCCGTCATGACCCAGACGAGGTGAGGAGGACACAGCCTAGGGCCCTCCACATCAGGGTCCCTGACACCCCCAGGTGTAGAACTCCACCAGAATAGCAGATCAAATGCAGTGACATATGACAAGGGTAAGTTGTCATTATCAGGTACAATCTGTCTCTTTAATGAAAGGTTTATATAATAAGAAAGTTAATGCAATTCACCACATCAAGTAATCACATGATCATTTGAATTGATGGAGAAAAACATTTGATTAAGCAATGCAGATTAACAATCACAGAAATCTGAGCCAACTGGTTAATAGGGCAGTTTCCCTCAACTTGATAAAAGGTGGCCACAATAAAAATACAGAAACTATCAAAAACTTACAGTTCAGCTGGGCACAGTGGCGCATGCCTGCAATCCCAGCACTTTGGGAGGATCGCGAGTTCAAAGCCAGCCCCAGTAATGGCGAGGCGCTAAGCAACTCAGTGAGACCCTGTCTCTACATAAAACACAAAATAGGGCTGGGGATGTGGCTCAGTGGTTGAGTGCCCTGAGTTCAATCCCTCGTATCCCCGCCCCCCCCAAAAAAAAAACTTAGAGTTCAGTTTTGCTTGCCTAAAGTATTGAGCACTTTTCTGCTAGGAATGGGAGCAGGCAGTTTTGCCCATACCACTTGTATTAAGCATCACACTGAGAGACCTATCAGTGCACAAGGTATGCAGAAAGAAGCCAGAGGAACAGACGAGGAAGGGGCACAGGAGACCCTGTGCTTACTCACAGATGGCATGTTTGCATAACTGAAAATCCCACCACAAGAATGGGATCCTGGGGCTGTGATTGTAGCTCAGTGGTAGAGCACTTGCCTAGCATGTGTGAAGCACTAAGTTCAGTCCTCAACACCACATAAAAATAGAGGTATAAAAAAACACATTAACATTATAAAAATATTTTTTAAAAGAATGGGATCCTAATTAGAATAATTAATATTTCATGTATGCATATTATATCAAAATACAGTCTACTGTCATGTATCCTAAAAAGATCTGAAAGATCTCACCTCAAAAAAAAAATTCTAAGGGATCTACTGAAGAACTACTGAATTACTGGAACGAGTAAGTCAAGTTAACAGTTATTAGTACACAGTCAGTATGAAAGTCACTTATTTCTGTATATTGGCAATTAATACCTGGAATATAATCTTTGAAAGAGACCTTGTAAATAGCATTAAAAGACATGAAATACTTAAGGATTTTTTTAAACATACCATAAAATTCATCATTTAAATTAAATATTCAGTCATATTTAATGAATTACAGAGTTGAGCAACTTACGTGATTTCATTTGGGGTCATTTCATCCCTCCAGTTGGCTCCCTTACCCCTGTCTTAAACCACTCCCTTTTCCTCACTGCTGCCCCAGGCAAGGCCTAGCCCCCTTTGTTTCTGCAAAGTCTCTTCTTCTGCACCTCACGTGTGCATGCACTCACTCACACCACGTGGTCTCTCATGAGGGGCCTCCACTTAGCCTTGGTTGTTCAGGCCCATTCCCTCTGCGGCACGGATCCCTGTTAACTTCCTTTCACTGCTGCGTGATTCCGTTCCAGGGTGTGCCACTTTTGGAGAGTGGGCACTGGGCTTGTCTCTGCTTCTTAGCTGATACTGAATAATGCTGCTATAAACGTCCCTGTGCACATCCTTATGTGGACTTGCCTGTAGATGACTAGGGATATGAATTGCTGGATCAAATGGTAAACTTATGTTTACCTTTTTAAGAAGTGCCCAAATGTTTTCCAAAGTGGACATACTATTTTACACCCCCACTCATATAAAGATTGTTAGGGATAATCTTAACAAAAAAAGTGCAGTTCCTCTGGACTGACGTTAGACATTGCTTATGGAAAACAGTGTTGCAGCTAGGTGGAGGTAGCCCATGTTTTTGGTGTGGAAGACTCAGTATTGTTGTGACAACAGTTCTGCCATTGAATCATCTGTGAACTCACTATATTTCCTATCATAACTCAGCCTGCTTTTCGGTGGTATTGTTATTGTTGATTGAAAACAAACTGGTTCTAAAATATTTGGAAAGTCAGAGGATCTAAACTATCCAAAACAGTGTTAATAAAAAACAAACCAGGAGGCACAGACAGCACGTGCAGTGTTCCTGTGAAGGGCTTGATGTGACAGACTGCCAGTGCAACAGTGTCCTGGGATGCTTCGGAAGGAGGCACAGGCAGTGTCTAGAGAGGGATCAGCAGAGGCCATTTGTGTACTGGGCCTAAATACCATGCTCAAGAGTTTCACATAATTGTCTGGTTCTTATAAATCAGTGTGCTCTTCATACCCACGACCACCATGCTGGTTGGAGCTCACGCCATCCTGCTCTGAGCACTGCTGACCCTGCTTCCACTGGAGCTCTTCCCTGACATTTCTCCATAATGCAGCCAAAACTATTTTTCCTATGTGATCATGATTTTACAATGCCAACCAATTTCCCTTCACAACTGCATTTTATATTGAAGCGCGTCTTTGAAAGATGTCTGTCTGCTTCAGATCTGTTCACCGTGCCTGGCTCAGTGCTAACACATAGAGAGCTCAGAAAATGCTTGTTGAGTAAATATGGAGAGGCAGAGCTTTACTTCACATCAGTGATTTAAACAAAGTAGATATTCTTACCTCAATTTCTTGATGAATTTAAAGACAATGCTATGGGTGCCATAGTTAAATTATTTTAATTCTACATATTTGAAGAGTGGGCCTGAATAATTTCATATGCAAATTGGAATAAGTTAGTTTACCACTAGATTCTACAGAAATGCTGAAAAGTATTTGCTTGCCTAAAAGTTTCTCATGAGGATCCTGACAGTTCCATTTAAAAAAAAAATTCACGAGGCTTTCTTCCAGACTTATTTCACATATGTAAATATTATAGATCACAATCAATGATCTCTTAAAGAATAATAGATATGACTTTGAAATCAAATATCAAATGCATGAATTTATCAGAAATCTCCTCCAAAAGGTACTTCACTATAACTGATGGAAGGATTGGCTATAAAAACAAATTCAAGATTAATGAATGATCTACTGAAATGCTGCAAACCAGCTCATAAAATATCAATAGATCATTTCTGATACTTTTGGAAGAGCCAAAGGATCCAACATGAAAAGATTAGGTACCTTGGCACCCAGTGCAGTGGGACTTGGAAAACAAACCAGACAGACAAGTAAAAAGGCCCAGGGAAGCTTGACCTTCATTCCCCAAAATATTTTTAAACTTTGTGGACTTGAGTTGCATTTATTTCTCCTGAAACCCATTCAGAGCAACATCCCAGGCTCTTTGTCCCTTGGAGACTACTTTCCCAACTTCAGGACTTCTCACAAGGCCTGTCTGTGCCATGGTTCTCCTCATTGCATCTCCTCATTGTCCCACCTGAAATTCTAATATGCAGCTTCAACACTGTGCAAGGAATTCTTGGTAAAGTTAATTGTGCTGTCTAATGACAGTGAAGGTTCTTGATAGTATTTCTTAAATCATTCTTTTCCAGAAAAATCAGTTATTATTAATGGATCTCTTTCCTTATATTTTAAAAAAATCTTAGTTATGATAGGGTTTCTGAGAAATTAATTTATTGTTGAAATTAACAGACAGCTACAGAAGAAATAATGAAACTTGAACCAAAAGCCTGGTCTGAACTTAAATCCAAGCTCTGCTGTTTGTTGGGTGAATTTAAGCAGCCAGTTACCCCTGTGAAACCTTGTTTAATTGATATAGTAGACAGGATATTGCCCGCCTTCCTGGGATTCTGTGAAATTGTGAAATAGCAGAGTACTGCATGAACACAAGGAAGCGCTCATTGTATTTTGCTAGGCAAGTGCCCCTGAAGGGGACAAAGTGCCTTACTCTTTAGGCGAGACGGAATCTGGGCTGAGTGGAAGGGGTGGCATCAAGTGAGCACGCTGGGGACCTCTGCTCTTCATGTCATCCTCAACAGCTGTCCTTGAGTACAAGCTTGATATACAGACGTAGCACACCACTTCACTTAAATCTTACAGCAGTCTTGAGAAAGATGTCTTTCTCAAACAGTTTTACAGACGAGAAAATGGAATTAGCTCTGCCTAAGGTAGCACAGAGGAAGTGCTGAAGCCCACATTCTGATGTGTGTGTCTGGCTCCATGGCCTGCTTCTTGTGACTTAATTCTGTCCTGTCTTCTAAGATGACCGCAGTGAGATGGGGACACCTGCTTAGATTAAATGAAGGTGGAGTGTGCGAGGCAGGCAGGCATGGCCTCCACGGGCAGCACAGGCCACACCAGCACAGGCACTATGAAGCCTGCATGGCCAGCATCACCAAGACTGCTTTGCATGGGTGACCAGGGGTCTGGGGGAAGAAGAAAGGCACCTTGTACACTAGAGAAGTTCTTGTAAATAAAACATTCCTTTTAATCTGGGTTTTCTTAGAATCTAATAAAAATGCATAGTTTGTTTTAATTATGTAGAACCATTTGCAACCTTTCAATGGGAAAGAGTAGCAGGACAACTATTTTTTGTTCCAATGAGAAAGCATGGTTGGAGGTCTCAATCAGAAAAATACAGCAATACCCAGTACCCCTTAGCTCGCAGCGCAGTATCTTATCTTTTAGGACTGGCTTAAACTCTGAATCAACCCTGAAATTAGTCATATCAGAAGCTTCTGTTACTTTCTTGCAGCTCTGGGCCAGTGTGCCGACTCTACGTGGATATTAGGGTCTAGGTTTCTCCTGCCCTCCTCTGTTCAGGCTCATCTCAGTCACACTGCCTATTGCTCCCGCCACCAAGTTGGGGTTCAGGTTGGAACAGGAAGAGTGGAAAGCTGTGCCTCCTCGATGCCTGATCTTCAGCTAGGAAATATCCTGAAAGTTCACTTCTTAAGTTTTCCTGTATCTCATTGACTACCTTGTCTGCAAAACTGGCTAAGAAAGAGAGTGTTCTGGATTAATATATTACCACTGGCACCCCTCCCGTCTTGTCAGGGATCTGTTGGTAGGAAGAAGGAAAAAGTGCATATTAAATAGGCAACAAATGCCTATTGGTTGTTCTCCCTGTTACACATAAAGTCGGATTTTTTTTTTCATTTTACTAAAATATAATGTACATACAGGAAAAAATTCACACCTCTCTGAAACAAATAGTTCAGCGACTTTACATACACATCCACCCACATAAGCAGGAGAACATTCCCAGCTTCAGAGCGTTCTCTATTTTTTCCTTTAGATCTTGATTATGAGATATATTAGTTCCAATGATCTCCTTTTGTCTCCCTGAATTACATGGCTTTTTGAAAAGTACCCAGACATACTAATGTCTGAGATCTGAGATTGTAGTGATGGGTAATTAAATTAGATGGTAATAAGAAGGAGGTGGGTGGAAAGACTCTCTGGTGGGAAGTCACAGTGAGTAGACTTTGGTCCTAACCCCACAGCAGTCTAACCACCTGTCTCGAGAGTCATTGCATGCCTCTGGTTAGTTGCTTTCCTTTTACCATGTCAAACTGAATGTTGTTCTGTTTAGCATGCTTTTCTTTTTCGCCTTGTCTGGTTTTTCTCTTAGTTGTCAGTTTAGACTTCTCTTCCTCCAAGAAACCTTTCCCTTCCCCTAAAACTGATTCAGGCACCCCGCCTCTGGGTTCCTTGAACTCCAGGTCCTCAGAGTCATAATCCATTCGCTGGTTCCTCTGGGCTGACTGCACACAAGACCAGTGGTGTTTCATCACAAAGACCACGCCTTGATTGCTGGCACATTCCCAAGGCCACCTGTTGAACAGTATTGAATGGAGAAGGGGGCGGGTAATTTCCTGCCATGATCGTCTCACAAAGGATAATGTAAGAGGAGAGAGTTTCTATCCTCTTATGTGGTAGAAAGGAGTTTTTCAACCTGTATTTATAAGATAGATGTAATAGCTGCATTGCAAATTGTTAAATATGAATGATAATTTGTGTAGAATACTTAGCACAACACATGCCTCATGAGAGGCAGTGGATAACTGTCATGTGATATATTAAATCTTCAAGTCCCATGTGACCCCAAACTCAAGACAGTGGAGCCTGAAGGCCAGCAGATAGGCCACATGACCTGGTGGGAAGTCACAGTGAGTAGACTTTGGTCCTAACCCCACAGCAGTCTAACCACCTGTCTCGAGAGTCATTGCATGTCATTGTATTCCCTTTGATGAAGCCAGTAAGTTCTGCACTTTGTCATGGTGGTAGAATTTAGAAGCGATTTGTAGTAGAAAGGGAAAGAACAACTGTACAAGGCAAGTATGTGTCTCCAGTTCTCTGGCCAACCCGTGTCCACATTCAAAACACTTTATGGACGAAGTGATTGTTATGTCTGAAATTGGATTTTGCAAAATAATAACAACAGAGTTGAGAATAATAGCTGTATTTATTTTGCATTAAAAGGCAGACCAGTGAAAGTGTTTTGTGCATGTGAACTCATTGAATTATCACTCATTCATCAGCACCCTGTCTCATAAGACACAGCTGCAGGAATTACTCATCAAGCAGTAACTGTAAGCCATATACTTCATTTATTCATTTCTTCTTTTAGTATTTTATTGATCACCACTTGTGTCTGAGACACTTCTGGAAGTTGGAACTCAAGATTTAACTGCCTGCCCAAAATTAGGCTGCTTTTAAAGGGAAGAACAGGACTCCAAACTGATTGACCTTTAATCCAAACTATGGGCTCTTAATCATTAGATTAAGAATGCCCATAATGATAATTGATTCTGTTCATAAAATGCTTTCATATGTAGTCTTACCTGATCCTCCAACAGCCATTTGAAACAGATGGCATGGGAGAGGAGAGTCATCTGTTTGAAGTGCAAGGGGGCAGGGGACTGGCTGAAATAGGACCTTTGGAATGCCCAGACCACGTGAGCCCATGCAGTATCTGAGCTTGGGTCCTGGAAGTGCTGTGAGAGCAGGTGCTGGCCCCATGTAGCACAGTGTCCCTCCTGTCCCTTCTGTCAGTTTTCTGATGTTGCACTGTAGCATACCTAGCTAGATGATGACTTTAGGAAAGGTTTTGGAAAAGGCTTCGAACGAGACCTGGGAAAGATAACCGTAATGGTGAGACTTGTGGCTGTGATTGGGCAGTGGTAGGCAGAAGCTGATTCGGGGAGTGAGGGCACATGTGTTTCTGGACTCAGGCAGCTGAGAGGTGGCCTCCGTGAGACAGAGAGCTACGAGGTGATGTGTTGTGGAGGATGAGGCCCATCTGGTGCAGAGCACATGCCACTGTCACCAGAGCCCTACAGGGCATGTGGAGCAGAGTTGACTATTTCCCTTTGCCTGAAAAGTTGCATAAATGAGCAATTCATACATTTCAAACTGTGCGCTGTTGTATATGGTGCAGTCACGTGCAGTCCCGTTCCTCTGCACCTTTGCCTGGTGCCTACGCTGTTTGTCACTCCGTGACTGTCTCTGTTATCAGATCCACGGTGCTTGTGTCCCAGTGACCCTTATCGTACCTACCAGTGACCACAAAATGGAACAGTAGTGATGCTGGCCATTCAGATAGGCCCTAGAGAAGACATAAAGCAGTTCCTTTTAGTGAAAAGGTGAGAGTTCAAAAGTAATGAGGAAAGAAAAGAAATGCTGAGCTTGCTGAACCCCAGCGAGACTGTGCCTTCCATTCATGAACCTGTACTGAAGATAAAGAGATCGGTATTACTTTCGCAGCTGCAGCTGCATCCCAAACTGCGGAACTGGCGGCCACAGGTTATGATAGTGGTGCTCAGTTAAGCTGGAAAGGGTATACCATAGGGTTTGGAACTAGCCACAGTCCATGCTTCTGCTGGGGGCCTCAGAACCCACCCCCAGAGATAAAGGGGAGCCCATGTGTGTGCACTCTTTCTCTTACCATAAAACCTAAAAAGCCAGATAGACTTCTCTTGGAGAAATTTATACAGGAAAATCAATATTAATGATACAATAAAATTCAGATTTTAATACCACTTAGTTTTACAAAATAAGGTGGCTATTAATTATTTAAATATACTCAGCATCATTTTTTCAGTTACTGATTTATTAATGAGAAAGGAAAGGACCTGTTTCTCATCTGCCATTTTAAAATTATTTTGTTTCTGAAAAAAGTGAGGGATAAATTTTTAGTTACAATTTTTTAAAGACTTTACATTTGTAGAATTTTCAATTCACAGCAAAATTAAGAGGAAAGTACAGAGAATTCCTTTATATGTCCTGTCCTGCAATGAACTAGAATTTTTGTTAATTCCTAATTAATTGAATGGAGAGCGGAAATAATTCCTCATTGTTTTAAACCCTACTTTTTACATATTCCTCTTACCAAATCCTGTTTCATAGCTTAAGAAACATGCTGGAATTATTTTACACCTTTTCTTCTCTCACCCCGCCCCTGGAGGCCTTATGTTGTGTGTTCTGACTGTGCCGCACCTCAGGGTCACGGCCAGGCTCTTGGTGCCAGTTTGGAAGGTCTGTGACTGGAGCATCAGGCTGCCCTACCTGTGCCCAATAAGAGACAGGGATCTCCTAATTGAAGTACAAATTTGGTCTGGCCTTTTAAATTGAAAAATATTGAATCATTCCAGTTGCAGACATACGTTGGAGATACTGTGGGTTTAGTGCCACTCTCCCAGCAACACGAATATGGCAATAAAGCAGGTGACTCAGATTTTTGGTTTTCTGGTGCATATAAAAGTTATATTTACACTATACTATAGTCTATTAAGTGTGCAGTAGCCTCATGCCTAAAAAAGCAATGTATATTCCTTAGTTAAAAAATACTTTATTGCTAAAAAATGCTGGCGATCATCTGAACCATCAGTAAGTCATAATCTTTCAGCTGGTGGAAGCTGCTGGCTGCCCAGGGAGGTGGTTGTGGAGGGTGGGGTAGCTGTGGCAGTCTCTTCAAATGAGACACCATACAGTTTGCATCCATAAGAAGCAGCGCCTTATCTGTGGCAGCCATAGCCTTACAAAACGGATGTCTTGAGTAATAAGACTTGAAATCTTCACGAAAGAGTGGTCTGTATCACATGCTGCTCTTTGATGGCATAACCACAGCAGAATGTCTTCCCAAATTGGAATTAATATTCTTAAACTCTGCTGCTGCTCTATCAAATAAGTGTATGTAATATCCTAAGTCCTTTATTGCCATTTCAATGATGTTCAAAGCATCTTCGCCAGGACTGAATTTAAGGAACTGTTTTCTTTGCTCATCCATAAGCAGCAATTCCTGGTCCGTTATGTCTTGTCATGAGAGGGCAGCGACTCAGCACGGCGCTAGGCCCCTCTTTTCTTTCTAGTTCTCTTCAAAACATTTGCAGTTAGTCGTCATCGAAGTCTCGAGCCCCTCAGAGTCTTTCACCCCTATTAAAATGTTGATATTTTTACCTCCTCCTCACAAATGTTCTAATGGCATTAGAATGGTGACTCCTTCCCAGGTTTTCAATGTACTTTGCCCAAATCCATCAGAGGAATCTCTATGGCAGAACTATATAGCCTAACAAAATGAATTTCTTAAATAATAAGACTTGAAAGCTGAAATCACTCCTTGATCCCTAGGTGCAGAATGGATATTGCGTTAGCAGGCATAAAAACATTAGTCTTGTACATCTCCATCCAGGCTCTTAGGTGACCAGGTGCATTGTCCGTGAACAGTCATGTTTTGAACAGAATCTCTTCTAGTAGCAGATCTCAACGGTGGGCTTAAAATACTCAGTACACCACGCTGTAAGCAGCTGTGCTCTCACCTGGGCTTCGGCATTTCACTGACAGAGCACAGGCAGAGTAAGTGTAGAAAGATTCTTCAGGGACCTAGGGTTTGGGGAATAATCAGTGAGCACTGGCTCCAACCTACTGCCTTAGCCCCTGAAAAACTCGGCCTGTCCTTTGAAACTCTGAAGCCAGCACTGACTTCTCTGCTGCAGCCATGGAGGTCCCAGGTGCTCCTTGCAACGGAAGGCTGCTCCCTCTGTGGGGGAAGCAGGCCACACAGTGCAGCCACCTCCACTGCCTCCCAGGCTGGACCTCCTGGGTGACAGGCTGCAGCCGCCACTCCAGCATCTGCTTCTGTAGAGCCAGCTTCTCCCCTTCCACCTTGAGAACCAGCGTCTGCCGCCTCCGGGCCTTTCATCTGCAGCTTCCTCGTCTCTCTCAGCCTTCTCGAACTGAAGAGAGCGGGCCTTGCTCTGGGTGAGGCCGTGGCTTGTGGGAGGTCCTGGGTGGTCAGGTGTTCTGTCTAGACCATTGCAACTGCCCCCGTTCAGCAGTGAGGTGCTGCACTTCTTGTCATTCTCGCCTTCACTGGAGCGGCACGTGTCCCTTTCCTTTGCATTGTTACAACTTGGCTGTTTGGCAGAAGAGGCCGACTTTAGGCCTGGCTCTGCATTCCACATTCCTTCCTCGAGAAGCTTGCTGTTGGCTACCTTCCGATTTAAAGTAAGAGACGTGTGGCTCTTCCTTTCAGGTGAACACTTAGCAGCCATTGTGTACTAATTTCAGTAATGTTGTGTCTCAAGGAATAAGGAGGCCCGGAGAGTTGGTTGGCCAGTCAGAATGCACAGCGTTTGCCCGTGAGGTTTGCCTGTTTACATGAGCACAGTCCATGTTGCCCCCAAACAGTCACAACCATAGAACATAACGAGAGATTCGCAATGATGAGAACTTGGGAATATCGTGAATATTACTAGACATGGCCATAGCCACAAAGCGCTGTTGGACAGAGCTTCCAGTTGGCGCTCCCTGTAGTCTGTCCTTCATCTTTGTTTTCAGAGTGCTGTCCTATGTCAGGTGTTAAGTACTAAAGAGAACAAGTATGAAATAGCTGTAGTTCCTATCTCATGCCGTATTATTCTTACCCACAAAATAATGCGCCTGCTTCAGACAGAAGTTTTGACAATTGAAAGGTTATCTAAATGCATTTCAAACTAGAACAGCCTTATAGATGAAAGGAATATTAAGTCAAGAGAAAAGACTATGAATGCACACCTGCTCCACCCACCCTCCTTCTTAAAACCTCAGGAAAAATATTTAAACAATTTCTGAGAAAGGAAGCAGATAAAACCAGACCTATGAGAATAAAATCAGACAGAGCCCCTCCAGGGGGAGGATGCTGCAGTGACTGTGCAGTTGAAGGAAGATGGCCTCATGAAGGGGGCCTCAGCCCAGTGCCATACAGGAATGCAATGCGAAGAGCTGCCCTGGAGCAGGTTCAGGCCGCCTCTGGTGCTCCACAGGCAGAATATGCCCACAGGAAAGCTGTGGCCACATGAGACCAAACCTCACGTGCACCTCCCGCTGGGGGAGCCAGGAGCCCAATACAGAGAAGTAACTTACATCTCCCACCCAGTGGCATACTCTGTCCCTTCCCAGACAAAGGACAACATCCACAGGCAAGCAGATGAGAATCTCATAGCAAGAATTAATACGTATCTAGAATGTACACAGTGTTTAAAAACTTAATGCCTTGAGTGAACAGATCTCACAGAATAGAAGATTCTAAAAGCAAAAAAAAAAAAATGACAGACTACAAAATCAGTCATCCTTCAGATGGATGAGAAGCAGAGTATCTGTAAAGGCCCAACCAGTCAGGAACTCGGGCAGTGAGAAGTCAACACGTGGCTGGAGGATGACGAGCTGTGAAGGATGGGATAGAGAGAAACACGGGCGAGGCGGAACCAGAACTCCAGATGGGAGCCACTGGATTACTGGAGCAGGAACTCAGAGCTAGCTAAGGGAAGAGAGAGGACTTTTAAAAGGAAAAATTCATAAACTGAAGGAAGAATTTGTCACATTCAAAGAGTGTAGTTTATGCCAAAAGAGGTGTGACTGCAGCAGGTACACCAGGAGTGAGGACAGGGGAGGGGAAAGGAATCCAGTGCTGAAAATAAATTGCACAGCTTTTTCCTCAAGAGGATAAATGCACCTGACATGGTGGTGCACACCTGTAATCCTAGCCCTTCGGGAGGCTAAGGCAGAAAGATCACAAATTCAAGGCCAGCCTCAGCAACTTAGCAGAAAGCGCTGGGGATGTGGCTCAGGGGTAGAGCACCCTGGGCTCAATCCTCAGGATCAAAAGAACAAACAAAACAAACAAAAAAGACAATCCTCTAACTCTTTAACATTCCAGTAAGAAGGAAGCAGCCTGGTTTGGGCGTCAAACAGGCCTGACTGTCCTTATTGTCTTGGTCCCCACAGTTTATCTCAGACTCCTGAGGATTTTGTTTTCTTGTGTGTAAAGGAGACAGAATAATATCCACCTCATAGAATTGTCCTGAGGTTAAATGAGATTTTTGCATATAAAATATTTGCATTATTAAGATATAATAATTATGGACTAAAGGTATAATTATATCCTAGTGCCTTCTGTGTGTCAGGTGAGTTAGTAATATACCTTCTTTAAGAGATCATGAGACACTTTGCAGTCTGACCCATTCACCTTTCATGGCTTTCTTCCTCTTTCAGTTGCTCAATTACTCTAGTCACCTTGGTTAAAAAGCCTTCTTTCTCATATCATACCTTCTTCCTGCCTCCCAGCAGAATCAGACTGGCCCCAGGCACACCTGGGTGCTGGGCATGCCTCTTGCGTTGATGCTTACATCTGTCCTGCTGAAGTGTGTTTGCACACCGTCACTGGCTTCTCCATACCAGAAATCCATGCCATACTTGTTTCTGCATCGGCATTTTCCAACACAGTGTTTTTTGTACATAGTAAGAACCCAGAAATGTTTGCTGAATGCATGACTACTTAGGATTTCATTATGCTTTTTTATTTCAAGTCTACTCAGCATTCCAAAAGTAACTGCCTTTAAGCCCTCCCATCTTACTCCTTGTAGAATTGGAGAAGGAGATGCCTTTGTTCAACTTGGCCCACTAATATCACTTTGTCTTTCCTAAATTGAAATAGATGCATAATTTTTCAACAATTGTGTTGTAATCCAGTCCGTCAGTGTATTCAGCAGTGTTCACTGAGTGTGCCTGCCATATTCCAGGCTGCTCTGAGGTAGCTAAGGTCTGTCCATGAATACAGGAGACACAAACCCCTCCCTTAGAGAATACACACCATAAGCAGATGTGTGGTGTGTTTGGAGGGAGAATAGGCAGTGGATCGTGGTCCATGGTGGGGGACTGACCGCAGTCTTCATCCAAGCAGACCTTGCTGAAGTAGCATCTTTTGAACACAAATGAGAAAGGTGATGTTAGCCGTGAATATATTTGCAGGTTAGAGTGTTCCTGACAAAGGAAACAACCAGTAACAGGAGTGACTCTACACATTTTGTCCTCAGCACAGAAGATAAATTTGTTGTCACCTGAAGTGTAAGAAGGCTTAAGTGGAACAGATTTAGGGACAAGGTCAGAGGCTCAGTGTAGTTTGGGCCTTGTAAATTTGAGCTGTTTGTTAGACTTAGAAGTTGAGATGTTAAGTAGATAGTGAGAACATAAATGGGAAGACAGAAGCCATGAATTTGGGAGTTTGTACTATTTAGATTTATTTAAGGCCAAGAGATTCTTGGAACACCAAGAGATTTGTTTTGTAAATAAAGAAGGAAAAGTGCTGAGGTCTGAACTCTGGAATGCTCCAACTCTCAGGGAGAAGAGGAATGAGCAGATTGACCGATACAGGCAACCAGTGACAAGGAAAGGGGGCCAGGAGCTGTACTGTCCTGGAGGCCACACGTGAAAGGCAGTCCTCACGTCTGCCTTAAAATTACCAATTAGTCCTATGACCTGAGCACGGGGAACTGGTTACCTTGACAAGGGATAGAAAGTGTAAGAGGAGCAGTAAGGATGACTATGGTGGATTTGAGAGGACAGAATAATACTAGAAACCGAAAGAAAATCACAGGAAGTAACATAAGTGAAATTGAAATTTCAAGATTTTGTTAATGACGTGGTCCTAGGGTATACCGTGGGAGCAGATGGAAACAGGAAGCAACAACTGAACAAGAAGAGTAGGAGGGATTGAGAGGCCTGCTTGTTGGAAAGATCGTCTGCCCATGTGCCAAAGTCCCTAGACTCAGGATGGTGCTGCTGTTGGCAGATTGACAACTAGATATTGCTGGAGCCGTGAGGCTTGGTGGTCTGGAAGTGGTAGTGATATCCATGGATGGGAGGGGGTTCATGAGGAGAATACTCACCCTCCTCTAGACCCTGAGGTACCTTGACTTAGAGCTGCCAGGAGGAGTGGTCACTAGAGGTAAATCAAGTTTCCATTGAGCAAGATTTCAGAGACAGAATATAAGGGATTTGACATTAATGAGCCATAAATTCCAGGGGGCGTGGCAGAAAGAGCTGCAGAGTTGGGCAGAGGATAAGGACAGCCAGGGATGTGGAGCACCATAGGCACACTGGCAATGAAGTGACGTTATGGTCTGTAGCTTCCTGAGCTGACATGAGTACAGAAAGGGAGCCTGATGAGATTGGTTTCACTGGTTGTACAGTAGAAGTTAATGGGGAGGCACAAAGAGGTTGAGGGGAGAAGGAGAGTAACTGTCAGGAGTTTCCGGCTGACCTTGTGAAGGGATGATCTTGGGGAGGAGGGGTTTCATCCCACCTGGAGTCCTTGCTCACTTTGTGGTCCTCCTGCTTCCTCCCTGGCTGGAGGGCCAAGGCCTCAGGAGATTTGGACTTGGTCCTGGTGCTACAGCTTGCCCCTTGACTCCTCTCAGGAGAGGATCAGAGGGACACACCATCTTCCAGTGCTCAGGGCTGTTTCTCAATTCAGACTGATGAGATCAAGAGCCCCTGTGCCTAGAGTCATGCTGAGTCCTCAGGCCTCCCTTGACTCCCAGTCATGCCGGACACGTGGAAGAGGGCAAAAGGCTGGGGACATGGCCATAGCACTTGTAAGAGAAAGCCACCCTTGACCTGTTGAGGGAGGGGTTGCCCCGCAGTCCCTTTTGATAGAGTTGAAAAGTATTGAGCCTCATCTTTTCCTACGTATTATTAATATTATAAGTAATATCCATAATCAAGAGATTTTTAGAGTTTTTCCCCTTTGCCATAGCTTGGGTTTTTAGTTTATCCTTGGGAAATAGGACACGTCTTTGGTTAATAGACATTTGAGGTGCAGGAAATGAAATGCTGTGAAAGCAATTCAGATGGAACTGACAGGTGGGAGAACGGGGCTCAGCTGCTCCCAGCTTCTTGGCTTGATGACAGTCTTGCAATAAATAATCAGAAACTGGGTGAAATGATAGCAAATGTCAGTTTCAAGTTTTCACTTGTCAAAACTAAGATTGTCTTATCACTGAACCATTGCTAGACCAAATTGCACCACCTTTTTATCTTCCTGTTCACTGGAAAGCATGCTTCACCTCCCCCACTTTTATATGCTGAGCTATGGTAAAGCACTTCCCAGACAAATTCCCAGTCTGTGCACATGTTCATTACTGCCACTTCATTTATTAAAGGAGGCTTAGTTAGGTCCGCAAGCGATTGTTAGACACTTCTGTTTATTGATCTCAATAACTTGCATTTACAATTCCAGGTTAAACAATCAGGAACTTAGTAAAAGAAGTTCTTTTCAGCTTTATGAAGAGATTATTCTCAAATCTGCAACGGAGATAAAATTCTCAAGAATGTCAGTTTTCTTTGCCTAAAGGTGCCATTTATGATGTTATTTCTGACCTTTGGAAAGAATACCAAGCTTCATTTAATTTTGTATTGGGTTTCTAAAAAGCCTGAGCCAATTTATTTTCAACAAAACTAGATGTTACTTGACTACTTCAGGGACAGATGCCATGGATGAGCCATGGAAGATGCTAGAGCTTTGGGGGTGGGGCGGGTATCTAGATGGTCCCTTGCCTGGACGAGTGAACACAGGACCCAGTGAGCAGGGGCCACCTTCCCAAGGTGACCCTGCAGGCAGAGGCCCAAGCTTAGATTCAGGTGTCTTGACTGATATTTACCACTGACATTGTATCAAAAGTCTTGATAGAGGCCGGGCACAGTGGCGCATGCCTGTAATCCCAGCACTTGAGGAGGCTGAGACAGGAGAATCGTGAGTTCAAAGCCAGCCTCAGCAATGGCGAGGTGCTAAGCCACTCGGTGAGACCCTGTCTCTAAATAAAAAAATGGGACTGGGGATGAGGCTCAGTGGTTGAGTACTCCTGAGTTCAATCCTCAGTACAAAAAAAAAAAAAAAAGTCTTAATAGAATCTGAATTTCTATTTTTAGGACAAGAAAAATACTCTGTAAAAACATCCTCATATTTAAAGCTAAGATGTCTTGTGTGGGAAAGCTGTATTGCTGCTGTTGCTGTTGTTCTTGTTGTTGTTTATGTTGGATTCATTATCTTTTTGAATGCAGACATTTATCTGCTCTTTTTTCAGCTAGTCCTTCTTTTTTCTCACTTGTGTGTTTCCTATCCCTTAAAGAAAAAGTAGGAACACAGAAAGGGAGAAGAGGAATTTGAGGCCAGAGAGAACTGATAGAAGTGACCGTAATCGTGTGACACTGTTTCTTGTGGACTCTGACTTCCACTCTGAGCATGAAGAGGGATCATGTGAGCCCCAGAGGAGCAAAGAATAAACTTCCATTGTGTATATATACCACAGTTTCTTTATCCATTCATCTATCAAAGGGCATCTAGGTTGGTTCCATAGTTTACTTATTATGAATTGAGCTGCTATAAACATTGAAGTGGCTGCATCAGTCTGCTTTTAAGTCTTCTGGGTATAGACCCAGGAGTGGGATAGCTGGGTCAAATGGTGGTTCCATTCCAAGTTTTCTAAGGAATCTCCATACTGCTTTCCAGATTGGTTGCACCAATTTGCAGTTCCATCAGCAATGTATGAGCATGCGTTTTTCCCCACAACCTTGCCAACACTTATTATTGTTTCTATTCTTGATCATTGCCATTCTGACTGGCGTGAGATGAAATCTTAGGGTAGTTTTGATTTGCATTTCTCTAATTGCTAGAGATGTTGAACATTTTTTCATGTGTCTGTTGATCAGTTTCATATCTTCTTCTGAGAAGTTTCTGTTCAGCTCCTTGGCCTATTTATTGATTGTTTGTTTCTTTGGTGTTAAGTTTTTTGAGTTCTTTATATATCCTAGAGATTAGTGCTCTATCGGATGTGTGTGTGGCAAAGATTTGTTCCCAGTATGTCAGCTGTCTGTTCACTTCATTGGGTATTTCTTTTGCTGAGAAGAAGCTTTTTAGTTTGAATCCATCCCATTTGTTGATTCTTGATTTTACTTCTTGTGCTATAGGAGTCTTGTTAAGGAAATATGGTCCTAATCCGACATGATGAAGATTTGGGCCTATTTTTTCTTCTATTAGGTGTTGGGTCTCTGATCTGATTCCCAGGTCCTTGATCCACTTTGAGTTGAGTTTTGTGCATGGTGAGAGAGAGGGGTTTAGTTTCATTTCGCTACATATAGATTTCCAGTTTTCCCAGCACATTTGTTGAAGAGGCTATCTTTTCTCCAGTGTATGTGTTTGGCTCCTTTGTCTAGTACAAGGTAACTGCATGTAAGTGAGTTCACCTCTGTGTCTTCTATTCTATACCATTGGTCTACACATCTATTTTGGTGCCAGTACCATGCCATTTTTGTTACTGTAGCTTTGTAGTATAATTTAAGGTCTGGTATTGTGATGCCTCCTGCTTCACTCTTCTTGCTAAGGATTGCTTTGGCTATTCTGGGTCTCCTATTATTTCAAATGAATTTCATGATTGCCTTCAATGTTACTCAGCAATAAGACAGAAGAAAATTATGGCATTTGCACATAAATGGATGGAGTTAGAGAATATCATGCTAAGTGAAGTAAGCCAATCTCAGAAAACCAAATGTTGAATGTACTCATTGATAAGTGGATGCTGATCCATAATGTGCGGAAGGACACGGGAACAATGGAGGAACTCTGTTCAAAGAGGTATAAGGGGGGAGGGGGCATGGGGACAGTAAAGGTGGTGGAGTATGATGGTCATCATAGCCCTAGCTTTGTGTATGACTGCATGTGTGTTGTGATTCTATATCACTTACAACCAGAGAAATGAAATGTTATCCTCCATCTGTGTACAATGAATCAAATTGCTCTCTGATATCATGTAAACCTAAATAGAACAAATAAGTTAAAAAACATGGAGAAAAAAACAGCAGAAATGAAATAATGTGCATAATCATGATATGAAAATTATAAAGGTTATTAATATGTTAACACTAGATAACACCAGTTTTCTATTTCATTGGCTGTAGCAAGTTGGCCAAATTGCATGCAATAAAACATATTTCTACTTTTTTAATTCGAAAAAACAACAAACAAACAAACTTCTAGAAGAGTGACAGGGCAGGGCAGAGGACAACAAGACCTCTCATATGTTGACCACCACAGTGGACAGCAGGCTCCTCCAGTACATGTCCAGCACACGGCAGTGGCTGCCTCCCGAACTTTGGAAGCTGTGTGCTGAGCCTCAGGGCTGATTCCATAAGAATAGATGTTCTTATGAAGTTAATGAATGAATTCTGTAAAGGGACCACAGTGCCCCCATTACGGTTAAGGACAATGTATTTGATCCTCTGTTGCAATAAAAAGCCTTGAATTATTTTTCATTCGTAATATTTATTTGGTCAGCAAGTCCTGGCAGTTTGACCTCAAAAGTAACTCTCAAGTTCATGTCCTCCTTTACCTCTATCATTTTAATGCACCCAGACCAAACCCCACTTGTAGATAGAGTGAGGGCCTACCCTCCTTCTCACTTCTGGGTTTTCTGGGAATGCCACTCTCAATTTGAAGACCATTTTTTAAAATCTCTATAGCTATATGTGGCTCTTTGGAAAAGTTGCTCATTGCCATTTAGTGTAGTAATGAGCAGTAGCAGTGACTATTCTGTGCCTGGGCAGCAGTGAAAGAGCCAGTGGTGCTTAACACAGCACATCCTAGCAAGCTTTGGTTAGCAAGAAATAGGACTTTGTAGCTCGTGTATATGCTGTATGTGCTTAATTAACTTGTAAGGATGCAGTTAAACCAGGATAGCAGTGTGTGCCCTGTTTTCTGCACATGGAAAAAGCACATTGTAGTAGGAGTACTCAGGCCTAGGCACTCCACCAACTTATTAGCTGTCTTTGATAGAACTACTCAGAGACACAGATCCCTCAGCCTGTTTCCAGCCTCTGCTTTCTTTGCATACTCTTGCTTCTGCCCAGCAGGCCTGTGCTGCCGTTGCCTCTGTCCCTTCCTTCTCCTTGGCCTCTCTTCACCTCCGTCCTCCTGGCCTTGCAGAACACTGCTCCAGCACTGCTTTCTCTAAGCAGCTGTCCAGGGCACATTGGCATGGTGGAGGAGCCTCCTCCCTGCACCAGTTCCTCCACACATTCCAGGAAGGGCCTGTTGCAGGCCTGGGGATGAGAAACAGGGAAAGCATGCTGTAGTGGGAGCTGCCCAGCCCTGACTGGGAGGCTTCTCTGCAGGCTGCATTAGGCTGAAGTCTGAGCAGGAGGTAGTCTGGAGGAGAGGAGAAAAGAGCCCTGCTGGCAGAAGGCGGCTCATGTGGGAGGACTCATCTCCGCTTGCTTGTAGGAATCCCATACCTTACCATGGTTGTTGGAATTGGTGATTAGTCATTTACCTGAGAAAGGAAGCATGAGGCAGGACCAGGTTAGGTATAACCTAGAGCTGGGGTGTTTGTCTTCAAGTAGATTTGGTATCCTATTCTCTGTGAGATCCTAGGCTGGCTGCACAGCCTTCCAGACGTGGAATATCCTAGCTGTAAGACAGCTGTAGGTCCTCTGGGGCTGGGATGCTGCATGTTCCCCCGGGGCTCCCACTCTGCCCAGGGGAGCACTCAGCATGGAGTGCCTCTTCACATTCCAGGTGTGAAACAGCTGGATCACTTTCCATGTTGATTACTTCTTATTTGATTCTTTGAGGCTGAAATGGTGTAAATGATTGTTTTTCTACAAAACTGAGTAGAAAAGAGCAAACCCTGATATGTGAGTGGAAGCTCTTCCTCAGTTACTCAAAATGTTTATAGCACTTTAATCTAGCTTTTCAGTGAACCTATTCCTACGAAAGTATGCACAGTTCAGATCTGTTATGTGTATGTATTTTTGCATTATGTGCAGAATGGCAGTGATAACAGGCTCCCTCTCTTTTGCTATCTCAAGGACATTGTAGATTAGAACATTGATTTGCCTGTACTTGGAAAAGATCCTCGCCCTGTGTGACCACAGATTTGTGACTACACTGCTCTCCTACTACACGCAGTCAGTGACTCCCAGGCACCTTTATCCACCATTTTGATGATAATGCAATAGCACTGATGAAGTAAAACATTTAATCTTGGCTCTTGTTTGTAATACCTTACCAAGTGAAGTGCCCACAGTTCACACAGCACCAGGTTATAGAGCAGGAACCAAAGGGTCAAAGAAAAACTGAAGCTTTCATCTGTTGGAGAGAAGAGGTGCTGGCTGCCCACCTCACCCCACAGCACCTAGCACAGGGGCCAAAGCTGCCCACACAACCCAGGCATCCCGTTCACTGCTCTTCCAGGGCAGGGACCACCAGCACTTCCAGGGCAGGGACCACCTCTGTGGTTCTCATGCATACAGGGCACTTACTCTGCGTTGATTAACCAGATGTTATAGTTAAGATGCCAAGCTCGCTTATTAGATATTAATATTTAGGAATTAAAAGAGGTACTTTTGACACTCTTAAAGCTTCTGTCCTAGGACTGTCATCTCAGGGGGAATTTCTTTGACTTTTCAGCCCTGGTCTTTGATAGTTGGTAGGATACTTCATTGGTCGTGACTTAAAGCTGCCAAATCATTTTGTGCTAACTGTGTGTCTTTTGCTCATGCAGTGGTGCTGACTACTATGATTATGGACATGGACTCAGTGAGGAGACTTACGACTCCTACGGTGAGTGAGGGGCTGGAGTGACAGTGCAGACATAGGGCAGGTGGCTGCCAGAAGACCTCAGAGGTCCTGAGTGAGGGTGAATTCATATTTGTTTTGACTATGGAACAGCAACCTCCTGTCAATTCCTCTGTGCATATCTATTTTCAGAGGCTCTTTTAGTACTTAAATGTAATATTTAAAGAGAACTAAAGACTTACAGAAAGTCAGTGGATTCAGATTCTGAACTTAGATTTCTGTAGAGTTGACAGCCACGTGCTGAGCTGTGGACACTTGACAGTGCAGGTCTTTGCTTCCTGACAGCACAGGGAGGGAAGCAGGTGAGACTGCATCTCCACGGTGATCTTCCCACCCCGTTTGCAGGTTTTAATTCATTCCTAGTCTCAAGTCCTCAAATTCCCCTGGGAGTTGTTCCGTAAAGGTCACAAAAGCACTGGTCCAGGGATGACAGACTAGGGTTATAAGGTCGTGGGAGACAGCCAAGGTCCTTCTGATTCAGTGGGAGCTACTAGAAGTGCTGGGGAATTCTTGCCCTAAGTCTCAATATACAGAAAGAGGACAGGTTTAATTAAAAGAATTGGTGGCAGCAACAAAATGATAGTAAGAAATGCCTTTGCCGCAGGGCAAAGAGATCACAGAAGCTGAGCTTTCTCAGCTTCGGGGCTCTGAGAAGTCTGTGCCCAGTGCAGGTGAGTCAAAATCCTGGCTAATGGATGTTATGACATTTCTCTGAACATAACTGAAAAGCCATTTTCCAGTGTTCCCTTTGGAGTACATTTTGTTGTGTCACCTGCCCCGAGCTCTGATGACTGCACCTTGGCTTCTTTTTTCTTTTTTTCTTTCTTTCCTTTTTCTTTTCTTTCTTTTGTTTTTTATTTGTTTGTTTTTTGTTTTGTTATTTGTAACAAACACTTAAGAGAAATATATTGGCTTGCTGACTGCTGTCTACTTAAATTGATGCAAGTTAGCTTGAGGGAATGACGTTGATTGCATGTTTCTATCAAAAGAAGAGGTCATTTTAAGCATTTTTCTTTCACAGCTTTTTAAATTGGTCTCTGTGGACGCATGGCTTTTAAATTGCTGTGTGTTGCAGCAGGAAGTTAACTGTTTGTTGTCAAAAACATGTAGATAATTTGCTGAAAATTCTGAGGCAGACCAGGTGTTTATTTTTCAGGAGATAAGATGATAGAATGTCCTTTGTTATTAATGATGGTCCAGTTTGGGTCCAGTGCTAGAGTGAGTGAGATTGGATGGGTGTCAGGCCTATCCTAGGCCCCCAAGGTGCTGGGGGCCTTTCTAGGCCCCCAGGGGGCCTGCTTCCTACCAGGGCAGCTTTCCTTTAGTCTTTCTATGAAAGGACCAAAGAGGAGTGAGACTCCCTTTCTCTCTCTCAATCTTCCTGCTCCCATTTTGTTTCTCCTTTTGTTTTCACAGATCATCTGTGTTGTCCTTCTTCATTTTTACTGTAAGAAGAAACTGAAGTGATTCTTTACCCTTCTGTTTCCCACTCAAATGTCTTGATGTTTCCCCAAAGGCAGTTGAGCTTGACTAGTGACAGGAGGTTCTTGCGAAGCCGGTTGGCAGTTCAGGTGCAAGCCACTTTTCTTCCCGTGTCGATGGTTTTCTAGTGAGATGCTGTTTTCCAGTGTGTGTGGTTTTCCTAACATGAGTCCCCGGTGCTGCTTTTATGGGTGCATCGAAGTGTGTGCTTTGAGTGTGACATCCACCACTAGTGGAGGGGGGAGTCGGATTCCAACAGATGAGGCCACTGGGGTCCATGGCAATGATCTAATTGTGACTCATCTTCCCGATTATAGGGCAAGAAGAGTGGACTAACTCAAGGCACAAGGCACCTTCAGCGAGGACAGCGAAGGGCATCTACAGAGACCAGCCATATGGCAGATACTGATTGTACTGTCTGATGTTGTGAAATAGCCAATCTCCACCCGTCCTGTATACTGTTCAAAGTAATTTTTTTCTATGAACAATCCCTTTTTAAATAAATCAAAATGCTTAAAATATGAATGGATGGAACTTAAAACTACTTTGTTGAAACATCAACCTGAGCAGGAAAAAAAAGACATGTAAAATTTTGTTATTTCTAGTCTGTATATGAAAAAATAGGTCATCAAAAGAAAAAAATAACTTTGATTAACTAGTGTTAAAACAAATAGGTTTACTAAATATGTTAATCCATTATTTTAACATAAGCCTCACCTTTCATTTTAAAGGTTTCCATAGAATTTAGTTATTTTATCTTTCAGCCATATGCTAGTTTTTTTCTCTTGCCAACATGCGTAAAAAGGGAAGCCAATTATAAGTGCAAATAATGTGGTATTCTTTTGTAACTCAAGTCTTGAAATGTTCTGTAGTGTTAAGCAAAGTCTCCTCTTGCTTGATACTAAATAAACTTTTGAAAGAAATTTCGTGTGTGTGAGCTAACAATTTCATGTTCTTCTTATTTAAAAAGGCCTTCATAAATAGTTGTAAACAGGGAAAGAATTCCTTTAACAATGCTTGTCATAAAAGGGTCACACTAAATATTGTACAACTTATTTTAAAAATGGTATAAAATTAAATGTACCATTATATGCTCACCATAGATCTAAATGCTGTTTAAAGAGTCCAAATGGTATCATGCTGCTTGAGTGGCACGTTAAAACTACGCAAAACCAAATCTTGTTTAAAAACTGGTTTTAAAATAACTACTGGATTTTCTGGAAAAGATGTGATCAGTTTTCATCTTGTTGAGCGTTTTTTCACTAGTGCAACTTTGGATTTTTTATGAAACTTTTGGTTCCTTAATGAACACCTCGCTCCATGCTGGAAGCAATAAGCACAAAGCTTTTAAAGACATTCTGACTTGACTAATTGAGGTCCACTCGCCAAGGCTGAGGATGTGTAACCCTTAAACGGTCTTCATTTTCAAAGGTAAATAAATCAAATAAGATTTTAATCTCACTTAATTTATCTTAATATAACTAATAAAACCAGGGAGATTACAACTTAGCAAATTTCATTATCCATTTTAGAAAGGCTTTAAGATCACCTAAATTCTCATTTTAAAAAGTTTAATTTGTTTTAGTAATCTAAAAAGCCTTAGTTTAGTCAGTTTAATTGGGACCAATTATTCCCTATTAAATAAATGTAAAACCTCATAACTAGTTATTTGTAATACATTATTTGGTTAGTAGTTGAGGGCATTCTTAAAACTGACAAAGATTTATAAAGTTATTCTGTAATCATTTGGCTTAAGTTTTGTAGATTATATAAAATGTTAATTTTTATTTTCAAGAGGTTTTCTTCTCTTTATTTTGAGTAAAAAGTTCTTTTCTTTTGTTAGGAAATGTCAACTCCTTGGAATGTCAGAGGAACTGGTCATGACCTGGAGCAAACCTAGGTAAGAGTCCTTTGCTACCTTGATTTCGAGCTGCCGGGAAGAGCAGTCTTCTCCATTGCTGGTTTCCACTGCCCTACCAGTGACCTGGCAGACTGATTCTTCAGGCCAGAAAAGAAGCTGACTGCATGTAAACCAGTCAGGCCCAGGAAGATGGGTTGTAAGCTACAGAGATTGGAGGCTCAGGACCTCACAGTGTTTAGATATTCAGATCACTTTCTTCAGTAAACATAGCAGCCTGGCCAGTACCATGAAAACACTATGCAGGCCCTGATCTTGCTGAGAGTTTTGCTTTGTAAGTGTTGCTGTTTGAGCTCTGTGCTTCCTGAGCGACTCTGGGCGAGTCTTGCTGGATTCTGTGTCAGTGCAGTAGGAAGGGTGCTTGCATCTCACATCATCCTTATGAGTTTAAGTGAGATGATGTGAGAGCTCTGTGCCCTGTGATGATGCAGACAAAGTTCAGTTGTCAGGTTGAATTCACGTATTTAATATGAGTGAGAAATAGTATCAGCCAAAATTAATTGAAACAATTAGGTTTGAATTTTTGTATGAAACTTTTTAAAATGAAAATAATCCTCTTCATCATTCTCCTAGACCAAAAGAAGTAAGTTCCTTGTCCTTGCTGGACTTTGGCTTCTTTCCTTGCACAGAAAGGGAACACAGCCTGCGCCACATCTCCTTTGTGTAACGGCATCGAATGTTTTACTATTTCCTTTCTTGAGTAGTTTTTGTTCTTCATGTTGCTTTAGGAATCCCATATCAAATAATAAATGGAGGCATCTTTTTTGGTGGTTTATACGGTGAAAAATACATCTTGAAGATCTGTCGGTCGGAATATAACCCTGGCTGTAGTCAGAATGCTGTCAGGTCCCTGTTCTTACCTCTGCAGCCTCTGGCCAATGCCCGCTTCTGGAGGCCAACTCCATGCCTTGGCTCGTGACCCCTTCCTCCACCTATATAAGCCAGCCAGTACTGATCTGACCCTTTTCTCGTTGCCACCTTTATTGTTCCGTAAATCTAGGTCTTCAGATCTAATTCATACGAATCACTGTACATCTTTGTGTTTAATTCTCATCTTCTAGAAGACTCCACAGCTTCCTCCGCCTGTCCTGAGCCCAGGAAGGTCCCAAGCACTGTGGCAGGGGCCCTCCTTCCTGCTTCTTGTCATGATCTCCTCCTGTTTAGAATATACTCCTCCTTGCCTGATTTCTCCCACAGGAAGACCCTCTGTAGGAGCCAGTCTTCTCAGGTCCCTGAGGGAACACTACATTCCTCCCAAATCTTCTCGCCTTTACCTCCCACCCCAATCCATTTTTCTCATATGACAGCAATTATTAAGTGTGAATTCAATGCCAGATGCAAAGGAGACATTGGGAATACAGAGATGTGCAAGAAGTCAGACCTTCCACTCATGATCTCATGGAGGTGATGGACTAACAAGCCCTGTTCCTTTGCTCATAGAAACCACCCTGTCCTGAAGGGGTCCTCAGCCCTGTGCCCTCTCTTCCCAGGTGTAAGCTGCAGAGTTCACTCTAAGCTGCAAGTTCACTCTCGCAGCTCTCATACCTGGTATGGCTCCTGGGAGAGCCGAGATCTGTTCACTTTGCCCCAGAGTCCTCGAGCTCCCCTGTGGTGTCTGGCTGCAGTGGCCCCACACTGTTAAAGGCTTCTAAGAGGAGACGCTTTCATTCTTGTTAGTTGGCATCCCTGGGAGTCACTCACACACTGCATCGGCTGACATCGTAACTGATAACTGCCCCTCTCTGCCCCTGTCCCTCAGCTGCCCAGGTCCCTTCATGGAGAGTCTTTGGTTTGATCTATACTCAAGGTATTCTGAGTCAAATCAGCAGTGTCAGCACTCACTGAGAATACTGGCAAGCATCTGCTCTGCTGCAGGTAGTAGGAGTACAGTGGGTAAGACATGGTTCCTGTTCTTGAAGGTGCCATGGTCTGCTGTGAACATGTGCGAGGGCAGTGTCAGCAGGGCTGTGACAAGTACATATTTGGTGCTTTGTAGGTACATAGAAGAGGGAAGCATAGCCCAGGTAGGGTGATTAGAGGTCGGGAAAGTGCCAGGCGGGCTATTAGAACCTATGGAGAGAAGATGACCACAGGGAAGGTATTCATGGAGCATTCATATTCCAGCTGTCAGTCATCAGCTTTGTACCTTGGGTGACTCTACCTCCCTAAACTGCAAGTTCCCCACCCATGGAACGGGCACAGGGTGGCACCTACTTTAGCATTGCTGGGAAGATTAGAAACGTGCCTGACACAAGATGTTTGCTTTACTTCGTTGTTCTCTCTAAATTTTTTGGAATTAAAAGTAAACATGGACATCTCAGAAACTTCAATTATACTAGATAATTACGAGACAGTAAGAGGCACTGTGACTCAGTCTACGTGGGACACATAGTGAAGGGCGTCGCAGGTCCTGCTAAGAAGCTTAAGTAACACATGGCTGTTCCTCGTACAATATTCACTTCACCTTTAAACTTGTCCTGCTCTTTTCCTGCAGGCAGAGGCAAGGCCTTCTTAGACTGAATGCCTTCTAGAAACAACTTTGTGCAAACAGTCCGTTGCTTTGGTTAGTGGTCCTGTGGCTAACCAGTGAGTGAGTGACTTGAAAAACAAAGGCAGGGCTGAACTCCTCCACCCTCCCAGGGAGTAGGTCTGTGAGGGAGGCCGTGTGACACATGGCCAGTGCTGTTCCCGATGGGCAGCGTGCAGTTGACGAACAGCCACGCTGGCAGTGTTACAGTTCAGAAATATAGCTCCCTCATTTCACCTCAAAGTTAGACATGCTGTTCACTGTGTACAGAGGTGAGTCCCACATAGAACTGATGATTTTTTAACAAAAAATTATAGAATTAAAAGTTAACCACAATATAAGCCATTTTTTAGAATATATGTGATGAATATAAATAATAAAATGTTACTTTCTATGTAAATAATATATACTGTTTAAATAGCTGATCAGTGTTTGGGGGATAAAAAGGAATAAATCCATCATTATACATAAAATAATGTGTTTACTTCCTGAGTGTGTTTCCATCTTTGGCTGGGAAAGGCTGTGGGTCACTTTCTGGTCTGAATTTTGCCCTCCCTCATCTAATGGAAACCCCTGTCTAGTTGAAGTTGATCATGACTCAGATCCTGTGTCGAGAACCTCAGCTGCTCCTTTCAGTGATCAGTGTGCACTGCTCACGTTGGTTTTCAGGTCTCACGTGAGCCTCAGTGGCTTTCAGGTTGTGGCTCCCAGCCCTGGGCTCTGCAGAGGCCCTGCATGCCCTTGCTGCCTGCCTCTCCAGGCCTCCTCCCTGCGCTCCTCGCCTGCACAGCACTCTGCCATGCATCCTGGGCCTTACCTGCTCCTTCTGGGTCTGGCTAGTCATTTGGCCCATCCACGCTTGCCGGTGACACTTGAAGTGTCCCTCACCCAGGAGACCTTCCCTGGCCCACTGTCTCCACATGGAGTCCCTGCACAAGGACCCTTACAGCATCATGTGAATTCTACCCCAAGGGTCCTATCACTGGCTTCTTTCTCTCCTCTCCCCTCACCAGAATGTAAACTTTTAATATGATATAATATCAACATACGCTGTTGTGTGTCTGGTAAGTAGCGAGTGAAACAGCAATCAAAGTGGTGAATGAGGTGACTCACTGCAGTGACGCAGTGGCATGTGGTGCCAAGAAATGGACTGAGACCTCTTTGGCCTCACTGGATTGAATGAGCAGCAGACTGGGCTATTAAGTGCTCTCATGCATGTGTGTGCGCATGTGTACATTGTGTGGCGTTTGATCACTACTGGCAGAACCCGTATGTCTGCTACCTAACACAGTTCTGGTATCCAGTACCCAAAACAAGGAGATGGAGTGAGGAGCCTTGTGAAGTACACAGGCTGAGGTGTCATGCTGAAGAGACCTGCTCTACTTGATTGTCTTTCTCCTCCAAGAAGCAACCACATCTTGTTTGATTTGACCTCCAAATTCTTGCACTGTGCTACACACACACAGGCAAGAGCTGACCAGGTGCTCCTGGAGCAGGGAAAGAGTGAAAAATGGACCAGAAATTCCTAAAGCACTAACAGTGGGTATTTTGGGAGATTAGTTTGCTTTCTCAGTGGAAATGAGATATTTACTTCTGTAATTATTGACTTTTTCAGTGGAAAAAGGAGAAAACCAAAATATGCCCTTTACTTAAGATAATATGTGTGCTTGGTATAAAATTCAAAACCTCCAGAAGAGGCTTTAAACCAAGGAAAGTTGGTTTTAATCCCCACTCGCCTCCAGACACCTACAGCTGGCTGTTCCTGCCGTTTTCTTATTTCTTTTCTTTACAGAAATGGCCCGTGTGTAGGCAAAGCACGTGTGTATATTACGGTGAACAATGCCTATGGCCATCAGAAGATCCCTTTGCTCCATACTGGGTTGACAGGCTTTTATACAGGGCACAACATCTGGCATAAGGTGGGCCCAGTCCCTGTGTGACTGAGCGAGGAAAGGCAGGGGCGTCAGGTGCAGCACAGGCCCTACTGTGTGTGTCTCACGGAGAGAGCTCAAGCTCTCACCCTTCCTGGGACCACACTCTCTCCTGGCCTGTTCACATCAGCAGGGGTGTTGGAAGGGCTAGCTTGTGGAGTAGTCAGCTTCCCGCTGAACTCTGAGTGCACCAGGGTGAAGGAGACCACCTGTGCCCGAAGTCTCAAAGGAGACAGACGACCCCCGCTGGCACTTCCCTCCACAGTATCTTAGTCACCTTTTCTTCACTTCTGATTATCTAAATCCTGCTGGTTCTCTAAGGTCTTCCCTCTCTCCTTCAGTCAGAATAGCCTACTATCTCTGCCTGCATTTACTGGCTGATCGTACTCAACTGGGGACTGCCTGATTTTGAGCTGCTAGTTGTGTGAGTTGTCCTTCCCTCAGCAAAGTCACAAAGGATCTGTTACATTTTATAAACCTTAAAGAACATAGCCACAAACATTCAATAAATATTCATTGATTAATTAAGGATCAATAGATTTACTATACTAAGGGTTTGCCTTTTTTAAGGTATTTGCCTTGAATATAGCAGTTCATATCTGATTCTTCCTGGCAGCACTGCTGCTTTCTGCATGTCGATCCCGGATGCTCATGGTATCTGCGGAAATAAAAGGCTAGATGAAGGCAGAAGGATGCAGAGGGAAAAGTGATGAGCCTGGTCTGAGGAAGGGCAAGGGGAAACTGGAATGGTGTTTTGGAAGTTACCATCTTTCCAGCAGTCAGGGAAGATAGACGGGCTGCGGGTGTGTGGGGTAGTGACCAGGACAGGGAATGGCAGTGCTTGGGACCTGTAAACAGTTGCTGGACTACCAGGTACGGGAGAGTGAGGAAGGGAGGTGCATCTGGAGAGACAGGAAGGGGCTGGTCCTGGGGAGCCCTGCACGCTGCAATGGGGGACTGCAGGCCGTGCTTTATGAGAACATGGTGTCTGTGAGGACAGGCTGCAAGCAAGCCTAGCAGAGACTCTTCTCTGTTGTGGTGGGATTGATCTTCTGATTGCCACCTGGTTTTCAAAGTGATGGAATTTTGCTTTGTACAGTACATCGAAATAAGTGTTCCAGTGTCAGTTAATGAAATATTTTTAAAGATGCCTGAAAATTTAGCCTCTTAACAGAAGACAGGGTTTGGAGGACCTTGCCAGGTGGACTCAGGAAAACTTATTTCATACTTAAATATCCAAGGTTCCATGTGACAGAGGCACTGCCATCTCCATGTCAGGCCCCATAAGTCACATGGAGAGTGGTCTGCTTGTCACCATGGTGCCTGTCACCCACACATCCTCACGGAGAATAGTGTTCTGTGTCCTTAATTCCAATGTTTCGCATTGTTTTCCATAAGCATCCTTATTTCTATTAAATTTCTCTTACCTAATTTCTCTGCCTAAAGTCTGCAATTCTAGCATAGCATATAATTATTAGTAACTTTTTGATGTATATAAATGCATTTCATTTTCCTCTCTTTCAGGAGCATCCCTTCTATTTACGGACTACTTAAGAATAGTCAACTCACCACCGTGCCTAGTCCATAAATGAATCCACTTGGAAACTTGAAAGTCATCCTGATTTATTATGATTTTTGCACAAATATATGTTCTGTTAAATGTCTTTGATGCAATAGTATGCTTTTTAATTTGGAAGGCCTGGTTTTTTTTTTTTTAAAAAAAGGAAAGCCTATTTTGTGGTCTCCTCAGAACCAAAAGAATGATTTGTGTAGAAGTTAATAAAGGCTGCCCTTTGAAGTCTCTCCTGCTTTCATGTAAACACAGAAAAACTAACTGGTCATTTCAGCACAGGGCTCAGCCTTGCACATGGGAGAACCATGAACAGCTGCAACTCACTGGGTAAGGCAAGAGTCGACGCATATTCCAGATTTGAAAATGATTTGTCCATCTCAGTCATGAGCCAATAAATATGAAAGCATTTGGCCAAAATCTCCTGTCACGTCAAAGGTCAATTGCAGAGGCTGCTATGGGAAGCAGAGTGGTGGGGACAGAGCAGGAGCCTGGTTTCCAAGCCTCTCTGATTTGTTAGGGACACAGAGGTCGCAGTTCTGTGGATGGCATCACTCTGTAAGCTCTTTCAGTATATCCAGGAGAATCAGCTTGATTTCTCTTGCTGGAGACTTAGAACGTGTTTCCTGAGCTTGGAATTTTGAGAACATTGTCACTTTCTTGCCTCCAAAACGTGGCTCCTCAAGGCTTCCCCTTACAGTGAACCATGCTGCCACCTTTTGTAAACCACAGGACCACTTCGAATGGTGTACCTTTCTCTTATTCTCTTGCAATGCATCCAAAATGCAGCTCCCTGCTCCTCCAGTCTGTACCCTTATATTTGCAAGAGGTACGGTCCTTCTTGGAGGTTTGTGTGTTGGAGAGGGCACCGCTAGCAGGTGGAAAGGGCTGGCTCAGGAGGCTGTGGGAGTGAGTGCACGGGGCCTTTTTGCTTGGATTCATTTTTAATGAATAGGAACTGCAGGGGTGGACCATGGTGAATGACAGCTTTTCACTTGCCCAGTCGCTGGGATGGTATGAGGCTGTGAGAAAGCCCATCGTGGACTTCTGTCTGTGCTCCTCCCCTCTTCATTCCTGGAATTCGGCCCTTGGTTTCACTGCCCACATGACTTCATTCATCACATATTTTTCAAGAACCCCTCATGTTGGGTGCTGTCCTGTGTACTGGAGAGAAAGCAGAGAGCACACAGGGAGTTCCTTCTGGAGAAGTGTGTAGGCCTGTGGTAGGAAAGGCCAGCAGCCACAAAGGCATGCAGGTGGCACTTGAGCTGTGGACAGCATTAGGACAAACTTAGGTGGTTGAAGAATACTAAGGTGACATTTTTAGCAGGGACCTTAAAGAGTAAAGAAGCGAGCTGTATCCAGACACTGGCAAGTACCAAGGGCCTGAGGTAGCAGCATGCACGGGTGCTTGAGAAACAGCGAGGCAGCCAGTACGGGAGGAGTGGAATGAGCAGGGGACCATGAAGAGAGGAAGGAAGTGGAGCGGCTGGCTGCGGCCCAGGGCTCCGAGGGATCTGCGCCTTTGTGGCAGCTGCTGGAGGATAGAGGAGCAAGACAGGAGTCATAAGGCCCAGGACTTAGGATCCCTCTGGCAGTGGCACCGAGAGCAAGCTGTAGTGGAGCAAGAGGAGAGAGATGTTAGAGGCCCAGGGGGCGGGAACCCAGGGTGGCCACAGTGCACATGGGGAAGGAGCCGGACCTCAGGTGGACTTGGGAAGTGGAGGTGGTGAGACCAAGTGCACAGACGGGAGTGAGATGCAGAGGAAGGTTTCAGTCCAGAGCCACTGAGAATATAGAACTGCCTCTTTCTGAGCAGAAAAGATGACTGGGGAGCAGGCAACAGGTTATGTGTGAGGTCCACACCTGGAGGGGTGTATCTCAGCTGGAAATGGAAGTTCAAGAGCCGTTCGACTATCGGTGACCTCTGAGGTTAGACTGTGAGTGGAGATCAGAGAGCAGCCTCATGGAATGCCATGGCCCTCCCGAGTCAGATGAAAGGGAACCGGAACAGGACAGCAGGAGCTGCCACGTGGAGGACGGCCCAAGAGTGCCCTGGAAGGAGGCGTCTGAGGGAAGGTGCCTAGGAAGAAGGGCGCAATCCTCTGCTGCGGGTGATCAGTGAGCGGGGACTGAGGAGGCCGGTGGCCTTGATTCACCTCTAAAGCTAAAGCTTGGAGCAGAGTGGAGACAGGATTGGATAGGACTTATTCAGCCAGCTCCCCCGGGTCCTGGTCTGAGAAGTTATTGGGGAGGCTGCAGAACTGGGTGTGTGCCCCTTGTGTGCACAGCGAGGCCAAGTCCAGGAGGTGGACACCTGGGACGGAGGCCAGCAGATGGGTGTGCTCTGTGCTAGCGGGTTTCCTTGCCCTTGAAGGGAAGGCTGCTTTAGCTAGTCTCCTTAGGCATTTCTTCAGTGGGGGAAAGGAAAGGAGATGCTGCCTTGTAACCCCTTTCTGGGGTGTGGATTGTGGGAGAAGCTGGTCCAGGTTCTGTGCTGGGCTCTGGTGACACTGTAGCTGGTCAGGAGGCCCCTTGTTACTTCTGCTCTGGCTTCATGAACCTCTGCTGATGCTGCCCTGACTCCACGGCCCACTGTGGGCCTGATAGCCTACGTATAGTGAGCTGAGCAGTGGTGGATGAAATCCTGTCTCCACTCAGCCTCCCTGACCCAGCCCCAGAGGGGAGGCAGTGGGGCACCTGCACCCCAGCTCCCCACCAGCTCCTCTACCACCATGGAGTTGTTGTTGCTGCCAAGCAGACATGGAAGTCCTGGCTGTTCACCTGGCCAGCACATTCCTTGGGGCCCAGGAGCTGTGCATAGCTCTTCACACAGACTGGATCTTCCTAGGCACCTCTTCACATGCATCCTTTTAGCTAGTCAGGACAAGCCACACACAGAATGAAGATACACTCACAGCTCACTGGGTTAAGTGGAGGAGGCCTAGGACTCTCCAGGCCTACAGGGCTGCACCCAAGGCTGGAGGAATCAGTCTCTGTGTTCCTGTGACCCACCCACAGCACGGTACCTCTATCTTGGGACACTCAGAGATTCCAGGAAATTCATGCCATCCTTTACGACATGCCCAAAATCTCTAACCCACACCCAGCCCATGAGGACGTCCTGTGCTGTTAGCATTATGCTCTTACCTGTACCTGCCACAGGCCCACACCATGATACTGTTGGTCACTGGTTTTCTTGTTTTTCTTCTCTGTCCCATCACTGACCTTCACAGTCTGTGTAAATCCTCTTGTGCTACTATAACAGAATCTCCATCAACTGATAATTTATTATCGTTCACCTTCCAGGAGACTGCAAAGTCCAGAATCAAGAGAGCTACAGATTTGGTGTCTGGGGGCTCTTTGTGCTTCATAAATAGCCCCTTCTGTGTCCTCATGTGGTGGAAGAGAACAAGAAGCCTGCTCTAGCATCTCATTAGAGCAGGAACCCAACTAATGAGGTGGGACCCTCCCAGCCTCACTTCCCAAGGGCCCCCTCTTACTGCTATCTTCCTGAGTACTGGGCTCTAGAAAATGAGTTTTGGAGGGACATCGACGTCCAGACCACAGCAGCCTTCAGGACAAAACAGCCTTAGGCAACTGCATCCCCAGCTCTCAGCTCAGGGCCTGCACCCTGGCAAGTGCACTTTGAATAGCTGCAGGAACACACGGTCCACCACCTGCAGCTGAGGGTGGGTGAGAAGGAGTCTGTTCAGCCAGAAGAGTAACTATGGAAAGAAGCCTCTGAGTTGTGACGAAGCCCGACTTCCTGGCTAAGTTGCTCTGTCAGTCCAAGAGCACCAGGGCTCCTCCTTGATATCCTCTCTCCCTCTCATTAACAGTTTTCAATCTCCACAGGCTGAAAATAACCACTTCTGTGTTTGGTTTTAAAGGATCTGAGTGACTCCTATAAAAATAGCAGCTGAAGACTTTTTCCATTGTCTAACTATATCAGATTCTACAGCCATGTTGAAGGTGATGCCTTCATGAAGTTGTGGAATTATTGTTGCTGCCATACCAAGACATTTTATCCTTACTGATAATCTAAGGATTCTGGCCTCAGCATGACCACGGTCTCTTGCAGGGTGACCAGGCTGGTCTGAGTAAGCAGGCGCTCTGGCAGATGCTTTGGCAGGTCCTACAGCTCCTCTCCTGCATTCTTGCTCTGTGGTGACTTGCAGTGCACAGTGTTCTGGTAGCCTCGCACCAACTGCCGGCTTCTGACCTCTTCCCTAATGGCCCATCCTGTCCCCACCTACCTGCCCACAGACAGCACCTATGTGTATTGTGAGTGCACCTCCAGCCCGCCCCAGGCGGCTCATCCTCTCACTTCTGCCCTGTGCCCAAAATGCTCATTGTCAAAATGTGCTCCTCACTTCAGCTCCTTGAGGTCATGGGACAGTGCCTCCAAGGACAGCCCTGGAGTCCCTGGTCCTCACTGGCGCTGGTGCCTGGTGTGTGAGCCACCGGTGCTGTGTAACAGGTGACTGCAGAACTCCACAGTTAAACAAACAAGGTCTGTTGCGGCATCCGCTTCCTGAGGGCCTAGATCCTGGTCAGTTTCAGGAGCAGAGTCAGGCTGTCAGTGGGGCTGCAGTCACTGTGGCTGGCCCAGGGCTGGAGCACACTGGCAGCTCACCCCCAGCTGCTGCCCACAGCTCTCCACTCCTTGCCTCAAGAGCCTCTCCAAAGCCCAGCCCACCTGACGGTCCTCACAGCAGGACAGCGGCCTCCCCAGAACCAGTGGTCTAAGAGCGAATCTGTGAGTGGGGGATGCAAGGCAGGAGCCACAGACTTCCACACCCTGGCTGCAAAAGTGCCATTGGTCCACTTCTGCCAGGAGCAGGAGGAGCCCAGCCCTAGGGGCTCATTGTGGAGGGTGGGCAAGTCCTCCACACCTCTGTGACTCAGAGTCCTCACCTACAAGTGTGGGTGGCAAAGCCTCATCACAGGAGCTGTTGGAATGTCGTGGCTCGCACTCAGGCCTTCAGATGGGGCCCGACAAGTTGAGCCCCAGCACACCCGCTCTGCCCGCTTCACAGCACCTCTCCTCGCACCTGCACTTCAGTGTAGAACGCAGGAGCCACCCTCCCCCTGCCACAGTCCCACCACTGCACAGGTTCTGGGTCTTCCCGTCATGTCCTCCTCTGAGTCGCGTTTCAGTGGGAGGCTGAACTATTTCTGCAAGATCACTGCTGCAGAAGCATCTTTGCAGATGCTCACCCTGCATTAGAGTGACCTCCCTGAGGAGCTCCTGACCTCCTGCACCACTTGCACCCCTTTGCTGCTGTCTAGTTGCCTCCAGGGACATGTCCAAGCTCCCTGGCTCAGCCCTCAAGGCCCTTCCCCTCGAGGTCTGCCTCCCTCCCCTGTTGCTGCTCCTCTCTGTGCCTGCATTCCAGTCCCACTGGACTCACCTTGTGCAAACACAGCCTGCTCTCATCACACTACAGCACACGTCCACGCTGTGTCCGCTGCAGTCTGCATCCCTCGCTGCCGTAGAGGTACACCTTCCTCCCTGCTCCCCGCAAACTTGGGCACCACCATCTAAAGAGTCGTTCCTCTGCGAGGTGCTTGCCTTGCTTGTCTGCCCCGGCCCCAGCCAAGCACCTGGGGTCTGCCTTATGGTCCCCAGCAGCCTTGGCATCTGTTCCACAGGGGCCTCCCCTGGTCCAGGTGGGGAGAGCTGACTGCAGGGTGTGGTGAGCAGAGGAGATTCATGTTTGATAAGCTCCTTCTAAACCCCACTGAAGCAGGAGCACCTTCCCTAGAACCACACTGGGTAGGCCTGAACTTGAAGAAGGCAAAGCAGACTGGGATGAAGCTTTCTCCCCAAAGGCCACAGTGGCTGAATACGGAGGTGAGGTGGAGCCAGGACCAGGCTGATCACCATGCAGTCTTTTGGGGTGTCAACAGCCATGCAGACTAGATGCATTTCTAGAACACAAAGAAGTACTCTTTGAATAGAATCAGCTATTTTGACAAATGCTTCCTTCCTGTGTTCCCTGGATCATTCGGATCATTTTAAAACAGGAAACACTGGAGCGTCAGAGATGGGTGATGCTTGGACTGCTCTGAATCCCTTTCAAGCTCCCACATGCCTGAGGCCAGCGCCAGAGCTGCTTAGGATGCTTTGACAAAATAGTTAGCTTGCCAGCAAAGCTCAGACATCTGCTGACGGATGTAGGAAGTCAGAAGTCTGTTCTGTTTGGAGGCATTATTGGTGTTTGGATTCTATGGGGATAATAGACAAACAGGAGTGGAGAAATAAAATAGGTACATACATAAAATAAAAGCGTGTTGGGCATCTGTGTGCCACACTGCCAGGGGTTTCATGAAAGCCATTATAAGAGCCACTTAAAACTGACATTTTAGCAGCTAGATCTGTGTGGCCAGGGTTTTCGAGGACCCAGCACCACTCAGGGTGGAGCAGCTCTGCCCTGTACGGCTTCTCTGCATCCAGGTGGCTTCCTGAGTTGAATGATGTCCCCAAAACTTGCCGTCCCTCTGGTCCAGGCTGCTCAGCAGCCTCTCCCCCCTCCAGCAGGTGTAGCCCAGAGTCCACCCCATGGCCACTGCCTTTCATTGGTATGTCTGGTGCAGCCTTGGTCACCACACAACATGTGACTCCCAGCCTTCCCAAAGGCTTGCATTCTGCTGGGGCTTTGACCTGGGGTTCTTGCTGCTCTCCATCTCCTCTCCTGCTGGTTGGGAGCCCTCACTCCCTTGGGCCTGGCCCTCTTCCTGCCTTTCTTCTTCCCGAGACACCTACCTCTTCTGCTGCTCAGGCTCTCCTGCAACCCTCTAACCAACAGGAGCCATGCAGCCACCCCAAGAGCTCTTCTGCCTTGGATCCCAACACCAAGTGTGGCTTGGCCCCTGGTGTCCTATTTCTGGATGTTCCGCAGGGCCAGGTTATTTTCAACTTTCATTCCCTATCAGCTAAGCAACACAGAAGTTCCATTTCTGAGGCTCAGTTCTTTCATCTACAAAGTGGGCATGCCTCACTACCAACCCCAGGGCACTGTGGAGAGGCTCTCGATGGCTAATGTGGGCAGTGGGGACAGCAGCACTGCACTCAGCTCTTCACCAGCTGCTGTTTGAGCACCTGCCCTGAGCAGGGCAGACCCAGGAGGGGAGAAGGTGGAACAGAAGATCACAAACACACACACTTTCAAAGAACATTCAGATCTCTAGTCTAATAGGATGTTCAGCTGAACAAAATCTGGGACCATCTCAAACCAAACTCTGTGACTTGCTAATTAACTCTCCACCCCAACTTCCAAAACCATGCCCCAGGAAGCAACCCACAGGGTCGAGGTGAGACCAGTGTCCAAGCCCAAGGACAACTCATTTCTGTAACTGAGCAGTGTGCAGACCAAGGAGTTGCCCCTGACTTCCTGTATGGGCAGGAACCAAATCTGTGAACGCGAGCTTTCAGTGCAGTGGAAAGACAATCAGAGCACGCGTCTTCAGAAGAGAGGAGGGTGGGGATGCAGTGCTGGCTGTGAAGGTCAGGGCAAAGCAGCTTTGAGTCCTGGGCAGGGTGCTGACCGACACTCCAGATTGTGAAGATCCAGCATTCCTCGTGGAAACCACAAACTATTTCATATTGAAAAACCCGCTGCAGGAGCCACCCCTTAGACCACACAGTCTTGGTTGAGACGAGCTGTTTCCTTCCTCCTTAGTGCCTCCATGTTAACCAAGGGCTGCAGCCGTATGACGGAACAGTTATTTCCCTCAGAGCCTTTTCCCTACCAATCTGTTATACTGAACAATTGAGGTCAAATTGTGGATACTCTAGAAAGAAATTTTCTTTTCCATTAAACAGTGTTAAACAAGGTGCCCACTTTTGGCTTCTGTCTTCTCTTGACAAAGCAGATAATCTGTCCCCGAAGGCTGCTTTCTGCAGGAGCTGGCCTGCTGGTGGCACCTTGCAGGTCCCTGCTCTGCTCCATTAGGGTCCCCTCAGCCTGCCTCACTAATTCCCTGGGAGCTCGTGGGCCACACCTGCATTTGCATTTGCTTGGGCCCAAACAGTGAGACCTTGTCCCATGCAGGAAACTGTGAAGAGACAAGATGAGGACCGGAAGCTCCCAGAGGCCTGGAGCCACAGTGTGGTTCAAATCCAGACCTGAGCTGCGCCAGGTCCAGGACTGTACATGCAGGCATTCGGGATGGCCCCTCTGCCATCCCCCAGGCACTCAGAAGTGCCTGCTTCTGCTAAGAGAAGAACCCTGGGGGTGCTAGCTATCTGGGGGAGTCACATCCCAGCCCTGGAACCACTGGGGCAGCACCACCTCAGGACTGGCTGTACAGGACCCATGCAGAAGGATGAAGCAGGGAGGGAGAGGAGAAGCAGCCTCGCAGTCCGCGGGGCAGGTGCGGACGTTTGCTCTGAAATGACTTTCTATCTTTAGATGGCAGCGCTGTTTGTGACCTGCTTTGTAAATAGATGCTTCACAGAAATAGATAGAGCCATCCTGGGAGACCAGAGGAGAGGCAGGGCAGAGGGTGGGTGAGGTACCAGGGCCTCTGGAGAACTCGGCCTTGAGTGTAGAGCTGGAGAAAATCAGTTAATGGAGGCATGCTCTGGGGTGGCAGGTCTGCACAAAAGCTATTGGCTCGGTTTTGTCTAAATTGCAGTAAATGTAGCCAAAAAAGAGGAAAGAAGCTGGTCACATCCAGCTCAGCAGGATAGCGAGAGATCAGACCACATCCATGAGGAAGAGAAAGGGTCCTAGTCTCCATGAACACCTCTCAAGGGCAGGTGCTGTGCTGGCCACCTAATGCACACACAGCATATGCTTTAGATGTGACCTACTGTAACCCCGCAAGCCTGAAGGTGGCCCTTGAGATGCTAATGGGCAGTCCAAGATCCCTGAGAGAGGAGAGTAAATGGAGATTGGAGGCCCTCTGTCTGGCCCCAGGCTGGGATAGATATTGCTTCACCTCCTTGGACCCTCTTATTCCTGATGGGCTGCATTGTGTCCTGTCCCTGACACCTGGCACCATGGCCAGTGAGGGCTGATGACAGGTGCCAATGACGAGGCACTTCAGGAAGATGTGCCCTCTCAGCCCTCTCGCCTCTCAGCCAGTGGTCAGAGGCCAGGAGGACAAAGCCACACACCTGGAGGAGGCTGAAAGGCTGCCAGGAGCATCCCAACCCACCTTCAACCACAGTGCGAGCAAATATAACTTCATGAGGATTTTGAGCCTGGTCTGTCTTTTCCAGCAGCCTGTCCTCATTAGCACAACTCCATGGTTTGTGGTTTACTCCACGCACTGCGCGGCACAGTTCTAAGAAAGGCCTAGGCAAGCCAGGTCCATTCTGGGTTCAGCAGTCTCGTGGAAACTGGAGGGATTGCTATAAACCCGTCCAAGTCTATTGCACTGTAGGCTCTGGGAGTCTCGGGACCACTCTGCAGATGAGCATGGACGGGGCGGGGGGCAGGGAAGCAGCCAGAGCTGGTTCCCCTCTGCACATCATCTCTGCTTCCCAATCCTCACGCTCCCCTCCCTTACCTTTCCCAGAACTCAGTGACCCTCTTCAGGCTCAGTTGTCCCAGCACAAACCTAACTGCAAGGGCCCCTTCCAATAGTTCCTCAGGGACCCGAGGTCCCCAGAAGGTCCCATGGATGACCCCTTTATAGCATGAGCTTTCTGAGGCTAGCAGAGGGCCAGTGCAGCAGATACCCCAGGAGAAGTTCTCAGCCAAGAAGGGATGGCAGCTGCTAGGGGAGTTCACCCTGGTCCTTGCCTCTTGCTGCAAAAATTCAAAAGCATGATTATCCAGTTTCTCAGAGGGACCCAGAATGCTGAGCCCAGATGCCTCCAGCGGCCATGGCTTATGAACACACCTCGTCTCCACTCTGCTCCTATCCCACGTGCTCCCCACTTCACTCACCAGGCATCCTGCCAACACCTCCCAGATCAGCTGTCTGCATTCCAGTCCTTATCTTAGGATCTGCTTTCAGGTGAACACAAGCCATCATGGACAGAATAATACCTGCTAAAGTTGTCCATGTCATAATCTCTGCAGGCTGCAAGTATTTTGCTTTCACAGCAAAAGGGATTTTGCAGATATAGATAAATTAAGGATTTTGCCATGGAGAAATTATTCAGGATTATCTTTGTGGGCCAGGGTTATAACAAGGGTTTCCATAAGAGGAAGGCAGTGGAGTCCAATTCAGAGCAGAGAGACATCAGGGCAGGTGCAGAGGACATTATGTGCTGTGATGAAGAAAAGGTCCACAGCCGAGAAATGTGACAGCCTCTGGAGCTGGCGAAGGCTAGGAAACAAATCTCCCCCAGAGCCTCAGGAAGCTGCAGAACCTACCAACACCATGATTGTAGATCGTGAGACCTATATGAACGTCTAGCTGCAGAACTTCAAGATACAATCACTTTGTTTAAGTCACTAAGCATGTGGTGATTTGTTATAGCAGCAACAGGAAGCTAATACACATATCTGAAACAACATAGGCGGTCCTTTGGAGTGAGAGGGAGAGTTCAAGTTCAGGAGTTAGTCTGTCCTGCTTTAAACTTCCTGGCTTTGCCAACTAGCTGGGAGGCCTAGGTTCATTACACAACCTCTCTGTTGATTTTCTGACCTGCACTTTATGCTGAATCCTAAGGTTGCTTAAGAGAAGACTCAGCAGGAGGTGAGTGGTAGGAAGAAGGCAGAGTGGTTTGTTTTTCATTTTCCTTAAATACTAACAATGTTTTACTTTCTGAGTGAAGAAAACATACCATCTCTGAGCCTCTCAAGAGAAATGTAACATTCCTGTTAGTTACATAATTGAATTCATAGCAGTTAGTGCATTTTTATCATTTTAATTTACTTCTTTTTGTGCTTTATCTCACCTACCTGGGCCCGTGAGCATCCCAGCAGCCAAGGCAAAAAGGACTGAGAGTAAGTCTTGGTCTCCACAAGTTACATCCTTCCAAGTGCAGAGAAGAACACACAGGGGGACCCACCAGCTTGGGGGCAGGGCAGGAAGGTGGGGCCTAGAAGGCTTCCTGGAGGCAATGTCTGAGCTTCAGCTAGCAGTCTGAGGAAAGTGAGCAAGGAGGATGGAGGAAAGGGAGCAGCTACCTGACTCCCCTGGTTGCCAGAGCCACAGCCCAAGGCAGCAGGTACATGATCCCACAACATAGAGGCATCCAGTTCAGAAAGCCCAGAACGAGACCCCAGACACAGAAGCCACAGCTACCTCATCCCTGGGAAGCTCTCCATCCAGAGGAGCACAGTATCCCTGGGACCAGAGGAGCATCTCCGCACCCTCTCCCAGCTCCAGGAGCAGCCATAGGCACTGCTATAAGATAGTCCAAGCTGCTAGCTGGCTCCAGTACTGCCCACTCACTGCCCACCTTCCCTTCCCCTCCCCTTAGCATGGGCAGCATGAAGCACCCATCACCCCTAGCTCCTGACAGCCCTTGGCCTCTTCCCCACGCAGGATGCTGCTGGTCCAGGGAAAGTGGGTGGTCAGGTCCCTAACAGAGGAGGTGAGCACACTGGGGTGAGTAGAGGTGGGTGAGCTGGCTCGTCCCTCCCAGGCAAGTGTGGGTTCTCTGCCTCTTCCAGCCCACAGCCTCTGCTCCTGCCTAGCCACCTTGGCTTCCAGACATGGCCCTTTTGAAGACGAGCACAGGCCCCAGACCTGGACTGCTCAGGCTCCAGTCCCACTTCAGCTCAGGGCTAGCCTGGGTGCTCGGCGGGTTCTGTCATGGCCGGGGACCTCTATGTCCTCATCTGTAGAGCAGATGGAATAACAGCAAATGCAGAGTCAGTGAGAGGATCAAATGAGACCACAGACAGCAGATGCTCGGCCTTGATCCTGGCACACAGCTGGGGCTGGCGAGTGTACTCACTGTTGTTTCCTGATCTGCTTAACTGCAGTGAGAGCTGCAGGAGGCTGATGTGGGGGCACCCTAGAAGCCAGCCCTGAAACAGGCCAGAGACCATTCGGGGACAACGTCCCCAGCACCTTGCATATGGTGGGGAGGGGCAGATTTTCTTGCTTCTTTCATGTTCAGCCCCAGTTTTTTAGATTTGTATCAGTCAATTGTCCTTTGTTTGCAAGTGTTCCAACAACCCAGAACAGCTGGCTTGCAGCCAGAGGGGAATTATTGATTCAAGTAAGCAGAAAAGTGCAGAGAATAAAGCCAGCTTGTCTCTTGGATCTGGTCTCTGGAGGCACCATCATTCCTGAACTGGCTGTCCCCTCAGGGTCTCAAGACAGCTGTGCCCTTCCAGGGTGAGATCTGGATTATCTTCACCAGCCCATTCTGAGGTTCATTCTGACTGGTCAGATCTGGGTCACATGCCAGGATCCCAGCCAATCACTGCTTCTAGAGAGTGGAGACTGATGAGTTCAGTCCAATTCTCCTCCTCCAACCCTGGGTCTGGGGCTGATGTCAGGGGCACTCATGCACTGGAGGCAGAAGTGAGGCACATCAGGGACCAAAATGGGCTCAAGTCCACAGGGAAAGCTTTGTGGAAGCCACGGATTTCTGAGCAAGGCAGAGTTAGAATTAGCCCAGAGATAGGTGCAGGGAGAGAGAGGAGAGCATCACAGGTGGAAGTCACAGATAAGCCACTTCTGCATTTACTTTGCCTCACACTCTTTCTCAACAGTGAGTGCAGCCCATCTAGGAGTGGAAATCCAGTGTCTCCAGGCTAGGATTGCCAGATTTAGCAAATAAAAATATAAGATGCCCAGTTTAATTTGAATTTCAGACAGGCAGCAAATAAGTCTTTAAGTATAAATATGTCCTTTGCAATATTTGGGACATATTTTACAAAAACATTTTTATTCACAGTTTATCTAAAACTTAGATTTAACAGGATGCGCTATGTTTAATTAGACAGTCCTACAATCTAGGCTCTCCCTTGGTTCTAAAGCCTCCTCAGACCCTTCAAAAGGAGATAGCACTTGTTCTGTGCAGATCTGGGTGGAGGCCCTGGGCATTACCCCCTGGACGGAGAGTCTCCAGCTTGGGGTGATGAGCAGCCTTACTGCAGTCAGGGTTGTCCAGGGTGTGAATGATCCAGTCCCCCACAGTTACAGTGGAATACAGTGTCCTCCTGCAACCCTAGGAGAAGGGTCCCCTCTGCACTCTTCAGCTGGAGTCCTCTGTCTTTCCTCTCTCTAGTCAGGATGCAAGGGAAGCCGTAATCTGGAAGATCAAGCTGTCCTTGCAAGGGGTGGCTGCTTCAGGCTCTGAACTTGACTCATGAGGAAGGCAAGAGTGTTAACAAGTTCTTTTAGCCACATACCTAAGAAAGTCACATGTTCTTCTAAGCATGCCTACCAATGAGGACAGACTTAGTTGCATGTGGCAGAAAAACCCAAGTAATTGTGATCTAAACTGATAGAAGTTTGTCTCTCTCATAAAGGATGTCCACAAATAAGTCAGGTACCATAGGACTAGTATCATGAGGCCACAGGGCCTCAGGCTCCTAGCCTCCCTGTATCACCCAAAATGCAAGCTTTCATCTTAAAAGTCACCTTCAGGCCAAGATGGCCACTAGAGTTCCAGCATGGCTTTCCCACTGCTCACTGGCATTGTGAGGGTGAAATGTGGTGCCCATCCAGCAAAGTCAGCTCCTTTTGCAACTCCCTTAGAAGTCTGGCATAATATTTTCATTTAGATCTACTTGGCCAATACTTAACAACCACTCCTGGCTGCAAGGGAAGCTGGACAATGTAGTCTTTCAGGGGAGTAATCTGCACGAAATAATATTTTATTGGGAGGAAGGCAAGCATGCTGCATGGCCACCAGCAGCTCTGCGGCAAGTGAAGGAAGGTGCCGTCTGGGTCTTCCCGCAACTGGCTTCTGAGTCTTCTGTCAGCTCTAATCTTGGATGGGTCGAGCTGAGGGTTTTGAATCAACTGGCCACCTGGAGTTAACCAGGATGCCCTCTGGCAGGGAATGGATTCCAGCCTCTCATGCTAGCTGCACAAGGTCAGCAGTTTTCTAATACATTCTCCTAAGGAAATCTTACCAATGTGAACAACTGGTGAAACCAGGCCACTCTGGGGAAGGCTGTGCTCTGTAGCTTACCCAGGTTTCCTTCCTGTGCCCACCCTGGCAGATCCTGGCTGCAAGGAACAGTCAGCCAACGACTAGACAAGCCCACTTGTGGTCTCTTCCTGCTTGTGGGTCACATCAGGCTTGTGACCACAGAGTCTCCCTTCTCTGATGTTACCTCAGATACAGGGCTACCAAGTTTCTGGAAGCTTCTTTGTGGAAAGTTCTTTCCCTGCTTGGAATTAGGGGATGCTATAGGCTCTGCTTTGGACTTGGAAAATCACTATCACCAAACTGGACGTCCTTAAAGACTGACTCGGGGGTCACTGAGGATGTCGTCCCCTCATCCAGAGGCTGCATCAAGGCCAAAGACAGGAGCACAGTTCTGGGGAGGGATAGGTCTGGGCAGTAGCCCTCCTCATGATGAGACAGGAGCAGGCTTTCAGCCAAGTTTGCCTGGAGGCCCTTCTACTCACCTTCCCTTCCGCCCCCGTTGGCCACCCTGTCTTTATAGACCCTTCTGGCTTATGAGTGGGCCTCCTCACCCATCCTACCACGGGAGGCCATCAAGGAACAGTGAGACCCAACACAGGCCCTCACGTCTGCCTCTGTGCTATTGCAGCCCTGGGTGGCCGCACAAGTCCGAGCAGGTGGTCACATCAGTCTGTGTCCGGTTTCCTTTGGCCTTGGGCATATCTGTGGGCTGGTGGAGGAGGTTTGTGGAGCACAGACTTTGGGATCCTGGGGCCTCAGCCATCTCTAACGTTTTTACAAGAAAAAGACCTTGCAGGAGGGACCATTTGGAGGGACTCGCCCAGCACTATCAGAAGAGGGTTCATCACTGACATAGAGTCCCCTCCCATCTCACCTGTCTGCTGCTGTCTCTAGGTACCAGTGTGTCCCAGGGCCTGGCACACCAGCACATAGTAGATGCTTCTTGCACACTGGGTAAGCAAGGAGCTGGGAGGGGTGAAAGGCTGGGGCCAGAGGAAAAATATGACATTTTCCTTGAATGCCTGACACCATGAAGGAATGAAAAATCTCTTTGGAAAAGATGTTTGCATCATCCTTATTTCTTTAAGTGTTTATTCATTTATCATTTATAGTCTGTCTACCCTGAGAAAGGATTTGAGAAATCTTGCAATATTAAAACACATATAAAAGAAGCAGGAAAAAACCTGCACAAAATAAAGATCACTTTAAAGCTGAAAAAATAAATGTGCACCCAGCACTCGGACTGACGTTGTTCCTGCCTCTGAGCTGCTAGTTTAGCTGCAAGGTGCTGGAGCTGAAGCAGGAGGCAGAGGGCAGTCAGTCACCTGGGCAGGCACTGGCAGGTGGGCCTGAGCTCTGGCACCTCCTCCTCCATCCCGCTGGGTGTCCTGGATTGGCAGGAGGAGCCTAAGGCTGGCGCTCACAGCAGCAGCAGCACTTGGGAAATGCGTTGTCCAGCGGTTCCCAGCTGTCACCACAACGGGCTGTAGGAAGCAAGCGTCCCAAAGAACGCGCAACTGGCAGCAGCTTCCATTTTGAAATTTGCGGATTTATTTACCTTGTTCTGGTGATTGAGAATGGTTTCAGGAGTGTCACCCACAGGGCTCTGAGCAAGAGCAGATGGCTCTTTTGTCCCAGTGGCTCTCTGTATGGTGGAGCCACATGGGGAGTGGAGGGTGCCCAAGGCCTTTGGTCCTGGTGGATGCTCCTCCTCCCAGCACCCCTGGGCACACTGGCCACTGGAGAGCTTTCAGAACGGTCTGTTCCCAAGCACAGGCTTTAATCCTGAGCCAAGGTGTGGGGGGGTCTTGGTTGTATGGAGGAAAAAGTGTGGGGAGCTGTGAGGTGGAGCCCATGAGGAAGGGCCTTCAGCGGGTCTCAGGCATGTGGTCAAGAGAAGATATGGGACCCTAGGGAGCCATGAAGATGGGATGAAGGGTCTCAAGGCCAGGAGCAGGAGGGGCTCTCTGGGCTTGTGACACGGGACTGCTTGCCATCGCCAGCCTGGCCAGGATGAGGACCTGTGAGGTGCAGGGGACATCGCCAGGCTCCAACCATAGCCACTCCCCCAGAAATGGCCATTCTGTCCCCTCCCTAAATCAGCACCTCAGAAGTTCTGCCTTTCCTTCCATAGTCTGTGGGTGGGAAGATGACCATGTCTTGGAGATGACTCGGTCCTTCTTGGGCAGCTCTGGCAGGGCAGTGGAACAGAGTTGACAGAGGCTGACGTGATGCTGGGGCCCAGGGCAAGGGCTCACTCAGTTCTTTCCTTTGCTGGGCTGTGGGAAGCTGGAGTGTGGGATACCCATTTGGCAAGGTGCTGGACTGCGGTGGAGGTGCACCTCACATGTGTGGCTAGAAGCAGGTGGGGACAGGGAGACGCGGGGATGGAAGAAAATGTGAGCATCTCATTTTGCCCCCAAACTCACTTTCCGGTTAGTTCCACCCCTTGGCCTTTGCACTCTATGTAAGGCCAACAGCCCTTCTGCCTGATAATCATTCCAGGATTTGAAGGTGACAGTCTCCCTCTGACCCCCCAAAATATGTTCCGGGTTTGGTATCTGCAGGCCCTTGATTGTCCTTGTATGTGGAGTTCTGCCTGTGTTCCTTCTGGTCAAGGGGTCTGGGGAGACAGCAACAGAAACACCAGCTGACACCCTCCCTGTGTTGGTCCGAGAGTTCTACGGAATGAAATTGTGGGACCTTCAGTACACAGGCGGGATGGCCAAGCACAGAGAGTGTGGGCAGTGCACTGGTCACAATGAGTAAGGGTCAGAGCAGGTTTGAGCCCAGACGCTGGGCTAGGGAAGGGGTGGGCAGGTGTTGTTCCTGGTACCAGGCACTTGGCTGGTTCCTTCCACACTTGATGGCTTGGCGTGCGTGGGGAACCCTCACTTAGAAGGAGAGGAGGAGTGGAGGGTCTAAGTCTACGACCCTTCCCAAGCCAATGCATGGCATACTTGGGAACTCTACCTCACTGGCCTGGGTCAGGGACTGGGCTTCAACCAGAGCCCCACCCCAGCCTCTGGCCCAGTGCTCCTGGTACACCAGGAGGGCCAGCTGGCACAGACCTGGGTTTTGCCTGGAAAGCCTCCAATTCAGTACATATGGGTTAACTTTCTAAAGCCTCCTAAATGATTCTGATTTGCTGTTAACTTGAGAATCCACCTAACCAGGCTGGGCCTCCCCTAATGGCAGCCCTGTGGTGTGTCCCTCTCGTCTACACCAAGACCTCCAGTGGCAGGGAAATCACTTTCTCTCACCACAGAGCCATGCACCCCTCAGGGTCTCACCCCACTGACCCGCATGGTAGCTATGCTCCTTCTGACCTGGATCCACTCCTCACCTCCTCGGCTCAGCTTGTCCCCTGGAAAGCTGACCTCTAGGGCTCTTGGTTGAGCTCAGTGGGATGCCTGGTGGGCAAGCAAGTCCCCTCTTCTTCTTGGCCACTGTCCTCCACCTTCACCTGCTCCTCCCTGGCCAGCCTCCTCTGTGGCTGTGGCTCCCTCCGAGGTCTGCAAATCCCTTCACTAGCCTCCTCAGCCTGGACTGGCAGCACCTTCCCCACTGCTGGTCCCCAGAGCTTCGTGGCCTGTGCCAGTGCCTTTACTGTGCCCACATCCCTGCTTACACTCCCTTTATTTTAGACTAGGCCTTTTGAGTGTCACCAGCAGAGAATCTGGACCTGTCTCCTTGGAGCTCATGTCCCACAGTCCCGCTGGTAAGGCTTGTGTCTCGTCCATCCGCAGCACTTTGGGTACTGGAGAAAGGCCACTGTGCACCTGGACAGGCTTCTGCCCACAGGAGCTTGTCCTTCTGTCTGCACTTTGCCTTGTGACCTCAGGAAGGCCACTGCAGCTCAGGTTTAACAGACGGCTCAGGGCCCCGCCTTCTGGAAGATGAACACGCAACGGTAACTTCAAACCCTAGAGCTCAGAAGGTGCTTGAGAAGGAGTAGCCTTGGCTATTTTCCTAGTTCTAATAGGCTTCTGTAAGAATCAGGGACACATGTTGTACCGGTTAGCCTCGCAGAACCCGAAGCAATAGATGAAGACAAGCTAGTCTTCAATCATCTCCTCGTTCTGGCCCTGGGGGTCGCTCATCCAGAGGTGGAATGACAGTCTCAATGACAAACTTTTGCAAGCACCGACTGAGCCCAGCCTGGGCTGAGCATCCGAGGTCTAATCACCACTTTTAATCCTCAGAACAACTCTCTGAGGAAGGAGCTGCTCACAGCCCCAGGGTGCAGATGGGAAAATGGAGCCGCAGAGTTCAGGGAACGCACCAGCATTTCACAGCAGAGCCAGGTGCTCGCTGCAGGCGATGGGTTTCCAGCATCCAGAATGCGCTCTGTGGCGCAGCAGCCCCACCACACTCGCGGGACCTCAGAGCCTTTCATGTTCTGCTCTGCAGCCCTTGTCACCTCAGCAGATGGCTCCCATCCTCAGAGTAGCTTCTGGGACACAAGAAGTGCACAGCAGCTTTGGCCATTTCATGTCTGTGGCCAAAGAACAATACAGACATATCACTGAGCTGATGCTGCTGTGAGCCCAGCGAGTGGCACCCTGACACTGCCAGGGCATGTGCAGTGAGCTCCTGTACCCCTGGCTGCAGGAGTGTGAGCTCCTCCACACTCTGGACTTTGGACACACCCCAGTCAGACATGCCAAGACATGTGGCCAGGACACATCTGGCACAGCTGCAGTGGAAACCCGAGCACCCTAGTCAGTCGTGGTTCTCAAACTCTAGTCACAGCAGCATTATCTGAGCTTGTAAATCACAGGGATTGCTGGGCCACTCCAGAGCTTCAGGTTAAGTGGGTTAGAAGAGGGGCTGAGCATCTGCATTCCTGATAAACCCCAGGGGATACTGAACCCCCAGATCCAGTGTTGATATTTTGAAAGTATTGGACGGAGGGTATGGATACTGGGTAGACAGTGGGTTACCTTTGTGTCCACTAAGCACAAATAGAGGGAAGACAGAGATGGAGAGAGAAAGAAGGGCTGAGGCAACCTGGTATATCCATACTAGAACCTGGTATATCAATAATAGAAGTGTGATATTGGTCAAGTTCCTTCACCTCCAAGCCTCAGTTTTCTCACCTGTAAAGTAAGGCTAGACTTCAAGTAAGGCCCAGGGCTCTGCCAGCTCTGACTGGGTGATCATTTGCAAGAGGTCAGGGCTCAAAACCTGCCTCAGCTATATACTGACACTCAAGGCAGCTCTGTTTCCCACCTTCACACTGAAATTGGCTCTTGGGATTTTTTTAAAGGAGTTTAGAGAGTAAGAAGAGAGAGGAAAATGAGAAAATGCCCAATAAAGGACAATTCCTGCAGGTTTTTCTGCAGATAAGTTTTGCATGTTCCCAAGGAGAGCTGCCTCCTCTCCAGAATAGCACCAGAGTGGTGGGGCTGGCATCAGCTCAAAAATGGACAAAGTCAGCAGTGCTCAGCACTGAGAAGACCTGCTGGTGCTCGTGTGACAACGTGGCTTCCAGCCTCCCCAAAATAGAAGTGCAACAAGGCCACAAGGCCAGGGACCTCCAGAGCAGCTCAGCTGGATGCTTGGCATGAACTTAGGTGCTTACACTCCCTTTATTTTAGACTAGGCCTTTTGAGTGTCACCAGCAGAGAACCTGGACCTGTCTCCTTGGAGCTCATGTCCCACAGTCAGCGGAGCTTCCTCCACACTCAGTGGCCAGAAGCTACCTCCACACTCAGTGGCCAGGTGACTGCGGCCTCCCAGACTCAGGTCCTGCCCACATGTCTACCAGGAACCATGTCAGAGCCTCAGGCTGACTTTACCCAATAAGCATTTGTGCACACCTAACTTGGCAATCATAATTATTTTGTTGGAAGCACATGGTCTATGATAACTATAGTCATCAATTTTTACTGTTGTTTATTTTCAACCAGACACTTGAACAGAGCACATATAGACTCAAGATGGCATGTGCCCTAGGCCTGTTGCCTGTGTGGGCTCTACATTTGTTTTTCTTTCTCAGATTAAACATGTTCGTCTTGACTATCAGCCAGGCACTGGGCTAAGGGCTGTCCTAGATTATCTCACTTGATCCTGATCTTTCTATGGCTTAAGCAGAATCTCTATCCCTTTTCATGTGAAAGGAAGCCACATTCTCAAAGTTGGCAAATAGGGAGTCCAGAGTCACTCAGGTCCTATCCCTGCAGCCCTCCTGGCTAGTTCTGCACTGAGGCCTGTGCAGGAAACTCCTTACCAAAGTTCGAGCTGTGAGCTCAGCACAGAGCAGAGCAGATAGACCTGCTTCTCAGCACCAGCCACGCTCCTGCCCCGTTCTCTCTGCAGCCGCTGCTCTGTTCCTAGGTTATGAAGACGCATGGGCTTGATTAGGCTGGGCCCAAGCTCCGATTCATCATCATCTACACACCTTTCAGAAAGCCCCAGGTGTTTTAAGAAGAGTGGACTTGGTGTCAGGCAGTGTTGTTCTGATTAGAAAGAACAAGCAAGGCTGTAGAATCGATCCAGGAGTCAGAGTCTGGCTCTATTCAGAAGCTTCCAGGGTAGGGTCTCGAGGGCAGGGCAACCAGGCCGTAATGATGAAGGATGACCTGGCCTGCAGCACTGAGCTGGGGGTGGTGCAGGATCTGGAGGTTCTTGAGGTTCAGTGAGATGCTGGCTACAGAGCTCCATCCCCATGTGGCATCTACACAAGGGAGGCTTTCTAGAGCCTAAGGTGAAGATTCAGACTCTGAGTGATGGGGAGGATTCCTGGATCACTGCCTGTCTAGAAGCTACACATCTCCCTGCATCCAGCAGGGTGGTGGTCAGACATAGACATGGCTATGGCATGGCTGGTCAGCGATGGGACCCTGGTGGAGAGGAAAAGCCTTGAGCTCTGTGACACAGCAGCTGATGCACCTATGAGTGGTAATGGCCTCCCTTCCTCCAGTGCTTGCTGGAAATCCACCTTATACCTTTCTCCCAGGCAGGGTGTACCACCTGCTCAGGTGCATGGCCCTGCCCTCCTTCATTTGACTAAGCCACAGCTCTCCAGGAATAGTGGGCGTGCACTGACACTTCTGAGGTCTCAGAGCTTTTAGTCATTGTGACAGTCCTCTGAAGCAGGTTGCATTATCAGCACATTGTAAGGATGAGGCCATGGATGCACAGAAATGATGCACCAGACTAGACCCCTTCTCCCTAGAGTTTAGCCCAGGGCCGCCTGCTCCAGGAAGGTCTCTTGCACCCACAGGTGGTCCAGGGTCTCTCCTCAGTTCCAGTTTGCTCCACTGTGATGACAGGAGCCCCTCAGGTGTCTGTTTCTCCCATTCAGCTGAGAGCTCCTCTGGGGAGGGGCCTGGATCTGGTGCCAGGCTACAAGACTGCAAAGTTGGCCTCTGTGGTGTTAGTGTAACCTAGGGCACATTGCTGGGCCTCTCTGCTCTGACCGAATAGGGCAGAGAGAAAAACATAGATGGTTTTATAGATAGATCTGGTAGATGGACGAGAGGGGATTTGGGGGGAAGTGTTAATGTGATTGTGGAGGCTGAGAAGTCTCTCGAAGGGCCATCCAAAGCATGAGGACCAAGAAAGCTGGGAGCTGGCTCCATGCAGGTCCACAGGCCCCAGAACCAGGGAGGGGGCCAAGGCTGGAGGCCTGTGAAGCTGGGGGTCACTGGTGTGAATCCCAGAGCTCAGTCTGGAGAGGCTAGAGTTCTGAAGTCCAGCAGGAGAGGAGAAATCACCACTTAGGAAGAAAAATACCAAGAATTCACCTCCCTCTGTCTTTGTTCATTCTGGGTGCCCAGCAGACTGACTGGGGCCTCCTGCAGGGAGACAGGTCTCATTTACCACCAACTTACATGTCAGTCTCCTCTGGAAATAGCTGCAAGGACACCCTCACAAGTGTTGCTTTACCAGCTATCTAAGTATCTCTTAATCCAGCCAAGTTGACACCTAAACTTAACCATCACACTGACCCTCAGGGGACGATGAGGGCCATGGGGAATAATGTTTGCAAAACTCCCAGCATATGGAAGGCACCCAAGAACTGTCCAAGCCAGGCCAAGAGAGGTGAGTAAAGTCTTTCCAGACTGAGCTCCAGCTCCAGCTGATACCAATGGACTGGCACTGTGGCCCACACCACACAGGCACACCCTGTGGCCACAATCTTACAGAACACAATCGAGCGTGGGGACTCCTGAGCCAGGCTGACATTCCACAAGTGTGTTATGAAGAATTTCATGAGTGAAGAGAAACTTCTTTTAAATCACTTGACTAAGATGGAGTTTGAGCTCCTGAAGGCCCAGACTCACACTGAACATTTTCTATGAGCTCCAGTTGTTAATCCATCCTGCAGGGAAGGCGCTGTGACTATCACATGTGCTGAAGAGCCAGCAAAGCTATGGCCAGGCTCCATCCCTTGGTGACTGATTCCAGGTTGTCAGGCCTGGCAGGAGAGACCTGTGCAAAACCTTCTTTAACTATCAGAGCAAGGGTGCATGACAGATACCATTATCCCCAGTTAACAGATGAAGGGCAATTAGGCTGAAAGGTTAAGTGACTCACTGAGGGTCACACACCCAGGAAATGTCAGAACTAGGCTGATGACATGATCAATAGAGTCTCAGAACCCCGAGTGCCCTTGAGGTCCCCTCTCCAAGAATGAGCGTGATGAGAGGCTGTGCCATGGGTACAGGTTGAAATGATGTTTCTACAGCACCCATCCCAAGCTCTGGCACAGGTGGGCATTCCACCAACACAAGCTTGGTTGGCACAATTTTGTGTGCCATGCCAGTTCCGTGACCTGGGGGATGTCCTTTCATCTATCTGGATTCTCGTTTCCTCATCTTCAAAATAGATGAGACCATAAAACTTATATGTTACTGTGGCCCCAACATGTGATGGTTCTGGTCTGTCCAGGGAGATTACATCATTCCTTTGACAATGAAAGTCCAGCAGGGCAAGATGGAGTTGCCACTGGGCCACTGCAGTCATCACAGTTGAAAATCGCCATAAAATCACGAGCCTCTTGCAGAGTGTTCAGGTAAATGGCCATTCGTTGCCACAAATTGGGGCCACATAGAGAATCCAAAGCCCCCAAATAATCTGACACTTCTAGAATAGAGGTCAACAAAAAATGACCTGTATTGAACTGGTCCACAGCGTGTTTGCTGGAGTGTGTGGGCCCCACAGCCACTCCTGTTTGCCCATGTACTGTCAGTACCTACCTTCCTGCTGCCAGCACAGTGACTGGGACCAAGCCCAGGAGGCTGCAAAACCTAAAATACCTACTATCTTGAAATACTACAGTCTCCCACCTTTATCCAGTTTTGCTTTCACAGTTTCAGTTATGTATGGTAAAAGCAGTTTGAAAAATCTTAAATGGAAATTTGCAGAAATAAACAATTCTTAAGTGCACAATTGTGCACCTTTCTGAGTAGCTTAATGGAACCTTCCACCATCCCATTCCATCCCACCCAGGATGCGTTTTCTCCAGCAGATCCACCCTGTAGATGCTGGCAATTCTATTACAGTATATCATTATAATCATTCTATTTTATCATTTGTTGTTGCTAATCTCATCTTGTGGTTAATTTACAAATTAAAGTTTTTCATAGATGTATACATATAAGAAAAAAAAAACGTAGTATAGCCACGCATTGCTTAACGATAAGGATATGTTCTCAGAAGTGTTAGGTGATTCTGTCCTTGTGACAACATCATGGAGTTTTTACACTCACAAACTAAGATGGCTACAACATCATCAGGTGACCTAATCTTAAGGGACCACCACTCTGTGTGTGGTCACCTGTGGTTAACAGATCACCTGTGGATAACAGGGGGCTAGTGTACTATTTTACAGAAAAAAAGCTTGCTGCTGCTTGTTCTAGAAGACACAGTTAACATAGCCACAGTACATCTCATAGGTGATTGTTCTTCCTGGGCCAGGCCTCACTGGTAACTGGTGTCTTCTGAGGTTCTGCTACCTTGACTTTCAGGCCTACCAACCTGTATGCTTGTAGTTCCCTGAACACTGAAATCTTTGCACCTCTTGGCCTTTGTCAAAGCTGAGCCCCCGTCCAAATGCCCTTGCTCACAGCCTTCCCCAGCTCTCCTCCCATTGGGTCTCTGTGAACCCTCCCTTCACGCCACTGAGCCTATTTTGAGCCTTAGGGTCCCTTGTGCTTATCCTTCTCTGGCATTTATTGCCCTGCATTCACTCTGGAGTTACTTCTCTCTCTTCCATTGGCCGTGGGCTCTTGGAGGACCAGAACCTTGTCTTTTGGGATCACTAAGTTTTCCCATGCCCCGGATGGTGTCTAGCAAGTGATAGATGCTCAACGGACACGACTGAGCATATGAGTAACGTCACCCACCCAGGCACGAGCACTCGCTGAATTCTGACATTTCCATAGATACTTAAGTCAGATCTTCACAAAGGACTCGTTTTATTTTAAAGTGTTAAAAATATGATTGCCAACAGGTGAATGCAAACCTGTGAATAGCATTTCAGAGCATACAGTGGCATAATCATCCCACAATTGCACAGCATGCTGCAAACTGGAAATAGCCTGGCCTTTGCTTGGCACCAGGAGAGCCTTGGGGTGTGTACAGAAGCAGACACCTTGGCCATCTGAGACGTCAGTCTACCACAGGAAGAGGGAGGAGGACTCCTGGTTAATTCCAAGGAAGATCAGTGTGTTTTGCTCCAATAACTCCTGATGTGTTTGAGAATTTTAGAATCTTAGAACAGAAGGGAACTGGTAGTTTTTGTGGTAATTTTGAGTGGTGCCATTGACCTCCTCCTTCCCAGTCCCATGATGGAGTGATCCTGGCCACCAAGCCCTTTCCTGCCCGGACAGTTGACATCCTAAACCTCCCGCTCGTGTGTGTGTGTGTGTGTGTGTGTGTGTGTTCACACGAAAGAGAAACTCCTTCTTCCTTTACTCTGTACTTTTTATAACTTATCCATATATCTCCCAATATATTGCTTGAGTTTGCCTTTTAAAATGTTCACATGGATGTGACCATCCTTGATGTGTCCTGTCACTGGCTTCTTTGCCTCAACGGTTTGCACCTGGGGCTCATCTGAGTTTCCGTGTCGCACTGTCTCACCATCACTGTCTCTTCTGTATCATCTTTTAATCATTATGTATTGTGTGAGTAAGCCATGATGCTTTTATCTAAGAAGGAGAGTAAAAGCAACTGTGGTTTCCATAGCTCCCTGCGGGTCTCTCTTGGGGGTCTGGTGACAGTTACTCTGGTCACAGGCAGGATTAGGGATTCAGTCCCCTTGCTCCTTCCTTCTTGTTCTGTGGCATCCATGTCACCAGAGGCAGGCTGAACATTTTAATCACATTCAAAGGAGGGGAAATCACTTAAGAGACAAGTCCTCTGGCATCTCTGTGGGGAAGACCAGCAGCAGAGGCCCAGCCTCTGTTCCCTCCTCTCTATCTGTTAGGACGTCTTCCCCAAGGCCCTGCCCCACCCCACAGGAACTCAAGGTCTAGGACACATCATTAGCCCCTTTGAGGCCCCAGTGGATTTGAGTCCCTTCAGTTCTGAGGCCTCTCTGTCTCGGAGTGTACCAGAATTTTAGCAAACACTTGAAAAGTGCTCAGAGAGAAGAGTGTACAAGCCCTTCCTGGAAGAGAACAGGCTGTTCTCCCAAGAATTCCACTGCCAATAAGAGACCATGTAGTCCATTCATTCAGTCTGTTTTGGTACAAATCCTGAGAATGCCCACGTCTCCCCACCCAAGCTTGCTGAGGGTGGTCTCCTGAGAATTTTGCAGTCTCTTGTCTTGGCTGGAAATTTACTTTGGCTGGACTGGCCCCCATGAGTCCCACCTGCTTACGTCAGCAAGGGTTTCCATATGGCATCCTTAAGCTGGCTGATGGTGGAGCGGGGTAGGGGCAGGCAGGGAGAAAGCCATCAAATTCTGGCTGTTGGTGTCAGGAGAAAGTCCCATCCGCAGGAACCCCCTGGCACTGCTAGGGATTCATTTGTTTCTTTCCTCTTTTGCTCAGCTCTGGTTTGAATTTCCAAATTGTCTTCTCAATTTCAATCTCAGTGTTGGTTGCAATATACGGTATGTGAGTAAGCAAAGGGAGAGAGATTCAACTCAGATTTTGTGAGGACATGTGACTTTGTTTTTTTAAAAATGGTGAGGGTACAAATGAAAAAAACAAAACAAAACACGGTGGATAGGACGTGGGCTTGAGCATTGAGCTCCTGTGTTAATAACGAATGGAGTGAATCTCAGCATTGGTTTTTGCTTATGCTGGAGAAGTCAGATATGGGGCTTTATCGTAATTTATGATTTTGAGCTTGAACCAAATGAAAGTGTGGGTCTAATATTGGCATTTTCCTATGATTCAAACTAATATACTTTAATTTTTGTGAGTACTTGATTAATATCTGTTTCCTGTGCTGATCTGAAAATTCCATGGTGACAAGAACGATGTTTGTCTTTTCTTCACTGAACCCAGCAGAGCATCTGGTAAATCATAACTGTTTGCTAAAGAGGCTGTCAGAAGAGTCCACGACCACCCAAGAAAGAGGAGCCACAGGCCAGAGGCCGTAGGGCTCACCTGCCTGCCTGAGTCAGGGCTCTAGGATGGAGGGCAGCAGTCAGGGGTTGTAAGGAGGACCCAGCATCTCAGAGGGACACATGGGGGCTCTGCGGGGCAGCAGACTTGGAGGGGACAAGAGCATGTCGAAGCCTTATTAGGAAGCTCTCTAGAGGTCATGTCCCTGGAGTAAGGACAGAAAGAAGGACTGGGCGATGGGAGGAGGCGAATGGTATGGTGACAGCCAGCACCCCAGCAGCAGAAGATGGGTGGATGGGAGGCTGGGGGTCGAGTGTGAGAAGCCAAAGAGGCTTCATGGAGAAGGCCGGACTCTTGTGTGGACCTCATCACTTATAGAACTGTTCCTTGCTGGACCCATCCCCGCACTGTGCTCTCTATCACCTCTGCTCATGAGCAAACAGAGGGCCACAGGGGAACCAAGAGGCCATCGGTGACCAGCTCCCCCTGAGCTCCCGCCCCACAGCACTGTCGGCAGCCTGTGGTCTGACACTTGTACTTTCCTATGAATTCTAAAACAAGTTACATCAAATGTAGTAATTGTTAGATATTTGTGATTTTTAATTTATAAAATCTCCAGCTTTACTGCAAATAATTGAAAAATAACATGTATACATAATGTGTACAATATGTTTTGATATATGGAAACATGGTGAAGCGATTACCAATTACCACTAATTAATGTGTCCATGATCTCACATAGGTACCTTTGTTTTTGGTGAGACACTTAAATTCTACTCTTCCAGAAAAATGTGTTACATAATGCAGTGGCACTAACTATGGTCACGGCCAGGCTGCACACCTCATCTCAGGGCTTATTCACCTCACGAGGGCCAGTTCACAGCCTTTGTTCAGAATCCTCCAACTTCCTCACCCCCAGCCCTGGCGCCTTCCTTCCTATTGTGTTTCTATGGGTCTCCCTGCTTTAGATGCCACCTGTGACTGCCATCATGCCTTTCTGTGTCTACCTTGTTACCCTTAATGTGACGTCTTCCAGGTTCATCCCTGCTGACACAAATGCCAGGATACTTTTTTCTTTTTTAAAGATGAATGATATTCTGTTGTATATATACCACAGTTTCCTTATCCATTTGTTAATGGGCACTTGGTTGTTTCCGTACCTTAGCTATAATGGAATAACGCTGCAATGGGCAAAGATTACAGGGAACTCATGCAATTCAATAGCAAAGATAAAAGTAAAATAGAACCATTCAATCAAAAATGGGCAAAGGACCCAATATTTGTATCATTAAACATATTTTATAGAAGAGAGAGGTGGGGCTCAGAATGAGCAAGCACTTTCACAGGGTGCACGAAGCAGCTGAGCCTTTTCCCAAGCCTCCCATAGTGGCAGGCGGAGGAGGACCCCATGTATTTCTGCACTTTGCTTTGCTCCCCTGGGATGGCAAACCCTGCAGTCAGTGTCACAGGTGGAGCTGTTGTTTCTTAGCCACGTTGAGAAGATCAATTAGCCAATCTCCACAGCTCCTGTTCTCCACAAACGCCAGTCACCTGGCAATTATCCACTCTCTGCCTGGCAACTATTTCCTTGCTGGCGTCCTTAATGTCTCTGTTTCCCCTGGTGACCTTGTTTGAGGTAGGGACCAGATGACCCATGGTGATGAGTCATGTATCTCAGGGGGCCTGGGAGGTGGATTGGGACATGGATGGATACACAGAGGAGCTTTCTGAACCACCAAGAGGGGAGGGCAGGTGAAGGTGGGCCAGGGGCCTGGGTGACAGGCAGGAGTCCCAGATCCTAGTCCCTGCTCCACCCTTGGACTCAGTGGATGCTTGCTACCCCTGCTGCCACTCAGGGACTTGGAGTGTTTGTGAAGGGATGGCTGATGAGCAGCTGTAAAGTGTGCAGGCGTCTCAAACTTCAGCGTGTACACAATCACAGGGATCTTGTCCCCATGAGGACTCTGAACCAGGAGGTCTGGGTGGGCCTGAGACCCTGCATACCTACCAAGCTTCCAAGCAAGATGGTGCTGTTGATCAAGGGACCACACTGCATAGCCAGGGCAGGAAGCCCTGTGTGGATGGCAGGGAGGAAGGTGATAATTTGGTGAGACTGTGAGACCTCCCAGACAGAAAAAGTTTAGTAACAAAAAAGCAAAAGCACAAAGTAGGGCCCACAGCAGGAGAGAGAGGAGGCAGAAGGGGGGCTCAGGCTTGCTGCAGTGAGCAGACAGGCCCCAGGCTGGGACTGGTGTTTATCAGCTGTGATGGTGTCCCGGGATTGTGGCAGGTGATGCTCTGCAGACCAGAGAGGGAGAGGCTTCTGTCTTATCTCACCTTGACCAAATTGGTCCTAGAGAGATGAGGCACCTGACCCAGGGTCACACAGTAAGGATGGGTAGGGCCTGGACAGGGTGGGAGCCCAGGGTGTCTGGCCCCAAGCCCATGACATCTCTTCCTGGAGGGGTAGAAAAAGGAGGATACACGTGACAGGTGCTCCTATATTTCTAAGGGAACTGGGGCAGGAACTCTGTGTCTCCAGTGCTGCCACGACCACTCTCTTCTTCCCTTCTGCTGGTTCTATACTCAGAGCAGCCACCAACCCCAGGTGTGATACTCTCTGCTGACAGGCCTGGCTGCAGGGTAGGGTGGCCTTCTAGCAGGACTTGGGCCTGTTTCAGTGTAACCTTCCTACTACCTCCCTGGAAACAGACCAGAAACCAGACTCACAGAACCCCAGGGTCCCCACCTTGAGCCTCTTTTCCCACGGGCCACAGGTAAAAGCATAGCCAGTGGGCATGACAGGATTTTGTGATCACTGAGTTACATAGTTTCCTTTACAATAGGAAATTGCTTGCCTTCCGAGACCCATCTCCTCCAGGTGGGATTCAGGTGTGGCAGAGTGAACTACCTCCCACCAGGGGGGTGATGGCAACAGGAGGGATGGTCCCTAGGCCCTGGAATTCTGTGTGGAGCTGAGCAACAACTGCCTGGGGCCACTCACCTCCAGTACTAGAGAGAAAAACACCCTTATTTGACTTCTCTGTCTCTGGGCCTCTTTGTTATAGCAGCCCTGCTGCCCCTGACTAGTTCATATTTAGGGCTTTAGAACTTTCACTTGAAATCTTCTGAGCTCAGTTTACTCATTGAAGTCTTCCTTCCCTCTGGGGTTCTGCTATTATCCTTCCTGACAAAGTCGATTCTCTATAATGCCCCCTCTTGCTCCACATCCCTCTCTTTGGTGCTCTTAAGATTCCTTTACATTCATTCTCATGGTTGTGTAATCAGCATCTAGCTTGCCCAGTGGGCCTTGAAGAGTCATTGGTCATCACTGTGGTTCACCACCTAATGCAATGCTGGCATGACCATTTGGGGCATGAATGAATGAATGAGTAGATGAGGGAGGGAAAGAAGGAGGCAAGGAGGAAGGGAAGGGAAAGTGGAAAGACAGCGGGCAGATCCCAGAGGTCCAAGCACACAGATCTGGAGATGGTCAGCCTGCTGGAGTCACTGTGAGGAGCTGATCTGCCGTGTGGCCAAGGAGGAAGGCTCCTTGGTGTGCTCATGCCCACCCTGTCCCTGCTACTCACCAGGTGGCCTTCTCAGGCCTCAGGCCTCTGGATCCAGAGAAAGGAAAGGGGCTAAGCCTAAAGACAAGTAGCTGGTGCACCTTCCTGGGGTCCTCAGAAGCTGAAGGAGCAGTCCACAGAGGCCATCTCAGACCCTCCAGTCACAATGCCAGCTGCACTTCTGGCCTTGCTTCCTGCCAGGCTGTGCTAGAGCCTCCCTGTAACCCCTCAGTGCATCCCCATTCATCCAGCTCTTCTGGCTTCTTTTCAATCAACAACTGAATGCTCACAGAAGGTTGAGAGTCCAGAATGTGCTTCTGGAACCATTTCAGGGTCTTTCCTAGACGAGCTGTCACTGGCTGTGAGGACTGGTTCATGTACTCCCTACAAATAAGGACATTCCCCTGCAGAACCACAGGACACCCGTCAAAATTAGCGTGTGGGTCCTGAGGCCCACCTTGGTCTTATCATTCTAGTACATCCTTGGCAGGAAAAGGGTCACCCATTGCTTCAGTGCCATCATGTCCCTTTAGATTCCTTCTTTCCTAGACATCAGTGGTCTTGTCTCTCTTCAAAGTGTCAGCCACACCCTCTGTGGGATGGATATCCCTCACTGTGGCCTGAGGTTTCCTCGGTGTTTCTCCAAGGTCACATCCAGGCCATACACTCTGAGCAGCAGTATCCCCGAGGCAATGCTGTGCTGGGGCTTCAATGTGCCCCCATCACCTTTGAGTAAGGTCATGTGTCCCCCACGGCCTGTTCCACTGTGAAAGGTCTTTCCCTTTGCAAGAAGGGGCACACTCAAGCTGTGATCTCCCTGGAGTAGCTCCAGTTAGCTCTTGCATTCATTAGTCAGTGTAAACTTGGGGGCCTGTGATCAACACTGGTCTAAATGTGCTAAAGGCCCCTTCCTGCAGGATTCTGTGCATCTTGGGCATGTCCCTATCATTCTTCCGTCACTGCCTGGGTCTCTGGCACAAGTGTCCCACACTCCTCTCGTGTGTCCTCTGTCTCATCTCTGGAGATGGCCAATTGTCAAGGAGAAGAGAATGTTCTGGAAGCCAAATCAGAGTGCAAGGTGTGCTAGGGATTGATGGAGTGTGGCATGCTTGTGTCTTTGCTTCTTTCTGGACCTGTGTGTGTTGGAACCGTGAGTTCACGCTGATACGCCCTTCCCAGTCCCCAGAGGGCCCATTCCAGCTATCACGCCAGTGTTCGAGAGTCCTTCTCCAGAGTGAGAACTCTGGCTTCCACCCCCAAACACGTCCGTCTATTAGATCAACCCTTCTGCATGCAAAGCCTCCCATGTCAGTGGCCACCTCCAGACGCCCGCATATCCTCTGTGGCTCTGACTCCCCTAACCTGTCCCTATGCATGGCTGCCCTCCTATCCTTTCCTGGGCTTCAGCTCCTCACTCCAAGCTCCCCTCAAACAGCCTTTTGATGATCTGTACGTACTTCTCCCTGCCTCTCCCCAGGCTGAGCTCCTTTTCAAAGACTGGAGTGTGTTTAAACTTTCTTATTATATAAGGTTACCTACTCCTGGGCCAGGTACATGGAGGCCACTCAATAAATGCTTGCTGTGTAAATGAAGAAAGGACAGCATGGGGAAGGCACAGCTGGCTGTCAGCCTGACACGGATGGGCCAGACATGTGTGTTGGAAGAGCCCCTGGAGGATGCCCTCTGGAGCAGGGAACAGAAAACCAGAGGGCCACAGAGGAGCCTGGGAATCAGGCCATAACTCCATAAGTGTGTGTGTGTGCGCGCGCGTGCTACATGCTTCTGCACACAAGCACACGGGCACATCTGAAGAGGGGCTCAGGTCACATCATTGGTGCCCTCATGATCTTCCGTCCCCAACTTTTAGTCTTGCAGTTACATGTTTAGATGGAAATGTGGCCTCTTTCAGAAGTGATATTCTTGATGTTCTCATGTATAAATGCATAAAAAAGAGATTCTTTTCATACTTCATCTACTTTCTTGTCAGTCTTGGTTTCATTTTCAATTCCCTACTTCGGTGTCCTAATTTCCTCCTTGATGGATTGCTTGATTCTCTCCTTGTGGGCTCGCTGCTGAGGGAAGGCAGTGAGGGGCTGAGTTTCTCTCTCTCTCTCTCTCCCTCCCTCCCTCCTTCCCTCTCTCCTTTCTGAAATCCTAACAGCATCTGTGGAATGTGGTACTGAAGGTGGATGCTGAGTCTGGGGTCTGGTTTTGGTCCCAGCTAGTGTCCTGGATTGTCAGGGACAGTGCTGACCACGGAACCTTTAGAAGAAAACTCGGGGCCAGGCACAGTGGCACATGCCTGTAATTCTTGTGGCTTGAGGGCCTGAGGCAGGAGGATTGCAACTTCAAAGCCAGCCTCAGCAATGGCGAGGTGCTAAGCAACTCAGTGAGACCCTGTCTTTACATAAAACACAAAATAGGGCTGGGGATGTGGCTCTGTGGCCAAGTGCCCCTGAGTTCAATCTCTGGAACCAAAAGAAAAAGGAAAAATAAATAACTAAAAGAAGAAAACTCCAGTAGGAGTACGTTGCTGAGCTCGCACTGTGGACCCGCATAGCACCGTGTGCTGGGGACATTTCTCCTCTGATAGCCTGACGTGCTTTCTTTGGCAGAGCAGTGGTCATTGTTTCCTTCGCAGCCTCCCATTCTAGCCTTGCCCTCTAGGCCGTCCTGGACTGCAGCTCCACTCCCTGGCATCCCCTCCCTGCTGCAGGGAGAGGAGGCTGCGCTGTGAAGTGACGACCTCAGACACAGCAAGTCAGACCCAGGCTGGACAAATCTTCTGTCCTCGGCCACATTATCCTACGGAAGAGTGGATCCCAACTTTCAGAGTTGTAAGAGTGATGTTGGATCCCAGAGACTGACATGGTGTTTCGGGAGGAGGCCCCAGCTCTCCAGTGTTTAGCAAGCAGCTGTGCCACTTACTAGCTAGTGAGACGTGGTAGAAATGGCTCCGTGTCCCCGAGCATCCGCCTGCTCGCTTGTGAATTGGGAAGATGATTCCTTGCTCACTAGCGTCTCCTCTGCCCGGAGCACTTTGCTTCATGTACGCAGCGCCAACTCCCCTTCTGTGAGACCCCGCCCAGTGCAGTACTGCCCCCTGTTCCTCCAGCATCTCCAGTCCCCTCAGTGCCACCAGCACTTCCCCATGGCACTATGACCACCTAACAGAAGCACATGTTGTATGCGTTGGCCACACCTTGGCTGTGACTCTCTGGGATATCTGCTCTGCTGGGTGGCTTCTTCAGTGATGTGACGCAGGCACCTAGGAGACGATGGATTTGCTTGATCGCCTGAAGATTAAATACCATGTTGCCTTTATGAGCTTAGTGCTATTCACACTTGGTGCCAAGCCCTCTGGGGGACCAGGATTGTTACCAATTCCCTTCTCCCCGAGCTTTGTCCAGGAGCCCGTCTCTACCCCCTGGTCTGTGTATCTTCCCTCACCAGCACTGTCCTCAAGCACATTTCCAAGCCTGGCACCTGCCTGTGTCAGCACCTGTCACTATGTGGGTGGCATCCCCAATGGGTGGCCGAGCCAGACACACATCCTTCCTGGTGGGTGAGTGGACAATCTCTGCTGGAGAAGCAGCAGAGGGAGGAGTGGTAGCCCCACCGACTCCCTCTCTTCTGTCCCTGCTCTCCATCTCCCCTTTCTCCAAAGCTGGGTGTATGTCAGGGAGAGGGCTCTGCGCTGGGCAGAAGCACCTGAGCCACGTATGTGGGAGCCCCCTTCCCAGGACTGGAAAACTGGAGTATGTGAGCTGCAGAGACTGAGGACCTACAGGGCTGTCTCAGAGTGGAGGAACTGGATCAAATGTACCCCCTGTTGTGCTGGTGTTTGGAGTTGGTGCCTTTGGGAGGAGATGAGGTCTTGGGGGTAGCACCCTCACGGTGAGAGGTGTGCCCTTGTGCAAGGGCCTGGGAGGGCTTCTTTCCCTCTCTGTTCTCTGCCCCATGAGCCCCCACACAGCCATGTGCAAAACCCACCAAGTCCTGACCACACGAGCTCCCTGATCTCAGATTTTCAGTCCCCAGATCTGTGAAAACTAAACTTCTGGGGCTTAATCCTCCGCACTGTGGTGATCTGTTATGATAGCCTGAGCAGATGAAGACGGGGTCCCTGGGGCTGGGGCCCCCAGTCCATTCTTCTCAGCTAGCTCCCAGCCCAGTCTCCAGGCAGGTTGGAGGTGTCTCCTACCTATACAGGGGTGACCATGAGCTGCTGGAATCTTGTGCTGAGGACAGACAAAGAAGGAAATGGCATTGCAAATTCAAACTGTCCCCCAAACCTGGACTAGATGGGGCCCCCTTTACTTGAAATTATGGTTTGGAATCTGTCTTCCTAAGAAATCACAAGCTTCTCAAGGACGAGACTGTGTCCCTTGTTCCTTGTATGTCCCAGCATCCATCTCAATACCCAGTATTCAAATCTATTTTGAATTGATTGATAGGTAACAAAATGTCAAAACGAAACTCTGTTCCAATGATCTGGAATCCCAATGGTGGTTGGCATTTCCAAATTCCCGAGAGAGATGATGAATCAGATGTGCAGAGCTAAGAAGGAGGTCGCTTAAACCTGCCTTCGTTGCCTGCACCAGTTTCCTGGACTGTTGTGCAGCAGGAACTGGCAGCAGGTGCCGGCAGCAGGTGCCCTGAGTAGCTTAAGACAGCAGAAGCTGGCCACGCCTCACGTCCGGAGGTTAGAGGTCCAAAATCAAGCTGCCCCCGAGACCTGGAAGTGTCCTTCCTCGCCTCTCGCTTGGTCCTGCTGGCTTGCTGGTCATCGTAGGCACTTCTTTGCCCTGTAGATGCTTCACTGCACCCTCCCACCCATACATGGTTTCTTTCTTTTGTGCATGTCTGTGTCTAAATCCTCTTCATAAGGACACCAGTCACATTGGATTAAAATCCACCTCAATGACTCAATTCTAACTTGGTTTCCTATGTAAAGACCCTATTTCCACATTCTGAATATTGAGCATTGCAATGTCAGTATATCCTTTAGGGGGACACAATTCAACCCGTAATCACACTCTTAGCTCTGACTTGCCTTAAGGAATCCAGAGATGTCAAAGTATGAAAAGGAAAGAAAGAGAGAGAGAGAGAGAGAGAGAGAGAGAGAGACAGGGAGGGAGAGAGAACAAGCATTTGACCAGCTATGGGTATTCTGTGGCATTTCCACCCCCTTCCAGAATAAAGGGAAGAAGAGGAGAGCTCCCTTCCCCTTCTCCTCAACTGTAGTGAGAGGGACCTTGGAGAGCTTGACATTTGTTCCTATTGGGCTGGTGAGGTTGATGGTTTGTGCCCACCTCCCTCCACAGTGCTGGCGAGGAGAAAGCCATGCAGCAAGAGCAACTAACACCATCATGCCTGCAGTGAGAGCATGGGAAGTTCTATGCAATGGCCACCCCAGGAAGTAAGTGGGTTGAAACTATGCTGAGCAGAGCTTTCTTCCAGGATGGCCTCCAGGTTACTTGCTTTATGGAGTCTGGGTATGAATCTCTTCAATAAACACCTTCACAGACATGCTCAGAATAATGTCTTAGCAGCAACCTAGGCACCCCTTAACACAGACAATCTGACACATAAAATTAACCATGACAAGAGTACAGAGGGGACTTAAGGCAGAACCTTACCACATCTGCCCTGAAATCTGGTAGCAGTAGAGGGTTGCTGGGTGTAGAACCAGCTGAGGGGAAGCCAGGACTTCCCACCATGCCCACGGCACCTCAGCATGTTAGTAAATGTGTCAACCTTGAAATCTGTCCAACTTATGTGAACCTAGTGGAAAACATAGAGTTGGGTTCAAATCTGGCTGTGTAACCATGGATGAACCACTGACCCCTTCCGAGCACAGGAGTCATCATCAATAACTTGAGGATAATAGTAGCTTGACTTTCAGAGTTGTTCAAAATTTAGAAGAGCCAATGAGGGCATTGTAGGCATTCCGGAAAAATTTATAGTGGTAATAATCATACTACTAATAATGGCTGTCATTATTATTATTCATTCTTAGAAAGCAACCTTGGATTTAATAAGTGCTCAATAAATTATTCTGGTTGAGTTAATTTCCTTTTGATACTCAAAAACACAGGAATGTCCTGACTATAGGCGAAAGGACTCACTCAATTAACTGTGTTTTGAAGTGTCAATAAGGGCCGGGAAGAGGTATTTCTTTGCTTCAGGTTTTTATGATCTCATCATCTGCTATGGTTTTTAGATGAGAAAATGTGATTGTCAATTAAGAATCTGGAAAAGATCTTCCTTTATTAAAACACATACACAACATAAGCACCATATTTCATGCTGAATCGGAGCTGCTGCCGGAGAGCTGAAATTTACCACCTCTTGTCCCAGCAGAGAGAATTTGCAGCTGGATTAATGCCCCTGTCTCTGGTAGTAAATCAATTCCATATATATGGCCATATTTTCACCCAAGTGACAGGCACAATGGCTGCTATTTTGTAGGCACCATAGGGAAAACCAGCAATATCTCCCAGGGCACTTGGAGCCTCCTCCGTGAGGAGCGTAGAGCCAGGGGATTTTCCTGGGGAGAGGCATTTCAGTAAAGCTTAATCGAGAGAGAGAGAGAGAAAGAGAGAGAGAGAGAGAGAAAGAGAGAGAGAGAGGGGGGAGAGAGAGAGAGAGAGGGAGAGAACAAGTGTTGGGTCTCAAGGAAGCAACTGGATCTCTCAGGCTGGATTTCTCCTGTGGCCTCTGAGGCCTCACGGAGGATCCAGAGAGCCTCCCCGGGCCATGCTCCTCTTTTCTTCCTAGATGTTTTCCATCAATCCTTATGCCTGCCCATCCTCTGCCTGGCCCGGGGCTACTCCGCCTGCTTCCTCTCACACGCCCTCAGCAGGGGTGTGTTATAGGTGAAAGGGCCTGGAAGTGTGTTCTTATCACCTGGAAAGTCTTCACAGCATTTGTTCAAGAGTGAGTAGTTGGAATAATGAATCAATTAATGTGTGTCTTCCTGTGTAGACTCTAAGGTCCTTGAGGACGGATACCCCACTGAGCCCAGAGCGTCTTTGTGGAAGGAATGGATTAATCCAGCTGAATGAATGAGACACGCAGCAATGGTAAGCAGCACACTGTTTGGAGAGAGTGGAGGGAGAGGAGATGGGAGAGCAGGTACACGGGCTGGGGGTCTTGTGCAGGTGTCTGGGCTCCAGCCCTTGAGGCTGGGGAGACATGGCCTGGTTGGCTGGGTTAGGGCCATGCTCCTCAAGCCCAGCTCTATGTGGAAACACCTGGGGACATTGTGGAGTTTCAGCTGGAGATTCCCTGGATCTGGCTCCAGGTTCTGCATTTCTAACAAGCTCCCAGGAGTTGCCAATACCATTGGCTTTAGGGCATCCGTTTGGAGGCTCACCTGGAGTGTGAGTAAGAGGGTGGCAGGGCAGCTGGGGGCAGTAGGTCTGGCCCAGGGACACACAAACCTGGGCCAGACCAAGACAGAGCAGGCAGGCTGCAGGAGGAATCTGAGGTATGTATTTCTTGGTATCCAGGTTTCCGATGCTCGGATTCCCTTCCAGAATGTGTCACTTAGTGGCACCTGCCTGGTTCAGCTGTGCTTATGGGTAGTTTATTTCAAAAAGGAGGAAACTCTCTCTAGTCAAAAATGCTGCAGCCTGCTGCTTTCTGTCCTTGGCACAGGGGCTCTCTGGACTCAGGCCATCCTGTCCCTGTGCTGGGCTTAGGGCTGCAGCTGTCCCCAGCTCTCAGTGCATCCTCCAGCTGTGGGGTCAGCTCTGTTTGAACCCAGCTGGGTTGGGGATCTGGGCCTGCCAGCCCCTGTGCTGCAGGATTGATCTCCCTAGCCCCTTTTCTTTTCTTTCTTTCTTTCTTTTTTTTAATGATTCTTTTAAAAATTTGTTCTAATTAGTTGTTCATGACTGTAGAATGCATTTTGACACATCATACATAAATCCTAGCCCCCTTTTCTAATAAGCTGTTCCAACCAGCATGATGCTGCTGCCACACAGACCTCTCTCTCCATCAGCCTGCAGCTCAGCCCCTCTGAGATCCCACACAGGTCTCCATTGGCCCAGATGGCAGCCCCTCGCAGGCAATGGTCACCCGCCCCTGCCCAGGCCCTGCCTAGTCCTGCTGCATTTCTTCCTTCCCCCTGGGATCCTGGTCATCTTTGGCTGTGCTCATCAGAGGCTGGATGGTAACTGGCAAGATCTGCCTGGGCAGAAGCTGTCCAGTACAGAGGCTGCTGGTCACTCACCCATGTCAATTTTTCCCTTCTTCCCTAACAACAAAACCATAAAATTCTCATTTTGTTAAGTGACCTGTTGGGAGATTCCATTTTGCAGCCACCCTGGGTTGGGTTAGGCCATGTGGCTGAGTTCAGCCAAGGAGACAGAAGCAGGAGTCATTCAATGGGCTCCCTGAAGTTCTGCAAAGGACCAGATCCAGCTGGGGAGTCTCCATGGGCCTCTCCCACCCGCCTCCTCACTCCCTGGAAGGAAGATGTGACTGGAACCCCAGTATCTGTGTTGTGGGTAGTGGATAAGTGATTCCCAGCCCACCGCCCGCGTCAGCATGGGCTCCTGGACTATCGGCACTTCCAGCTTCCCGTGTGCGTCTCCTGCATTCTGTCTGACACCTTGGCAGTTTTCTGGGTTCTCTTTCATGAGAACACTCTTCCTCTCTCCACAGGCTCCTGACTAGTTCCAAACCTGCATGAGAAGCCTTGGCTGTATGCATGGCTCTGAGACTGTTGGCCTCAGCTCTCCTTATTTTCCTCAGCTGACTGCCTCCTGCCTGGACTGGCAGAAGGAGCAGGCCCAGGGTGTGCTGGCTTTGTGCTTTGGGTGTTGTCATGTTTTGTACTGGTCAGTCATAAAAGAAGTCCTGGAGATAAGCATCTTCGTTGCATTGAGAATGTATGACCCAGACAATTAAAATTGGTTGATGGGACACAGAATGTCTGAGTGGTGGAGGAAATTAGTGCTGTGGTGTGCATGTGGCTGGAGTGTATCCCCCAGGGTTCATGTGTTGGAAGCACAGTCCTTCTGTGGTGGTGTTGAGGTGGTGGAAACTTTAAGATCACAGGGGATGCTGCCCTTGGAAGAGAGGAAGATGGTTCTTGTGGGATACTAGTCAATTCCTGAGGGAGCAAGGTGTTATGAGAATGAAACTGTTTCTTTGCTCTTCTTTGCTCTTTCTGGTTTCCTGTCCTGCTATTGATCTCTCTCTCTCTCACACATGCTTCCACAGGATTCCTTCTTCCATGTGGTGCGGCCAAGGAGGCCCTCAGCAGAGCTGAGCAGATATCAGTACCCTACTCTTGAACATCCAAAACTGAGCTAAAAATCCCTTTTCTTTATATGTTACCTGGCTTCAGGAATTTTGTCTCAGCAAAGGAAAATGAATGGATACAGTTAGAAGCATTTAGACTGAGGAACAGAAAGGCAGCAGTCCTCTGGACAGCGGGAGATGAGCACTTGGGTTAGAAGGCACTGGCAGCATGGGAGTCCTCATGGGGGGGGTGGCCTCACTGCTTGCAGGACAGGGCTTCCATGTGGCATCAGGGGTGGGTACGTGGAGCCACACGAGGGAGGCAGAGGCAGGGGAGATGCCAGGGTTACAGATACAGGCTCTGTAGGCCGGGGTTAGGACTTCTGGTTATATTCTCAGTCTAAGAGGAAGCTTTTGATGTTGGGAAAAAAAACTTATTTTGAAATAAGTTTGAGTTTATGAAAAGTTGAAACGATGGTGCAGAGTTCCATCGGCCTTTCCTCGGCTGCCGTTCCTGTGGACACCTTCCATAGCCTCGGCCCGCCTGTCCGTCTGAAAAACTGACATGGAGGCAATAATCTCACCAACTACAGGTTTCATTCAGAGCTGGCTAGCTTGTCCACTGATGTCCCTTTTCTCTCCCACGACCACCACAGGGTTTGTCATCGTGCTTCTTTAGGCTCTTCCAGTTATGGCAGTTTCTGAGTCCATCCATATTTTCCCCAACCTGATGCTTTGGAGGAGCAGCAGCCAGGTATTTCACAGAATGAATGTCCCCAGCTTGGGTTTAGTTAGTGGTTTCTCATGTGTTCAGAGGAAGCAGACCACCAAGGTGACATGGATTCTTCTTGCATCGTATGAGAGAGGATGTGATTTTGGTGAGACATGTCACTGGTGATGTTGGTCTTTGTGTCTTTAAGGATAAAGCAGCACCTGAATTTTCCAGTGGGAAGTTGTTCTTTTCCCATCTGTCTTAGCTTCTTGGGCTGCTGTAACAAATCGCCATAGACTGGTAGCTTAAATTAATGCTCACAGAGGCTGGAGTCTGGAAGACTGAGATCAAGGTGTCAGCAGGCACCTGCAGGCTCTGGGACCCTTCCTGCCTCCTCCAGCATCTGCTGGTGGCCAATAGACCTGGTGACCATCACTCCAGCTGTGTGTGTCTGCATATAGACTCTGTGCACCTGTGTTTCCCTGGCTAGGGACACCAGGTGTACTGGAGGAAGGGCCTACCCTCATCTTAACTCTTCATGGCAGGCCAGTAAGTTCCTACTCATAGGTGGGGTGACTTCAGCATCTTTTCAGGAGACACTTCGGCTCAGAGCATTGCCTTCAGGGGGTGCTTAGCAGTGGTCACTGCGGCTGCGGTGGGGCATGCTCTGTGATGGAGAGAGCAAAGCAGGTACAACAGGAAGGGACTGAGGACTTGGACCAGTGTGGGGCAAAGGCCACAGAAAGCAGGGGCTGTGTGCAGGGTGCCTTTTGGAGGTAGAGTCAACAGAACCTCCTGGGCACGTGGGTTTGGGTGGGCAGATGCAGGGGAAAGGGAAAGATGGGAGATGCCTTCCACGCACTGGCCTGAGCCAAAGTGGCTGCTGCTTACTGAGGTGGAGGAGACCAGCAGAGGGGCATGCGCAGGGGTGCTTTGTCTGAATCTCACTGGGACATCCAATGGGCGGGCGGATGCATATGGGTCTCTCCGCAGAGCCAGGGCAGTGCCAGGGGTAGGCACAGCTCTCCGCCCAGCCAAGGCTCTCTAGAATCCCGGGAGGCTGCAGGGGAGATGAGGAAAAGAACCTTGGGTTTGGCTCACTTTGAAGATAAACACATTTCCAAAGGGGACAGAAGACCTTTCCAACCATCTAAAATGAAAGATCTTAATCTAATTCTGTGCTCTCCTGACAGCTGCGGCCACATCAGCTGGCCTCAACAGTGACCACACTGCCCAACTTAGAGATTTCTGTTCTCTTTTCAGAAAACGGAGGCTCCTCGAGCATCATGTGAGCTCTGTGTGGGGAGCAGGAGCTGCTTCTATTGAGCGTGTGGTGCCTTAATGGCCTGGCATTGATCTGAGCTATCGACCTCTTGGTTTCAAATAACTGACACGGTTTCCAATGGATCCAGATAATTAAGACTTCTCAAATGGCAACTAATAATTTGCATTTGCAGTGCGGCCATCCTCGGGAGCTTGGGGAACCCACATGGGTGAGAAATGGAAGGAAAATCTCATCCCAGTGGTCGTCTGATTCTTGCTAATGGAGTCTTAGAAAAATCATTTTGCCCTCCTGACCTATCTCACCAATGCTATCAAGTGACCTCGGGGAGTTTCCTTCATTTATTGGAAGACACGAGGGACCAGCTCTGAGCATCAGGGAGTGCAGTCTGCTCCTCAAGTTCATCTGTCTCTTTCTTTACTCCTGCACATTCCCAGGGCCAGAGTGATGCACCCAGATGGTGCATTGTCTGAGCTCCCTGCTCCTGTGCTTCCTGCTCAGGTCCATGCGTGACATCACCCCAGGTACGATCTTCCTGCTCCCGAGGCTTCGTTCCTCTGTTCCCACACCTCCACTGCATCCGGGGTTGAAGTCCACACGCCCCTGGGAGAAGCACACGCACATTCTACATCCACATCCCTGCCTAGACCTAAGTGGACGTGGTGCATGAAATCCCTACGCCTGGAATCTGGGCTTGACGTGTGACCTTAGGCCACTGGGATGTTAGCAGATGGGTCCTGTGTGAAGTCCTGAAATGGGCTTCCCTGGATGGGCTCAGCCTCTTGAGCTCTGGCCATCTGCCAATGAGAAGAGCTGGTCCTAGACAGTTGCTGGCTCAGGGAGGACAAGAGACATGGAGGGGACTGGGGCCCATCCTGCAGCAGAGCCTGGTGCAGCCACAAGCAGTGTAGATCAGCTGCTGTGCCACAGGACCCAGGGTGGGGGACCAGTGCCGACCCATGGGGTTTGAGAGTGCTCGTTAGGCAGCACTGTTGGGGCAACAGCTGACGGATGATGGCCACCTCATAAGATGGTTATTTGTCTATGAGTTTGTTGACCCTCCAGGATTGTGATATTAAAGGCAAAGACCACACTCCTCCTCATTCTAAAGACATCTCAGGATCTGCTGTATAGTAGGCACTCAGAAATTGTACAATGAAAACAGTCGTGTGAGAAGCAAATAAGGAAAGGAGAAGTAACTGGTACTGGAGGCTAGACGACATCACGTGCTAGCCACAACGCACTGAGCACTAGCTGTGTTTCCGGCAGAGTTCTCACACTTCTAAAATTCATTCCCTTGTCCACTGTTAATACCCTTGAGTGTCAGGTGAGGAACTGGGGCTCAGCAGAGATGGGGAGGGTGAGCTTTTCAGCCATATTTTCCTTTCTCAGCCCTGTGGGGTGGGGGGCCTCCAAGGTGAAGGACTACGCTACAGTTCCCCAGCTGGACGTGATGGAGCCAGGATTTGAAGTGGTTTCCATTTTCTCCCAAACCATGATGAGATAAAGGTGGCTTTCCCCAGGCACAGAGGGTAAGAAGGTCAGGGACAGAAGGCATGGAGTGTGGGGACAGTGAGCCCTGGCACTGCTGAGAACAGGCCCGTGGAGGGGCAGGGCTGCAATGGCCCTATTGGGGCTCGTGGTAAACAGGTGGGTTCCACTCTGCGGGGCACCAAGGTGAAGAGCTCAGGGCCAGCACAACCTCATGGTTGGCTTGTCCTGGGAGTCCTGGTTTTGGGCTGATTTGGCCTCCTGTCTCTTCCTGGAGCTCCTGCAGACCCGAGGTCCATCTTTGATGATTAGGCTTCCTAAGCACTGCCTGTCTGGTTATTGGGTGCCAGGGCCACACACGGTCACAATAGCATGTTACTGAGCACATGCCAGAAAATGTAATGAGCATGGACCCTGCACTCAATGACCCAGGAGGTAGAAGTTGCATTATCCCCACTTTTCTGGGAGGGAAACCTAGGCACAGTGGTCAGTAACTGTGGTTAGCAGGTGGAGAGGCCAGGATGCCACGATTCGGACCATTGAGATTGGGCTGTTAACCAGCAAGTCAGGCTTGTGAAATGAATGCAGAGACTCCCTCTTATTCCTCTTCTCTGCCCGCCTTCCTTCCCTGCCACCTCCAGGGAACCCACCTACTTACAAATGGCCAGATGCAGTCCGCCTTCCCTGATGCACACCAGGGTGCAAGGCTTGATGAGCAGCATGTGAGAGATTTCAGTGCTCTGCGCCCTTGTTCAGGGCACAGCCCACTCACCCCGTGTCCTCCCATTACCAACTGATGGCCCCTGGCATGGCCATCCTCCAGCTCTACCCAGAAGGCTCTCACAGGTGTCCAATGTTGCCCTGCCCCTGGTGGGGTGGTGGGCAGGGAGACCCAGATCCTCCTCCCCAGTCCACATCTCCAGGCTTCCACACAAGGGAAGCCCTGCTGGGGACAGTGGGAGGGCTGCGGGGAAGAAAGGCTGTGGTCAGTTTTATGTTGGAGTAAGACCAGCCCCTCGACTGGCCCAAGCAGCACCTTTTTGAGACCAAGAAAATGCTGAGCCCTCCTTAAGACTGGTCACTGCCATCTGCTGAGAAAGTGCCCCAAGCTGTGATGGTGAGAAAGGTCAGTGCACCCCCAGGACTGGGCAGTGCACAACTCGTACAAAGGTGTGTGGAGGCCATGATCTCGACATGCTTGGCAGTCTTGTTAGCTTTATCTCTGTAATGGGATTTTACAGGTGTTAAAGAAAGCCTTCTCATCTCCATGACCTACAGACCCAACAAACCACTTAAAGGAGGGAAAATTTATCTGAGGCTCACGGCTTCAGAGCCCTTAGTCCATCAAAAGCTGCCTCCATCGCTCTGGGCCTCAGGTGATGCAGAAGATCATGGAGGAAGGGCCCAGTGGAGGGAAGCTGCTCAGCTCATGTGGGGTCAGGAAGTAGAGAGGGGAAGGGACAGCCAGGAAGCTGCCCTCCAGGGCAGTCCCCAGTGCCCCACCTGCTCCAGCCACACCTCACCTGGCCACAGTGACCACCCAGTCAGTCCATTCCAGCTGGGTGGACTAATGAAGGTCCGGCTCTCACAATCCAATCATTTCACCTCTGAACACTCCTGCATGAACGGGAGGTTTTAGTCCTTACAAAAATTGGTTTTACGTATTAACGATTATTATAGTATTATCATGGCTACTATCAGGTTTTAATTCAATGAAAATGTTTATAATATTGATAAAAGCCCTTGGTATTTATAGCGGATTTATACTTTTCCAATGGTGGTTCAAAATCGTTGTTTAATTGCTCGGTAGAGTCGTGGAGCTGTCATTAGTGTATCCATTTTACAGGACAGAAGATTGACTCACACATTATTCAGTGACTTGGACAAAAGACTCGGGAATGTCAAAAGCAACATTTCAACTCCCAGGATTCTCACCCAGGTATTCATGGCACCCCCCTGCCCTGCTGAAGCAGAAGGGACGTAGACAATGCAGAGAGTGTGTGTGTGTGTGTGTGTGTGTGTGTGCACGCGCGTGCGCGCACGTGCCTGCCTGCTGTGTATGCGATGTGCGTGTTCAGTGTGTGCGGTGTGTGTATGGTACGTATGTATGTGGTGTGTGTGTCTTAGTTCAAAATGCACCTTGGCTAGAAGTCTTTTTAAGTTGCCTTTTGTCACTGTCTCAGATTTATGGCTTTAATTTGCTTTGGCTTTTGATACACAGGGGCTGCATTTCTTTTGTTCTACCTTAGTTTGAACCTGCCCATGGGGTATAAGAATATATTTTTATATTTCACCCTCTATACTTTTCTTCTCTGGTGACCAATGTTAAGTAAGACAATGATTTACTTGCACTCGTGGGTCAGCACACTGTTAAGACATCCGTGTCTGTCACACTCACACTTTATGGCTAAAAGCCTGGGGACTGAGCCAGCACTGAAGGCCACTGCTATCCTGTGGACATGCCAGTGTTTCCAGAGGACTTGCGGCCTCTCTGTTTTACTCACCATCACCTCAGGATATGTCCTCTACTCTGGGAAGACTTCCACAATACCCACTCCCCGGGTGGCTCTCTGGGCTGCTGCAGAGTGCTCTGGGCTTGTCTCCATCCACACCATGTTCACACCCATTCTCCTATAAGCTGGCCATGCAGAACCATGTCTGGACCTCCATCCTTCCTCACATGGCCTCACAAAGGCTGCCACTCACCCACTTTGCTGCCTCTGGAAAAGGGCACATGGGGCCTGGGGACGGTGTCACTCAAAACCTTTGCAAAACATAAGTAATAAAATTATAGAAAAGGAAGGCAGAAGGGAAGAGGGGAAGGAGAGACAGGAGTCAAAGGTGGATGGCACCAGCCACCAAGTGGGTCCAAGCCCTGAGGACACAGGAAGCCAACTTCTCTTCCCCCCTCAGCTGTGTGGCGTCCTCCAAAGTCACAGAGGAAAGTGAGCATGGGGACACAGAGCCCATGAATTTGGGTTCATCCTTTCCTTTAATCCTTCTCTGCAGATGCAGATTCCCAGTTTCTCTCTCTTCCAGACAATAGTCCCCCCCCGCAATCAAGTCCTCTGTGACTTGCTTTTGTCCCCCAATGTCACTCCTCTGCCACCCTCTGCCCTGATACACATGTGAGACTCCAAAGCATCACTGATGACCCCTCCTTCCTCATCCACATTTCCAGTCCATCAGCAGGCCTCATGACTGTCCTTCCACTGTGTCACTTTCCGGTTTCTGTGACAACTGCCACCAAGGCAAAGCTCCCAGCACCTCCCCAGTTCCATGCTCCAACTCCAGCTGCAACCTAGGGTTGCTTGCAACCCTAAGGGCACCCACCACTCCTACCACCCTCTGGATGGAGCTGCAGGGTCCCCCTGGGCAGTACCTGACCACTGACCCTGGTCTCCAAAGCTCTGAACCAAGTTCTGAGTTGCAGCCACAGAACACTGTCTGTAGAAGAGCCATCTACAGATGACCAGTGTGTGGCTCTCAGTAGCTCCGAGAGGTAGGAAAATGGGCGTGGGGCTCTGCTGCCAGGTCGAGGCAGTGATCGAGGCATGGCTGCTCCCCTGCAAGAGGCCCCTCCCACGAATGCTCTGCTTGGTATTTGTCCCGTGTCCCCCCTTTCTGAATCACCCCAGCATGTATGATGTGTGGAGCTGGGGCCTTATACCTGCTCCCTCTGTGTGGGACCAGCAGGCCAGGTCCCGACTTCCAGCTTGGGAGGTGCAGGTGTGACAGGCTAGGGGCAGCTGGATCTCCAGTCCCCTCCCTCGTGGCCATTTGCCCTGTTGTTCCCCTTCCTTCTCTTTCCAGCTCACATCTCCTCTTCTTTCCGTTGTCTCCCAGTGACTCTGCCACAGTCACATCTTTCTTGGTCACAGCTGGACCAGGCCACCTGGCTCCCTGTCTCTGCCTTTGCCTTTATAGCGCCTCTGGCACCACCAGCACATGGCCAGGACCACTTCTGATTTCCACTGCTATCTGGGGACAGTTCACACCACTCAGGTGTGGCTCCTGCTGACAGGGCTGCTCAGAGGGGCCAAGCCCAGTCTTATCATGAAGAGCGAACGTGTGGAGATGTGGTTGAGGCCATTGCCCAGGAGTGCCCTGGAGCTGTGGGGTGCAGCCAGGGCGGTGCTGCTCCCCTGCCCACTGGGAGTGTTCTGTCTGCTGCTCAGATGTCCCAGCTGCACTGAGCCCTGGTGGTCAACAGCAGCCTTATAAAGGCCCCGCTCCACTGGCCTCTCCTCTCTCCCTGCCCCTGTCCCTTGGTGCTTCCTGGGGAGGGATCATCTTCCAAACAAATCTGCATGCCTGAGTCCTAGCTCAGGTCTGCTTCGGGGGACATTGGAACTGAGTCAACACTATCCTCGTGTTGTGGTTTTATGTCTAGGGACGGTTGTTCAAGGGTTCCCCATGAGTCTGTGAGCTCCATGGGGACTCCATGTATTACCATGTCCTGAATGCACTTTCTGGCACATGGTAGGTGTTCAGAAGACACCTAGGGGGCGGTGTTCACCAAGGTGGTGCCGATTACCCCACTTCTGAGAAAAACACCTGCAGATACTCCAGCATGGGCGCTTTGTGAGGCCTGGATACACCTGCAAGTCATGGATGTCAGCTGACCCTCATTCAGCTTCTCTGGCCTAAAAAAGGGGAAGCCATTATGTAGAGCTCTGGCCAACAGGACCACCCTTCCCAGGGCACAGGGCTCCCAGGGGGAAGTCAGTGCCTTGGAGGAAGGTGGGCAGGCAGAGACACAGAGGTGGAGCTGACAGGGTTACTGTCATGTCCTTGCCTCATCCCAGAAAGGACAGAACACACATGCCTGCTCTGCTTGCAGGCCCCTCCCTGCTGGGCTGGAACAAGAGGACCTCAGATGAGTTCTCCCCAGCCTGAATTGTGTGAGCCCTGCCTGAGGGTGACAGGCTGGGAGAAGGTGCTCCTGCCTGAGGGTGCTAGGACTGGGGAGGTGTTCCTGCCTGAGGGTGACAGGTTGGGTTGTGCTCTTGCCTGAGGGTGGACATGCTGTAAGAGTTCCTGCCTGAAGGAGTGGATGGGAGGGGTGTTTGCTTTTATTCTGAGCCAGGAGCTGCAAACCTTTTCCTGTAAAGGGCCAGATAAAAAATATTTCAGGTTTGAGGGCCAGGCCATAGGCCCTGCTGCAACTACGTGGCTCAGCCATAGAATCAGGGCAGCGGCCACAGACCATCCGTAATCCGGCAGATCTGGCTTGTCCCAATAAAACCACGCACAGGTGAGCAGGCTGGGCTCGCTGGCCCTAGTTTGCAATACTTGCTTTAGAGTGACCTCCAGGCTCCATCCTGCCCTCTGACAGGCAGGCCAGTGTCCCTGTACCCTGCCACCCGTGGCATCTCACCTACAGCTGCGGGTGGTCTGGACTCAGCTGAGCTCTCAGGCTTCTGACAAGTCGCCTGGATGTGTTCTCCACACACCTGCCTGGCTCCTTTCTTTTCACACCAGAGCATGAGTGTGAGGCACAGACCATGTCTTGTGGGGCATGGCAGCTGGTCTTCATCCCCTACAATTGGCTGTGTGCCTTTGGCCAAGGGACTCAGTCTCTCTGAGCTGAGTTCACCTGTCAGCAGGAAACACTGAAGGGAGGCACTGAAGCCAGCCAAGGGGCACAGAGGTTAAGCAGAGAATGGCTGAGCTGCACACTGAGGGGCTGGTGACGTGCGAAGGAAGGCAGAGGGAACTGAACAGGAGGATGAGGAGGAAGAGGAAGGGCACCGTGGCCACAGGGACCAGCAGGCCTTTTCTGGGGGAAGCAACTGTTTCTATGGAGCATCGGCCAAGCAGACAAGGCTCTTCCTCAGGCAGTTGTTGGTCTCTGCCTGCCTCTCCAGGTACTTGTGAAGCTCTAATGAGGTAAGTGTGTGTTGCTGGGACCCAGGCTGGAAGAGGCCTGGATGCAGCATCTGGTCCCTGTGGACACTGGGCTTGCTTGAGCGGATCTGCCTGGGAAAGCAGGAGGGGATGTCCAGGTGTGCCCTGGGGCCCGAGCTGGAGGCTGAGCCTGCACAGTGCCGTATCCTCTAGCTGTGGACCAGGACTGGGTCCTGAGTCTTTTCCAAACTCCAGAGGGGCCCCCAGAGACAGGATAGAGGGCTTCCGACTTATGGGCTGGAAGGTGAGAGTCTGGTCCTGTTCTCACAACAGAAGAGGATGTTTCCGAGCGGGTCAGAGCCAGAGGGCCAGATCTGGAACCCCACGTTGCTCCTGCAGCACTTGGACCTGCCAGGTGCCTGTGTGCACATGTGTGTGTGTATGTGTGCACCTGTGCTGTGACCTGGTCATGCAGTCAAGGAACTTGTGGAATGCACTTCTAAAGGGCCCTACTCCTTCATTCCTCTCTGAGTGTGAGGCCCAGGGCAGCCAGCAGGGCTTGATGCACACCTGGGCACACCTGGCTCCAGGCCTCGGGTGGGTGTAGGTTTCCTAGGGCAGATGCAAAGGATCACACGTGGCGTGGCTTCAAATAACAGCAATCCATTGTCTCACAGTTAGGGAAGGCAGAAAGCTAAAGCCAACGCAGGGCAGGGGCTGAGGGAGGATCTGCACCAGGCCTCTCCCCTGCTTCCGGCAGCCGCCCACAATTCTTGGTGTTCCTTGGCTTGTGGACACATCACCCCAGCTTCTGCTTCTGTCTTCACATGGCCTCCTCTCTGTGTCTCAAATTCCCCTTTCTTTTCTCCTATAAGGACAAACGTCATTGGATTATGGTCCACCTTAAATCTAATTGATCTCTTCTTGAGATCCTTAACTTAATTTTACTGGCAAAATCCCTATTTTGAAATAAGGTCACGTTCACAGGTACCCTGGAGCTAGGACTTGAAAGTGTCTTCTCAGGGGCAACCCTCCAGCGCACTAGAGTGGGCGTGTGCCACATCAGCACCGCCTTGCTACCCCGCCTTCACCTCCTTTGGGGTCTCCACACCTGCCTCTCTTTCCAGCCAGTCATCCAGCCCTGGTCTTCATCCCCCATCCGGGTCTTCCTCCGGGTCTTGCTTTCTGGGTTTCCACTGGGAAAGCAAAGGGCAGAAGTGACAGCCCTTTGGTAGCCACAGTGCAGCATCCAGGTGGGGTGGGGGGTGAGGGGCATTTTTAATAAAGACTGGGGGATGAGAGGCCATTGCAGAGGTGGCTCTCGAGAATGACGAGAGCAGAGTCCATGACTGCCCTGTGCTTCTCCCACTCTGAGGAAAGACGTTCTCTCTGGGAGTGAGTTTTCCCAGAAACAATTTTTAAAACAATGTCCTAAAAGCTCTTCTCAAAAACCACACCTAAAATCAGAAGCCTTACCTCTCAGCATCTGAACTCCTGACAAGGAAAGAAATTAAAAAGACACAGGAAATTGGCATAAGTCAAGAAGGGAGCCTCTGAGGGAGCTGATTCCGCAGGCAGGGTGTCCTGCGGAGGGAAGGTTCTCTGCTTCTCTATTGCTTGTCACAAGTGGTTTCAGCCTCTCCTGGACTTCCGGGAAAGAGAGCGGAGTGTTAACTTTATCAGAGTCCTCAAGTCCCATGGCGCAGCAGGTTTAGCTTCAGGCTAGTTATCATGACTGCTCTGGCCTTAGAGCCCTTGTCTGAAAAATAGGAGTAATCAAACCTGCTCTCAGGATGTCCCAGAGGAAAAATAAAATAAGACAGGAAAGGATGGAGACCAGGGCCTGGCACAGAAATGCCCAGGAGGGGTTGTCCCATGGGGGGCCCTGAGACACTTGATGGATGCTTGATGGAGCCAGCAGGATTCTCTTTCCATACATTGGAACATCATGTCACAGAGCTTCTGTCACTTGTTGAAACTCTCCAGCTGGGCAGGACAGAATCCAGAGAGACCCCAGGTCTATGCCATTCCAGAGATGCCAAGTTCTGCCTTCTCATCATCTTCTGGTCCATTCCTTAGCCTCCATCCCTGCCAGCCCTTCTCTTTCTCCATAAAGCCAGGGTTTATGATCAAGATCAGGGCTGAGATGGGGCAGAGAAGGTATAGCAGGAAATCACTGGCTTTGGATTCAGGTGACTGAAGTCTGCATCTAAAGTTGGTGTGCAGAGAGCCAGGGTTGGCACCGTCCCTCTTGGACCTCCATCCTTACCCCGCAGTATGGGAGCAGCACCTGCCCTTGCCTGCTCTGGGTACTGTGACGATTTGGATATGGAATAACTCCTCTAAAAGCTCATGTATTGAAACCATGGTCCCCAGGGCAGCAAGGTTCAGAGGTGGGGCATTACACATTGTTTAGATCACCAGCACTTTGAATTCATCAGTGGATTCATTCATGGTGAGCTGACTGAACATGGTGGATTCATTCATGGGAGGTGGCACCTAGTTGGAGGAAATAGTTTACTGGGGTATTCCCTGGAAAGGTGTCTTCTCCCTGTCCTTCTCTGTTTCTGCTTCCTGGCTGCCATGAGCTTTATTCACCATGCCTTTCCACCATGATGTTTCTGTAATAGAGCTGGTTAAGCAGGGACCGAAACTTCTAAATCATGGGCCAAAATAAACTGTTCCTCACCTAAGTTGCTCTTGTCTAGTGTTTTGCCCATGGCAATGAAAAGCTGACCTGGTGAACTCATAGAGGAAGGTGGCGGAGCCTCTGTGTATGCGCAGGATGTCAGCGGCAGCTCCTCACTTCAAGCCGTGACAGGGCTTGTCAACACACCCCATGGAACACTAGGAAGCCAGGAGAAGGTCCCCATTCCCTGCTGCAGTTCACAGGAGCACCTCTGCAGACAAAAGTGTTCAAATCCATTTCACTTCTCACTCATTAGTTTCTGAGCCTCTAGAAAGGATGCACAGCTATTTTGGGTTTTCCTGTTTCTTTCCTCTTTTCTCCAGTATCAATGAAAGGGAGCTTTTTAGAAATATTTACATTTATGTATGCATATATATTTATTTACTCGATGTTTCTGAGGACAGTGACACCCTTGGGCAAGGGGCACTAGTTCGTGCTGCCTGACCACTGCAGGTGTTCTTGCCTCTGCCTGAGGCACCCTCCTCCCAATTTCACTCAAGTCCCATCAGCCTTTCAACATGCAGCCTGGTCACTGTGCTCTTTTCCTTTGAGCCTGTAGGCTTCCCGGGGCTTCGGTGACTCTCTCCAGTTCTCTAGTGGGGGCTATAATTTGTTTCCCACAAAAGACTAAACTTCACCTGTTCATGTTCTTGTTGTGTACAAGCTCCTGGTGGTAGCCAGGTCAATGTCTTCTCTACCTCTGTCCCCACCACAGCATGGGCACCAGTGATGGAGAGGCGTCCCCCACCTGCAACTTCTCCAGACAGTCCCAAGGACCAGCCACGCAGGCTCAAGAAGGCAAATCAAATGTGTCTGCTTCAAATTAAGCCCATATTCTGGTCCAGTGGGGGTAGAGCTGTTTCTTAGCCAATAAATATTAATAAGGAAAATAAACCAATCTTTTAGGCCTCTTCCCCCAGCCGCCACCCCAGGGTTATAAATTATGTACTGCCCGAGTCTGTTTTGACAGCTGTGATGAAGTGGGTTTCAGATTCAGAGAGCATTTCTCCTGAAAGAATGCAGCATTTTGCATTTTCAGTACAATTGCCCCCCCCCACCTTCTCCTGTCTAGGAGGAAGACTTGCCTGCAGTAGCTATTTTTTCTACTCTGAGGCCTTTCTGTTACCTCTTTGCCAAACAGACTCTGATTTTTTAAAAAAATATTTTCCTCACCATTATAACAAACAGTCAGAGGGATTTTATGAGGTAAAATCCTTCAGTGCTGGGTGCAGTGGGCCATGGTTGCTCCTCTCTCCTGGTCCTTCTCCACACAGATCTTCAAGCGTAGGACCTCGTCCTGTATCTGACCACTGATTCCCCTAAACAAACTCTGACCTGTCATTGAGGTCCTGCTGCAGCTCCTGCTTCTTTCTGGCTCTTTCAGCTTCCCATGGTCTCTCTCTTTGCTCCTATCTTGCTCCAGTCAGGACTAAGAGACACCTTGAGCCTTTCCTCACCTTCGCTGCTTTCCTCAGGTTGTTTTCTGGCTTCCCCAGTCTGTTCCTCAGTAGCTGTCAGTATCTAGTCTCCAGCTCTGTTTTAGTCTATGCAGGCTGCTGTAACAAAAATACCATAGACTGGGTGACTTGCAAACAGCAGAAATTTTGGAGACTGTGAAATTCAAGATGGAGGTTCTGCAGGTCAATGTCTGGTGACATACCACTTCCCGGTTTCTGCACATGACAGAAGGGGCAGGCCAACTCTCTTATAGACTTTTTTTTAAAAAATAAGGGCACTAGTTCTCTTCATGAGGGATCTCATGGTGGGTTAGAGTTAGGGTTAGAGAACCCTAAAGAAGTCTTCTTTGATTACAGAATTTTAAACCACACTGAATATTCCCTATTCTTTCAATTCTAGATACATGTTCCTGTCTGCTCTCTCTTCCCCACCTTTCACACAACATTTTGACATTTTTGACTTCAGGGTGTATCTTACAGTCAATGTGGTGATTTTTTTCACTATTGAAGTAAGTTAGAATGGAGAGAATATACCATTCATTCCTGACTGTATGCATTTGTCCAATAAGTATATATATGTCGTTACTGAGAGGCCATGTACCAGGCAGTTAGCCCACATAAAGGAAACTCAGTGTCTCAGGGTAGGGTTTCCAGTCTTGGCATGATTGACATTGGATGTTATATAATAATTATTAGCCTTTTGTTGAAGGTCTGTCCTGTGGCTTATAGGATATTCAGCAGATTCCCTGGTCCATACATAATAGATGTCAGGAACACCTCTACCCCGGTAGTGACAACCAAGATGTCCCTATATATTGTCAGATGTCCCCTGGGGGATAAAATCATCCCTGGTTCAGATCTATTGCTCTTGAAGTCAGCTCCCTGGGCAGCGCTGTCTTTTTTCCCATATTTTCCATCCATGTTTCAGGTTGGATTTCCCAGTCTCTGCCCCTGCAAGGACATGTTGAAATCTAAGTCCTAATAACTCAGGGTGAGACTTTGTCTTATTGGGAAATTTCATCCAAATGTGGATCTAGGAAATTTTATTTTTTAACTGTAGGCCTTTGGAATTGAATGATTACTACTTTTAGGGCACTTACTATTAATGGACATAGGATTATGCCTCTTGAATACACTTCACTCATAAAATCTTGACATGAACATATGACTACATGAATTCATATAAGGAGATATAAATGCTAATTACCTTGATTTGATCAGTATATATTGTATATGTCATCAAAATATCCTGTGCCTCACAAATGTGTACAATTATGATAATAAATTTAAAAATATTTAAGGTGAAATATTAATGACCCTCATTTGATTATTACACACTACATACATGTTTCAAATGATCACGCCATAGCCTACGAATTTGTACAATTAATACATTAATTTCAAAATACTTAAAATAATGTGGGACACAAACAAATACTCATCAAACATAGTTGTACTTTTTAAAAAACTCAGTAATATAGGCATTATTATCCCCTTTTCAAATGAAGCCAAAATAAGGGAGGTTAACTAGGTATCCAAGATCACAGGCCAAATGAGTGACCCAGTGGAGATTCAAGCCCTGTTATGTTGCATTTCAAAGCGGAAGGATGACCTCAAAGGAGTGCGTGGCTCCCCCTGGGGAGCTGGTGCCTTCTGGCAGCCACATTAGCAGGCAGCTGGAGTCCAGGCTTGTGTGCTGCCTTATTGAGTTGAGGTCACTGGGGGTCATGCGATGGAACACCCAGGGCGGCCCTGTGAAACAAGATAATGAGAAAACACCCTGGACTGTGACAACAGTAAATGAGAAGTACACAGAGAGAAAGATGGAGGAACAGGAGGGAGACCAACACAGCAGACACAGGCGCACAGGCCCCGGCTCAGCAGGTGGCCACAGCTGGTGTTCCCCATCACAGGCTTCTCTCTGTGCTCCTAGGAACCACTGTTCTGCCCAAGGTTTAAGTGCCTGCTGTCTGAGGTGGCTCCACTCTGCTCTTTCCTGGGACGAGCTGAGCTGTGTGGCCTACAGGTCCACCCTCCCCCCTCCATGAGGACAGCCCTGCCTTGTCTTGTTGGCACTGACCTCTGGGGCGTGCCTTACTGTCTCTGAGAGGCCAGCGTGCAGAGCCTCATGATGCTTGATTATTGCTTGTTCAAGGGAGGAACAAATGCTTCTTATGCAAATCCTCTGACTTAAAGTCTAATTTCAGAGTGAGAAAACCGAAGCAAATGATTCCAGGGACATATAGTTAAAGTGTAGGAGGACTGGATGATCCAGTGGACTCTACTACTCCTTCTGTTGGGCTCACATAGACAGAGAATTAATCTCCATAATGTGTAATGTGCATTCATTCACTCATTTATTCATTCATTTAACAAAGTTCTTGATCTTCAATATATGCCACACACCTGCTGTAATTCTTTTTTGTATTTTGTTTGTTTTTCAATTTTTAATTTGTTCTCATTAGTTATACATGGCAGTAGAATGCACTTTGACATATCATATATAAAAGAAGCATAATTCCTCATTCTTCAGGTTGTACATGATGTAGAATCCCACTGGTTGTATAGTTATATATGTACATAGGGTAATAATGTCTGATTTATTCTATTTTCCTCCCTACTACCATTCCCACTTCCCTCCCTTCACTCCCCTCTACTCAATCTAAAGTAACTCTATTTTTCTGTAGCCCCTCTTGTGAATTAGCATCCTCATATCAGAGAAAACATTCTGCTTTTGCTTTTTGAGAATTGGCATGATATTCTCCAGCTCCATCCATTTACCAGCAAATGCCAGAGTTTCATTCTTCTTTTAGGATGAGTAATATTCCATTGTATATATACCACATTTTTTAATCCATTTATCTGTTGAAGGGCACCTAGGTTGGTTTCATAGATTAGCTACTGTGAGTTGAGCTGCTGTAAACATTGATGTGGCTGCATCAATGTAATATGCTGATTTTACATTCTTTGGGTATAAACCAAGGAGTAGGATATCTGGGTCAAATGGTGGTTCCATTCCAAGTTTTCTGAGGAATCTCCATACTGCTTTCTATAATGGTTGCACCAATTTGCAGTCTCACCAGCAATCTGTGAGTGTGCCTTCCCCGCCAAATCCTTGTCAACATTTATTGTTGCTTATATTCTTGATAATTGCCATTCTGACTGGGGTGAGATGAAATCTTAGAGTAGTTTTGATTTGCAATTCTCTAATTGCTAGAGATGATAGACATTTTTTCATGTGTTTGTTCATCAACTGTATTTCTTCTTTTGTGAAGTGTCTGTTCAGTTCCTTAGCCCATTTATTGATTAGGGTATTTGTTTTTTGGTGTTAATATTTCTGAATTCTTTATATATCCTGGAGATTAGTGCTCTATCTGAGGTGCATGTGGTAAAGATTTTCTCCCATTCTGTAAGCTCTCTCTTCATGATATTGATTGTTTGCTTTGCTGAGAAGAAGTTTTTTTTAGTTTGAATCCATCCCATTTATTGATTCTTGATTTTACTTCTTGTGCTTTAGGAGTCTTGTTAGCAAGTTAGATCCTAAGCTGACATGGTGAAGATTTGGGCCTACTTTCTCTTCTATTAGGCACTGGCTCTTTGGTCAAGTGCCTGTCTTTAATTCACTTTGAGTTGAGTTTCATGCAGCATTTAATTTCATTTTGTTACATGTTGGATTTCCAATTTTCCCAGTGCCATTTATTGAGTAGTATCTAGTGAATGTTTTTGGCATCTTCGTCTAGATAACTGTATTCGTGAGATAACTGTATTTTGTTTCCGTGTCTTCTATTCAGTACCATTGGTCTACATGTCTATTTTGTTGCCAATACTATGCCGTTTTTATTACTATAGCTTAAACTATAGTAGTAGTTTAAGGTCTGGTATTGTGATGCCTTTTGCTTCACTCTTCTTGCTAAGGATTGCTTTGGATATTCTGGGTCTCTTATTTTTCCAAATTAATTTCATGATTGCTTTTTCTAGTTCTATGAAGAATGTCATTGGGATTTTAATAGGAATTGTATTTAATCTATATAACATTTTTGGTAGTATGGCCATTTTGACAATATTAATTCTGCCAATCCAGGAACATGGGAGGTCTTTCCATCTTGTAAGGTCTTCTTCAATTTCTTTTTTAAGTGTTCTGTAGTTTTCATGTAGAGGTCTTTCACCTATTGTTAGATTGATCTCCAAGTATTTTATTGTTTTTTTTTTTTTTTTTTTTTTTTGAGGCTATTGTGAATGGGTTAGTTTTTCTTATTTCTCTTTCGGTAGACTTGTCATTGATGTATAGGAATGAGTTTGATTTATGGGTGTTGATTTTATGACCTGCTAATTTGCTGAATTCATTTATGAGTTCTAGAAGTTTTCTAGTGGAATTTTTTGGATCTTCTAAATATAGAATCATGTCATCAACAAATAGTGATAGTTTGAGTTCTTCTTTTCCTATTTGTATCCCTTTAATTTCTTTCTCCTGTCTAATTGCTCTGGCTAGGGTTTCAACCTGATGTTCAATAGAAGTAGTGAAAGAGGGTATGCTTGTCTTGTTCCAGTTTTTAGAGGGAATGTTTTCAATTTTTCCTCATTTAGAATTATGTTAGTCTTGGGTTTAGCATATATAGCTCTTACAATGTTGAGGTATGTTCCTACTATCCCTAGTTTTTCTTGGGCTTTTAACCTGAAGGGGTGCTGTATTTTGTCAACTACTTTTTCTGCATCTATTAAGATAATCATATGATTTTGTTTTGAAGTCTATTGATGTGATAAATTACGTTTACTGATTTCATATGTTGAACCAACCCTGCATTCTTGGGATGAACCCTGCTTGATTGTGGTGCACTATCTTTTTAATATGTTTTTGTATGAGATTTGCCAGAATTTTATTGAGAATTTTTGCACCTATGTTCATCAGGGATATTGGTCTGAAGTTTCCTTTCTTTGATGTGTCTTTATCTGATTTTGGTATCAGGGTGATATTAGCCTTGTAGAATGAGTTTGGAAGGGTTTTCTACTTTTTTGTTTCATCAAATACTTTGAGGGGTGATAGTGATTAATTCTTTTTTGAAGGTCTTGTAGAACTCAGCTGAGAATCCATCTGGTCCTGAGCTTTTCTCAGTTGGTAGGCTTTTGATGGCATTTTCTATTTCATTACTTGTAATTATCTGTTTAAATTGTGCCTACTGAAATTCTTTATGTCATATTACCTGAACCATTAAAGTTAGCTCCGCAGCAACTGTCTTGTCTCATTGGTCCCTTCATTGGTACTTTTCTGGTCCAGTCAGGGCTTAGTTGTCAGGAACATATGGAGAATCTAGACTTGATCCTGCCCTCAAGGAGCCTCCATGAGATGTTCTAGACAGGCATGATTGTAATTTCATCACATGGCTGCTAACATTTATACAAATTTGAATGGAAGATTGCTTGTTGGCTGATTTTCAGATGTCTTCTTTCTTCATGTGATGGTAAGTCCTTTGCAGATGGGAATGCAGCTTAGGATTTTGAATATTATGACTTTTCAGCCTCCACAAATATCACTGCCAAGACCCTTTTTGGGAGCTAGGGAGAGAAAATGAATGGGTTTAGGGCTTGGCTTGGCCCTTGATAAGGAATAAAACTGACCAGATTTAAAATAGGTCCAAATGGGTGCAGAGATATGAGCCAGGGTTAGCATTTGACAGGCTCCAAGATGTCCAGTAGTTTGTTTCAGTTAGCTATCAATACACAACAAACAATTCCTAAACTCAACTTCTTAAAGAACAAATTGCTATTTGGTTTAGAGGCCAGCTATGTTTTTCTTTTGGTTTGGATGTGCTCTCATATGCAGCTACTGTCAACTGTGGTCTGGATGGGCTCACACATGGAATCTTTAATTAGCTGTGGTTCATGCAGACAGCTCTGCTAATCTGGCCTGGGCTGGCTCACTGGGATCAGCCAGCTGTTGGCTGGGCTAGCATGACCTTGGCTTGGATGACTGTTTTCCTTCCCACATTTTCTTTCTTCTGCCACCAGCCTACTCTTTTGAGGGTATGGATTCATATTCAGCTCACAGTAACTTTACTGCATGACCAAAGCAAGTCACAGTCCAGTTTTGACAGATGGGAAATATATACTCCACATCTTGGTAGGAGGAGCTACAAAGTTACATCATAAAGGTGTACACACTGGGAGAGTTGGAGGGTTAGGACCGTTCTTGCCATCATTATGTTATGGGTTAGAGTGAGACAAACCAGCTGGTGAATCCTATTTCACTTAACCAGAAACAAGGCCTTACATAGTCAAAGGCTGGGAGCAGGAGGCTTAGAATTGGAGCTTTATGAGAAGAGGCCAGTGAGGTTCTCACCCAAGCAAGCTGGGCTACAGGACAAGACTATAATTTTGGTAAGAGCTAGAGTAGGGAAGGAAATATAATACAATAAACATTCAATCCACTGGTCACATGAAATTGATTTATAGCAGCCATAGCAATTTAGGCTCTCAGACCTACATCCTGCATGATGGGTTGAGGCAGCCGCATAGCACTCCTCCTCTCCAGTGTTGGTGTCCAGGTGCCTGATATACCTCTTGCTTTATTTAGAATGGAATCAGGAAGTGTAGGTGTAGGATGAAGATCATACCTATACTTCCTCAGTGCCAGAGCCAAGCAGGCCTGGGGAAGGAGGCTCCCATGAGCGATAGGGCATTTGTTCACCTGCAAGATCAGATAGAAATGGATGACTCCTAACCCTCTCAGATGTGAGCTGTTGGCTTAGAGAAGGTAGGTGCCTTGATCTCTCTGAACCTCATTTTTCACATATGCAAAATGGACACAGAATGATGACCTCTACTCAGAGTAGGTCTCTAGACTATAGTAATCTGGCACAGAGTCCTAGCAAAAGTAAACATTTACAAACTATGATTTCCTTTGAAAATACATTTCCATATTTATTCTATCGTCAAAATATTGTACCCAAGAGAGCTTGAGCTTTGGAAGAAGTTCAATCAAATGAAAGGCTAACTCTCTTACCCAACATGGACTGAAGTGAATGAGATTTGCATACATGTTCCAACTCTGGGAAAATGACTGAGTCTCCATTCTACGTTAATCCTGTTCCACCAACATGGTCTCTGTGGGATGAAATTCACTGAGTCCCTGCCTGGTCCTGGGGCCCTGTGATTGGTTCAGGGTTGTACATATGACCCAAACCAGGCCAATCAAGTTTCTTTTCAGAAGTTTGCAATAAAAAATAAAATAGTCTTCTCTTTTATGGTGTCTTCTCTTTGTATGGCTCCTTTTCTAAGGAGTTTGTAAATGAGGAGCTTCTGGGGCTTCATGTGAACTATTTTAATTTTAATTTTGGTTTAAGTTTATTGATTTGTTTTTCTTTCTGTTCCAACTAAGTGGCCCTAAATCATGACAACTCTGAGTCTTAGTGTTTTCATTCTTAAAATATGTGAAAATAACACTTATGTCCCCAAATGCCTGTCTTAAGGGCCTGCTCAAATCTCAAAGGGCTGGCATGGGGCTGGTCAGTGATGACCTGGGATGCTATCTTTGGTTTAGGCACTTCATCAACAGTGGAGGCTCTTCCTTTCCTGGCTGTTATACATTTCCCAGTGTCTGTGACCCATTAGTGGTTGAAAAGGACGACAGGTTTGCTTATATCAAAACATGAAAAAAAAAAAAAAACCAAGGTAGGAGATGAGCTTTAAGAAGGGAAAATTCAAGTGAACAGCTCCTTGAAGATACCAAGACTGCCAACATCCTCTACTCATTTTCTTCAGGCTTCTTGTTTATTAAGCATCCATACTGACTTCAGTTTCTCAGAACTCTCTGTACCAGATGGCGCTAAATTACAGTAACTGAATATCCTGTCTTCGTTTGCTGAGTGGCCATTTGAGGGCTGATTGTGCTGAAAGACATCCTTTGCTCAAGCTTGCTTCTACAAAACCTACTGCCAAGTGCACAGGAGCAATTTATCCAGAGATGCATTTGGGTTGGGAGGCAAGAGTAGAGCAGAGATCCTTGCTTCTGTGTGTGTGTGTGTGTATGTTGCCACTGCTTGGTTTTCATTTGACTTTATTTGAATGAGTATTTGTTGAGTATCTATTACATGCCAGGCACAGTGCTTAGCATCTGGGAAAAGAAAGATAAGTAACTATGGATGATGGCTTAAAAGTCTCCTAAGACTTTTAAAATATAGACAACTAGGAGAGACAGTGGATAGAACATTTTTATAAATTCACATTAAGGATTGTTACCACCTGTTGAACTTCTTCTAAGGAGAGACTGCTAGGTATTTCAAGATATCTAACAGCATTCCCTCTGGCACCTTGGAAGATTCATATTCTCATTGTATGAGAAAATTTAAGATCAAAAGAGTTGAATCGATTTGTCCAAATTCTGCAGAGACTCCAAATTTCCCCCTCAATATTGATTCTACATTTTTTTTAAATGCTGGAGGTTCTGTATAGATTGATGAATGTGGCAATGTGCCCAATTATAAAAGTACATTTTCCATCCCCTCTTATTTTTTCATTTCATTAATATTTTTATTTGTTTTAATTAGTTATCCATGATAGTAGAATGCACTTTGACACATCATACATAAATGGAGTATAATTTCTCATTCTTCTGATCATACATGGTGTAGAATCACACCAGTTGTATAGGCATATAGGCACATAGTTAATAATGTCTGATTCATTCTATTGTCCTTTCTACCCCATATCCCCTCCCTTCCCTTCACTTTCCTCTACCTAATCCAAAGTAACTCTATTCTTTGCTAACACCCCCCCCCCCGCCCCTTATTGTGAATTGGTGCCCATATATCAGAGAAAATATTCCACCTTTGGTTTTGGGGGATTGGCTTATTTCACTTAGCATGACATTCTCCAGCTCCATCTGTTTCATCAGAAAATACCATAATTTCATTCTTCTTTACCCCTGCTGGTGGGAATGGCCAGAGAGCTGTAAAAGAAGTTGTTGGGTGAGGCTTCTGGAAGGAACTCTTTGAAAGGAGCTAAGTTGGCTCAGAGAAGCATTCTTTTCTTTGTTCTCTACTTTCTCTTTTCCTTGCTTGGGACAAAAGTATAATGGCTAGAGACTTCTTGGACTATGAGATCAGAGAAAATGGGACTTACAGGCAAAGTGTGGTGGAAGAGAAATGATAGAAATCTGAGCCCTTTATTACCATGCAGCTACCAGCATAGCCCTGGATTGACCACTCCAGACTCATTTTAATCAGGGAAGAGTACCATTATCTCACTTCACCATTTCAGATTTATGTTATGTACAGGAAAGACTACTTCCCAAAGTATTGGTGGTAGTAAGTGGTAGAGCCAGTGTTATAAATGAGAAATTTCTTCATTGAATGCTCATTTCATTAACCATTATGTGGGTCATTCACACAGGAAGTATTCATGAGGGTTCTCTATGTGCCTGCCCCTGTGGAGCTACCAAAGACATTCAGAGAAACAAAACCACATGATGATGTAGTGATAACACACTCCAGTCACACCAGAGAGAGAACAACCAACTACCTGCATAGCAGGAGGAATTTGAGAGTGGGCAATTTCAGTCGAGACTTGTGATGTTGGAGTATTCTAACAGAGGAGGGACACAGGCATTGAAGATGGGGGTGATGTGTTCAAACAGCTAGATGGTTCAGTTTCTGTGGCGGGTTAATGGAAGGTAGTTCTTTGTGACAGCATCTTTAGCATAAATAACTTTACGGAGGTGGCAGACTTGGTTGTGAAGCGAACTACCCACAGTATACTGACTTAAAAACATTAATTTGCTTATAATTTCAACAATTAAGACTAAGCTCAGCTGGACAGTTCCTTGGGGCTTGTCAGGCTCTTCAGGGTCCTGAATGATAGAATAGGAGCATGGATTCACTTGAGTGATGTGTTTCCTGGTGATTCCTGCCTTAGAAACACATTTATGATTATGTTTCCTTGTTTAGCTCTGAGGAGCCAGTTTATTTTTTCTTGTTTTTCCATTGATCTTTATCAGCTTTTGTTTTGACATAGATAGATCAGTTATTGGAAATTATCTGGAAAGGAGGGAGATTCTGAATAGTTTGGGTTCAAGTGATGAGTGGGGAACTTCTAATGTATTAGATGATTATTGAACATTTTTACCCAAAACTCATGTCCTCACCAGTCTCCCCTTGGGTCTTTAAGTATACTGTTGTCTTTATGTTTAAAATACTATTACTGCTCTTAAAATTACTTACCTTTTGTAAAATGACCCATGAACTTGAAGAATCTTGTAACGTGCAGGGGACAGAGTTGATCTTCATGACCTCAGAAGTGGTTTGGGGGTCTGTTTTGCTAAGCAAATTCTCTATCCAGGATGACTTCCAAACTTCCCCCTGAAGTCTGTGGTTCCCCTTCTCCACCCATGCAATCCTCAGCTGTCCAGTCTCCAGTATGAACAAGACCCTCTAGAGCACTGCCAGACAGAATGAAGGATGCCAAGTGTTATGGTTTAGATGTGAGGCGTCCCCCCAAATCTCAAGTGTTAGACAATGCAAGAAGGCTTGGAGGTGAAATGATTGGCTTATGAGATCTTTAACCTAACCAATGCATTAATCCACTCGAATGGATTGAGTGGTTACTACAGGCAGGCAGGGTGTGGCTGGAGGAAGTAGGTCACTGGGGCAGTGCTTTTGGATTTATATTTTGTCCCAGGTGATCACAGCCCTCCCTCTGCTTCCTGGGTGCTGTGTTTTGAGCTGCTTTCCTCCTCCACACTCTCCTGGAATGATGTTCTGCCTTACTTGGGTCCACAGCAATGAAATCAGCCATCTATGGACTGAATCTCTGAAATCATGAGCCCCAAATAATTTCTTCCTCCTCTAAAATTGTTCTTGTCAGGTATTCTGGTTGTAGCTGTGAAAAAGCTGTAAGGTGTGCAGGGAGAACTTGGGTGTGTGGAATCAGTAACCTCAATTCTGAGAGTAGGTGCCAGTTAAGAGCAGGGAGGGCTCTGTGGGAGTGACTTCTGGGGTAGAAGTTGTCTGTGGAGTAGCCATGTGTTTCTGGAGAAGGCCAGAAATTTGGGCTGGTTGTAGCTGGGCTTCTGTGGTCAGAGGCAATGTGTGTGTGTGGGTGTACACAGGGGATGGAAGCTGAGATGTGGGTGTTCTGGGCAGAGGACACACAAACTTAAAATGAAATACTACAGCAGTCCAATGTCATTGAAGAAGAGGGGAGGGACCTTGGACTTCATTCTGCAAAATCCAATCTCAACCTGCAGGTCAGCATCCCTTCTCTTGGGAACACTGCATCTCATGGAGGATCCGCTATTGGCATTATTAGGCTTATTTTTAACAATCCATTAGCATTTTACCTTGCTTTTTGTTCAGACAATAGATATGAACAGATAAAGAAAAGTATCACACTTGTTCCCATTTTCCAAGTGAGGAAAGTGAAACTGGGCAAAGCTAGTGACTTGGTTAAGGAGACTCAGTAAGGGGAGGGACAAGAACTGCCCCACCTGGCTCCTTCAGAACATTCATCACAGACTCACTTTTATATCCTTCAGTATGCCAGTATGTGTTAAGTGCCTACTGTATGCCCCAAAGTGCTCAGGCATACAATATTAAGCAAGAAAAATGGATTGTATCAGTGGATACAATACTAAGCAAGAAAATGGCTCTGCCCTCTCTGCCCTGGGAGATGGAGCAGAGAGCCAGGATGTCCTGCTCTGAGGCCCTCCTCAAGGATGCTTTCCTTGTCAACCTTCCTGACCTCCCAGCCCTCTGGCAGGTCAAGACTCCATGGGACCTGAAGCTTATACAACTTCAGAGGCTGTCTTTAAGGAAAGGAATATAAGATTGTGAATAGAACATTAGATTAAAAATGAATGTTTATTTAGAATAAGAAAAGAGATGACAACAACTTTTCTATACTGAAAAGCTACAAAATCTAAAATAATCTCATAAAACCCAGAAAAATAACCTAAGTTTAGCTATGTATTCTGGGCATGTGTCTATAGTGAGTTTTCCCTGGGATTTCGGGTGTATCCTCTTTTGTTCCTTCTTCACATGACACCAATTTTGTAATAATTTATAATGAGAGAATAGAAAGTATACTTCATCTTTCTTCTAGCATGGTAGATGAAAAAGTTAGCACTCATAGTTTCAAAGTTATTGTAAGCACCTTGAGCCATTGTTGACCATGCCATGTAAATATTTAGGATTGTCATCAACTTTGGGGAAATTCCACCACATCATCTGCCATGTATGATCTATAAGGTTTCAGGGCATTATAAGTTTTCTCGTGCAATGACTAAATCTTAAATCATCTTTGAATTACTAACTCTCATTAACTAGCTTGTTAATAACATCTCTCGGTACTAGTATATGCTGAGTTTTACATGACCTCCTTTGATGTCAGCGCTTTGGCTCAAATCAGCCGGAAATGAGAATCTCTCTGCAGTATGTTTGGATGATTCCTTCCTTTACTCTGAGAAAAACCAGGAATTCCAAAAGTCGACTCACTATTTCTCTGAGGAGGACCATTCTTCCTTTTAATGAATGTCCACATTTTGTGGGATCTGAACATTGTTTTTGCTACAATTTGCTTCTAAGTGTCAGGATAATTTCTATTGCTTTTCCTCTTCATATTTTCATTTTATTTCCATTAATTTTTAATTGAATTTCCTCTCATCTCCTTAATGTATAAACTTAATGATTATAAAAGACTGTGCTGTTCATAATGTCCAATTCAGGAGCCTGTGAGTTCTTACTTGTTTTATGGAAATATTCTAGAATGCTTTTTCAAAATGCCTAATCAAAATGGTGTTTTATCAACTTTCTGAATACATTTTAAAAGCATTGTGTTTGCACCCAGTTTTCTCCTTCGAGTTATCAAAAATCTATGTTAACATCCTTCAAAGGTCTCTACGGTCATGGTCTCTTTTTGAACAACTTTATAATGCCAGACCACTGGGCCACCCTTAAATTCTCTGAAGGAAAATACAAATGGGTGTGAGTGTATAAAATAACATATCTTTAGTGTAAACTTGAGAACATTTGCTGTAGCAGAACACTAAAGATGTCAACAACTGAGCACAGTGCAGGCAGCTTTTTAATGGAAGGAAGGAGAAAAATGCCCACTACACATGTTGTGGCACTTTAAAATGCCAAAAAGTCACATGGAGAGTGCTGCTCTCTGTAGTAGCAAGGTTTCCAGACAGCTGACCGTGAATGGTACCCGAGGACAGCTACAGTGGTCCAAATGCTGTTGTACTTGGAATAAAGTTGTAGATAACTGTCAGTTGGCAAAAATATTAACAATTTCTTGTAGGGTTTTGTGTTTGAAGAGCAGCATGCAGTATTCACCAGGGATTGATGCTTGTCACAACCAGCATGGGGTCTACTACAGTGGAGCGGAATTCAGGGTCTGGTCACTTGATGTGCCACACAATGCATCCCAAACCAACCCCACCAAGCGATGGGGCTCCAGACAGGACATCACCCTCCCAGCAGGAAAAGTGATAGATGCCTGTTTAGAAGCACCTTTTCTGTCTATCCTGTGTTCTGCTTTATTCTTCATCACCATATTGAGAAAGAAGGGTTGATTTTTACAGGAACAGATAAAATGAAAATGCTGTTCATTGTAACAGGCCATCATGAAAGATCACAGAGCCTGCTCAGTTGGGTGCATGCAGCAAGGCAGAGCTGCTGGGGACGCTGGATGCCGGTTCTGGGTCACACAACTGTGTTTACCTTCCCTCTTGTTTTCTTCTCTTTCCTGCTTTTGGTTTCTGTTGGGAGGTGCCCTGACTTTCACAATCTATCTTTGTCATCTCCTGTCATTTTGCTTTTATATTTTTGTCTACCACACTTTGTTTCCTTTTCTTGACAACTTTGACCATCAGAGTCTTAATTTCAAAATATACTAAGAGTTTTTAACATCTTGAGGATTCTGCCAGTCGTTTTCATTTTTATTTATTTACTTTGACTTCTAATTAGAGATTCCCTTCCAATCAAATCTGAATTTTGATATGATCCATAAGTCTGAAAATGTATGTAATTAATCTGAAATTATGGCACACAGGAGAACAATTCAAACGCTTTTAAAAACTGCCCGAGCTTTGAATTGAGCCACTTAATTGTGTGATCCAATTATCCTTCCGCCACATGTATTGACTTAACCGATGAATGTGTAAGAGTTTGTCACTTGCTTCCTCAGGCTGTTTGCTCCATCACTGACAATCTTGTGTTGTCTTCAGTCTGGAGCCAGCAAATCCTTTAGAATAAGGCACCCCAGGTGTGCTCTGCAGGATGGTAGGTTGGGATGTTACAAACAATGTATTGTGATGTTGCATCAAACAATACACTTGCTGTTTATTGCTGCAGGTTTATACTCACAGGTGATATGATAATTTTGCATGATTTTGTAGGGGAGAATGTGTGTATGTTATATGCAAACACTGTGCCAGTTTATGCAAGGGACTTGAGTGTCCGTGGATTTGGGTAATTTCAGGGGTCTTTGGCATCAATCCTGCATGGGTGCTAAAGGACTATTGTAGATCCTAACAAGTCCCCACCCACACATGCCCCACACTCAACATCTGCTTGGGCAGATCCCCCAGATTTCCATTGCTATGCCAATGTTCCCCCCATGAGTGGGTGCCTGGTGGTAGATACTACAGTGAAATCAGTAGTGGTCTTGCCAATTGAGTGCAGCTGACTACTGCAGATTTTACCACACATCCCACGATGACAACACTGTGCCGGTGACCTGCCTCCAGGGCCTTGTGTGGCTGGTGAGAGAGAAAGACCCTGAAATTGTATCTTTATTGGCTTTAAGGTCCTTCCCCCCACATTATAGACAGCAGGCAATGAATTTGTGTCTGGGGTGGCAGTTCTGGTCTAAGACACTGTAGTAATGAAGGCCATGCTCCAAGTCACCAGAGCCACTGTCCATGAGTTAATATTAGGGCAGCACAGGGAGTTAAAGGAGGTAGAGGGGCCTGACCCACTGCACTAGGACCTCAAACCCTCCTTGGCTCCACCAGGAGTGCAGGGGTGGGCGTGGGGCTGGGCGGCAGACCATCTGTGCTACTTCTCCCAGAGGAGCAAAGGGAAAGCACGCAGGGGTGTCCCTCACGGTCTAAGGCCTGAGCTTTGGGCTAGAAGTTTGCCCCTTCCTTTCCCAAAGATGCCCCCTGTGTTAGCCAGCTTTCCACTGCTGTGACCAAAACACCTGAGAAGAACAACTTAGAGGAGGGAAGATTTATTTTGGGTCATGGTTTCAGAGGATTCAGTCCATGGTCAGCTGACATGTGGCTTGGAGCCTGAAACCATCATGACACAAGGGCATGGAGGAGTGGAACTACTCAGCTCAGGGCGGCTGGAAAGCAGAGAGTGAGAGAGGAAGGGGCCGGGGAAGAAAAACCCCTCCAGGGTGCACCCCAGTGGTCTTCCTCCACCTAGGTCCCACTTCCCAGCAGTCCGTTCAGCTACCAATGGATTAATCCACTGATAAGGCCAAAACCCTCAGGATTCAATTACTCCCTGAAGCCCCACCTGTGGACATGTGAGACTTTGGGGGTCATTCTAGATTCAAACTATGACACTCCTAAATCCATTCAGATTAGCGGAGGACTCAGCTCTTCCCTGGTACCCACAGCAGCCAGGGCAGCTGACACCCTCTGACAGGAGGTCACAGGCTCTGAGAAGTAATAGACCACAGAGAAACACAAAGCCCCTTCTCAAGCACAAATCGGGGGTTGGAGGTGGGAAGCAAGGGAAAAATGAGCAAAAGAAATATGCGTCAGAGGACAGAGCTAGCCTTTAAAAATGGGAAATGAGAATTTAAAAATCATAGATAAAAGTCACATACCAGGTATGAAGTAAAATATCAGTTATAAATGTGTATAGTGATCTGATTTAAGATTTCTGAAGAACAGCACTGATAAGGTGGAGAGACCACAGAACAGAGGGGGAGTGAAGACCGGATGCGGCCTGCCACGTGGGCAGTCCTGGCTTTCACAGCACGTCTGAGATGTTCAAATGAAGGACTTTTTTCCTATAGAAAATAAAAACTTTTTTTGGTTCATTGATGAATAAATGTTATTTTTTTCTTTTTTTTGATTTATTTATTCCTCTTAGGTATACATGACAGCAGAATGCATTTTGATTCATTGTACACAAATGGAGCACAACTTTCCATTTCTCTGATTGTACATGATGTAGAGTCGCACCATATATAAAGTCATACATGAACCTAGGGCAATGAGGTCCATCTCATTCCACCATCTTTCCTGCCCCCACGTCCCCTCCCCTCCGACCAAAATTCCTCCGTTCTTTCCATGCTCCCTCCCCTATTATGGATCAGCATCCACTTATCAGAAAGAACATTTGGCCTTTAGTTTTTGGGGATTGGCTTATTTTGCTTAGCATGATATTCTCCAACTCCATCCATTTACCTGCAAATGCCATAATTTTATTCTCTTTTATTGCTGAGTAATAGTCCATTGTGTATATATACCACAGCTTCTTTATCCATTCATCTATTGAAAGGCATCTAGGTTGGTTTCACAGTTTAGCTATTGTGAATTTTGCTGCTATAAACATTGAAGTGGCTGCTTTACTGTAGTATGCTGTTTTGAAGTCTTTAGGGTATAGACCAAGGAGTGAGGTCTAGCTGGATCAAATGGTGGTTCCATTCCAGGTTTTCCAAGGAATCTACATACTGCTTTCCAGATTGGTTGTACCAATTTGCAGTTCCACCAGCAATGTATGAGTGTGCTTTTTCCCCCACATCCTCACCAACACTTATTGTTGTATTCTTGATAAGTGCCTTTCTAACTGGAGTGAGATGAAATCTTAGTTTTGATTTGCATTTCTTTAATTGCTAGAGATGTCAAACATTTATTCATATGCTTGTTGATTGATTGTATATCTTCTTCTGATAAGTGATTGTTCAGCTCCTTAGCCCATTTATTGATTGGGTTGTTTGCTTTTTGTGGTTAAGTTTTTTGAGTTCTTTATATGTCCTGGAGATCAGTGCTCTATCTGATGTGTGTGTGGTAAAAATTTGTTCCCAGAATGTAGGCTCTCTGTTCACTTCTTTGATTGTTTCTTTTGCTGAGAAGAAGGTTTTTAGTTTGAATCCATCCCATTTGTTGATTCTTGCTTTTATTTCTTGTGCTTTAGGAGTCTTGTTAAGGAAGTTGAGGCTTAATCCAATGTGCTGAAGGGTTGGGATTACTTTTATTTCTAATAGGTGCAAAGTCTCTGATCTAATTTCTAGGTCCTTGATCCACTTTGAGTGAAGTTTTGTGCATGGTGAGAGATAGAGTTTTAGTTTCATTTTACTGCATGTGGATTTCCAGTTTTCCCAGCACCATTTGTTGAAGAGGCTATCTTTTCTCCAGTGTATGTTTTTGGCACCTTTGTCTAGTATGAGATAACTGTATTTATGTGGGTTTGTCTCTGTGTCTTCTATTCTGTACCATTAGTTTACATGTCTATTTTGGTGCCAGTATCATGCTGTTTTTATTACTAGAGCTTTGTAGTATAGTTTAAGGTCTGATATTTTGATGCCTCCTGCTTTGCTCTTCTTGCTAAGTATTGCTTTGGCTATTCTGGGTCTCTTATTTTTTCAAATGAATTTCATGATTGCTTTCTCTATTTCTATAAGAAATGAAAGTGGGGTTTTAATTGGAATTTCATTGAATCTGTATAGCACTTTGGGTAGTATGGCCATTTTGACAATATTGATTCTGCCTATCCAGGAGCATGGGAGATCTTTCTGTCTTCTAATGTCTTCTTCAATTTCTGGCTGGGCCTCCTTTAAGGCACATGGCACCGCTTCCCACTCCCTGGCAGTCAATCTGAGCCTGCATTGCTGAGGATGACCAAGCACCTCATTGAAACATGTCAAAGTGCTGGGCTAGTTGTCTCCTACAATTAAAAATAAGAATCACATAAATTGAATTCTTAGGTTTAAATTTACACTGTGTAGAAAACCATGTAGTGGCCTCGTGTTATTCCCATGCAGGGCGTGATCCTTCCCAAGGTGGCTTTAGTCACTCCTCTCACCCACAGGCAGGGTCTGTCTCTACTCCCTTGAATCTGGAATGACCCCATAACTTGCTTTGACAATAGATGCAGGAGGAGTGTGGAGCAATTTCCAGGGTCTCTGCACATGAGGCTTTGCAAAATCTGTCTTGACCTTTTGCAAGACTTCTTTGAGACCTCCATGCGGCAAAGAAGACAGAATGGAAGACCCAGTGGAGAGAAGCCCAGGCATCACAGCTGCGCAGCTGAGTAAGCCCTGCTGCCTCGTGGAGCCCAGCCTCAGCCACTCACCAGCAGACTGCAGCCACATGAGTGAGCTGGGGAGACTGGGAGAGCCACCTATCGTGAGAGCCACAATAGCACAGCACTTGCTGTGTTAAGCCACTGTCTCAGAGTGGCTTATAAAGCAGAAATTGTTGGGACCACATCCATTATTATTTCCTAAAAACATCTTGAAGTGCTAGGACCTAGATTATTGGTCCCTTTGTTCAGGGTGTTTGTCACATCGCACAGTCACACAGATAGGAAGCTAAGGGTGGACCATGTGGAAGAGAGGGACGAAGAGCCACAGGCTGGCATGGGGGTGACAGTGGAATCAGGTATCCGAGGATGCTGCTGGCATGTGGCAGCTACTCAGGTATAAGAAGATGCCACTGGCATGGGCCAGCCACTCAATATGGCCTCCCCCTTCCTTCCCTATTCACATGTAAGGCATTTTCTTGGCACAGGAATGTTGAAACCAGACAGATGAGGTTTGACCTCCTGTCTTTGTCACTGACTTCCTGGTTGTAGGATCTTGACAAATGATACCACTCTGAGCCTCAATTTCTTCCTTTGTAAAATGGGGGCCATAATATTTTTCACTGGAGTCTCCCAAGAAGCTTTTGTGGGTTGACATTTGTGTGTGACTACACCCAGGCCAGCACACGCATGTTGTTCGGTAAATGCTCATTCACTCTCTCTTTCCCAGCTTCATTTAACCACTCTATTTTGAATGCCTCTTCTATAAAGTGGGGAAAAACTTCTTAAGCTTATAGCATTTTTCTTTCTGAAATGAAATAATGATGACAAAGAATTTTATAATTTGTAAAATGAAATTTAAATGATAAATAATAAGAGACTTTTTTGTCTAAAGTAGAGATTCTGTGCTCATACCCCTAGTGTACCCCAAGGCTGCCAGGACCCTCCCTTCTCCTGCTGTCCCCCAATCCCACAGCTAGAACCACAGGCACAGGTTTTGGGTATGTCAGCCTGCACTTTTACCCTATTCCTGACCAAAAATCATGGCCTATCTGAGCCACATGCAAGTTTAGGGCAATGAGTACATTTTAGAAATAAAAGATGTCTGTATTTGCAAATTGATGAAGCTTAAAGTTTGATGGAGTCCTTGCATCAAAATGCCCTATATTGGTTATCTGTAATTGTGTATCTAATCATCTCCAAACTTAGTAGCATAAAAAAAATATTATTTCTGGCTGGGCATGGTTCTACATAACTGTAATCCCAATGGCTTGGGAGACGGAGGCAGGAGGATTGCAAGTTCAAAGTCAACCTCAGCAACTTAGTGAGGCCCTCAGCCACTTAACGAGACTCTGTTTCAAACTAAATAAATAAATAAATAAGGCTGGGAATATGGCTTAGTAGTTAAGTGCCTCTGAGTTCAATCCCTGGTACAAATATATGTATACATGTGTGTATGTGTGTACAGATATATATATATATATGTATGCATATATATGTGTGTGTATATATATTTCGGTACTGCTCTTCCCCACATGGGTACTGCTATGTACATTTGTACCAGGGTCAGGAATATATATGTGTGTGTGTGTGTGTGTGTGAAGTGCTCAAGGTGGAAGAGGGAGGAGTAGAGTATAATATATATATATGTTACATTTTTTTATCTGAAGTAGAAATTTGGTTTTAAAGTAGAATATGTATTATTCTCACAGATGCTGTGAATCATGAATTCTGATGTGAGTTTGTGTGGCAGTTTTGGTCCAGAGTCTCTTAGGGGATGTGGCAAGGTGATAGCCGGCCTGCAGATCTAAAACTCCGACAGAGAGAGATCCACTGCCCAGATGGCTAGCTCACACCACTGGACCAGAGGTTCTAGCTGTTGGTGGGCACCTTAGTGCCTCCCCACGGGGCCTCTCTGCAGGGCATGTGAGAGTCCTTGCCATGTGGCAGCTGGCTTCTCACAGAGTGAGTGATGCAGGTGAGCCTCTAGTAACCCAGCCTTGGAAGTCACCACCATTTCTTTCACAATATCACAGGGTGACACAGCCAGCCCTGGTTCCAGTGGGGGAATGCCAGGAAGTGAGGTCATCAGAGCCATCTTGGAGACTGGCTATCATGGCCTGGGTCAGACGCCCCATCAGAGTATGTGCCATAGCTGGGAGGGTTCAGGGAAAGACTTCCTGCAGAGGCCACAGGCAGCTGAGACTGGAAGGACGCCGTGTGAACAGGAAGCTTCTAGAAAGGCCTGAGAGAGTGTGGGCGTGTCTGGGGAAATGTCAGGGGCTGCTACAGGGGAAGCAGGAGATGAGAGCCTCAGGAGCGACGTCTAGATCACGTTCACTGTCTTCACGCACTCTGTCTTCCACAAAATGGCAAAAGGAATAAGAAACTGATACAGCTTGAGTGTTTGTCCTCTTCGAAACTCATATTGAAATGTGATTGTCACAGTGATGGCATCAAGAGGTGGCACCTTTAAGAGAGAGGTGTTTAGGCCAGGAAGCCTGTATCAGGAATGGACTGTCGCTGTCATCCTTCATGTAGGCGGGGCTCCCTCCCTCGGCCCCTCCTCCCTTTCCTTGAGCACCTGATGTCTTCTTCTAGGTTACGGTGTGATAAGAAGGTCCTCACCATGTGCTGGCTCACCCAGCCTCCAGAATTGTGGACCAGTGCATTTCTGTTCATTCTAAATTACTTGGTCTTTGGCATCCAAGCCCAAAACAGAATAAGACACAATCAGTTGCAAAACATTGTGAAGTTTAAAAGAAATCAGAAAAGAGAAGCATTGGTACTTTGAGGAGAAAAATTGACTATAGCACTCATTTTATAATGTTGTTACAAAGATTAATTGAGATAATACATATTAATCTCTATTATATTTTATCTTAAACAGAGCAAAAGCTCAATAAATGCTTTATTATGTTTTATTTATAACTTTATTTTCATTATTTTCTATGTCCAAAGAATAGAGAAAAATGAGAAGTAGTCCCAGCTATATGTTAAGTCCGGACGATTTATGCTCTGATAAGGAGGAATAGTTACAAAATCTCCAGAAACATCAGAGAGTCATAACTAGCAAATGTCTTTCACTCATGGCAACCTAGCCAATTGGCATTTGGATAGTGAAAGGGGGTCTCCTTGTTTTTTTCACTGGTGCTCAGTTGTCAATTCCAGATGAAGTGGATAGTGACTTTACTCCTCACGCAATGGAGACTCAAGCCAGAAACAGATACGCCTGCTCCTCTGCACTGCACAACAGCAGTCACCTTAGAATAAAGGAAGGACCCTGGGAATGCAGGAAGAAACATGATCCAGACCAGGAAGCCCATGGGAAAGTCTTGTGGATGCCTCCAGCCTGCTTCCTACAGGAAGCCTCCGGGTGTTTTATCAAGTCCTCCTCTGCACTGTGTCTGCACTCAGAATCTATGTTTAATTTAGACACTGCAGAGTGACATTGGAAATCAGAGCTGGGATTTGAACTGAGATTTGTCTGACCTCAAGTAACAGGATCTTTTCTAGTTCCTTGGGATACACTAGCTTCTCTGCGAATAATATATTTCCTAGTTGAAAGATAGAAACCATAGTTTGGAGTTAATTAGCTAATAAATAATAGTGACTTAGAAGGTTAAAAATAAAAGGGTGGAAGAAATATTCCTGGGAAGAGCAAATAAAATAAAGCAGAATGTCATGTGATATCAGCCAATGTCAAACTCACAGTAAAGCATATGATGTAAAGCAAAGAAGGTACTGTGTAAAGGAAAGGAGAGTCTTTGATGGTGAGGATGTGAGAATTAGGGATTGCTCTGCACCATCTAATACAGCAGAACAGAAGTCAGCCTCAAAAGGTAAAACATACAGAGACACAGGAGAAGCAAAAAGCATATATCAAAAATAGGAGACATCAATAATAGGAGACTCAATTAATGTATCTTGGAAAAGTCAAGAGGAAAAAAAATGAAAAAAAAAAGAAAGCCCATACAAGTTGATGGAAAAGCCAAATAAGATGATCAGGAAAATGGCCACTACTAAACTTTATGTACTGAAAGTTAAAATTGTTCCACAGAGCAGTCACTATCCTTGAGCAAATATTAATCCAAAGGAAACTTCAACAAATTGCAAAAAGTAGGAATAATACAGGTGTGTTCAATAACAATTAAATAATACTAGAAATTAACAAAAAAAATAATATTTAACTCTTAGAAGTTAAAAGTATCTGGCACAAGTGACTTCAGGTTCTAAAAAAATCTACAAACTCAAAAGTGCAGTCTATCTAGAAATACCGTTAATAAAAATGCTGCATATCAGAGCTTGCAGGACACAGTGAAAACGTTCAGGAGAAAATCCATAGTTTCCAATATGCAGCTCAACAGATGAGAAGGAACGAGGAATTAAGCACCCAAAGCAAAAAAATAGGAAGAGCTGGTAACAACAACCAACATGGAGAAACATGGAGAAATGCAGAAGAAAATAAAGCATAAAAAGCTAGAAGCAAAAATTGATCTGTTGGGATAGGGGGAATGAAGACAATTGGTCAATAAAAACCAGGAGATGATTCTCAAGAACAAATACGCTGCAAGTTCATCTCATTAAAAACAAAAGGTGGTGAGATTAAGGGAAAACCCAGGGCATTTAGAAAATGGGAAATAGCAACACAAAAAGAAGAAATTAGAATCAGATAAAAAAATGTTGCTTGAGTCTGTGTAAATAAAATGAACGGCCTGAGTGAGTATTTTTCCAGAGAAACATGTATTCCCAAACTGACCTAGAAGAAAGGGATCTACACAGGACAGCCTATGAGAAATAGAAAAAATCACCATGGACAACCTCTTCCACAAATGAAGTACCAAAAAGTCAAGGTGCTTCCCAGGCACCTCTGCCTGACGTTTGAAGAGCAGATATTTCCAGCACTGTTAAAGCTTCCAGAACGTTAAGAAAGAAGAAAAGCCCCCAAACTCTTCTTTTTCATGAATAGAGCCTTGGATCCAAAACATAAACAAAATACTGTGCTGAAGTAAATCTTAAGAAAGTCTCATTTATGCAAATAATACAAAATCCTAAATAAAATATGAACATACAATTCAACAGCACATTAAAAATAGCTCAGCAAGATGGTATGGTATTTATTTTAATAATTCAAGAGTGCTTTTTTATGAAGCAATATGTTTCAATCATCATGTTTATGTATCCAAGGAAGACAGTCAAGATAATCTTCATATATGCCAAAGAGGCATTAGACTAAACTGAATATGCATTTTCGATTCAAAAAGGCTCCATAACATAAGAACTCACAGAACTTTTCATAGCTTGGTAAATGATGCCTCTATTCTCCCAAAGGCCATTTTAACATATATGAGGAAGTGCTAAAAACATTTCCACTAAATTCAGGAAAAAGACAAAGATGCTCACCTATCACTATCATAATTTATCACAATATTAGATGTGCCTGTGGGATAAAGAAAATTCATGTACAAAAATTTGAATGGAAGAAATAAAGTTATCACTAGTTAACAATTATTATGTCCTGAAAATTCAAGGTGATTTACTAAAAATGAATACAAATAGTAAAATAATTCAATAATATGCAATGATTCAAAATTAATGTGTGAAAATCAATACATTGCCTATATATACATAAATCTATTATATATAATAAAGTATTCTATTTTGATTGATGATGGAAGAAAATAGTTAGATGCAACTCTCTAGCCCAGGGCGTGCTCCTGACTACATTCTTTCTGTGAGTTTCTCTTGGACCAGGTCATCAGGGAGTCAAGGGCTCTGTATCTCCAGGAGCTCAGATTCCCTTCCAAAGAAGCTCCAGGACTGCACCCTCCCTGGCTGCCTGTGTGGGCATGTGCAGCGCCAGAAGTTCCAGAGACAGGAGGAGAACTTCCCATTTAGTAGAGGAAGCAGGAGGCAGGGGCTGATAAAGGCCAGATCCTGGGGGGCATTGATGGTCCAAATGAGGACCTCGAACCATTAGGAGAGCCAGGGGTCAGCACCAGGGAGAGTGCAGTTCAGCAGCACTGGTAGAGACAGTCCAGCCAGCGGAGAGTTGATGAGCTGCTGAGCACTGGCAGGGACTGTAGAGACATGAAGCAGATGGACTCAAAAATATAAAAGAAGTGAAATCGGCCAGTTTGGTGCCATGTCCCCAGTATTTATCCTTGCAATGGTATATTATCACTTTAACTATTATCATTATTGTGGCAAATGAGAGAAAGCAGAGAGTAGTGTTTACATCTTGGTAAGGATAAAAATGCCTTGCTCACTCCCCCCCAGGAGCTGTGCCCTTCTGTAACTACGAGTTACTTGTAATTCACAGTGAAAGCCAGATGTTTTCATAATTCTTCATGGGGTGTCTCAAACCCTAGAATCACTGATGGAATTTAAAAAAAAAAATAAGAGACTAAATTCAGTAGTGAAGTCCTCGTGGAAACCAAGAGAACAAATGAATGCAGGGAGTTTGCACAATTTCTACCCATGGCCCTGAAGTACGTTTGGTTCAGTTTGAGCCGTGCTTGCATGCCTGGTGTGTTGGGGGCTTTGAAGCAGCGTGTGTGTCCATGAGCATGGGAAGCACAAGGTACGCTGAGAAATAAGGAAAAGAAAAGCAACAGGTGCCCCTGTGGCATAGGCACCAGTGGACTTCACATTTTTCAGTGACATTTTATGAACAATCACCCGCTTGTTGACTTGTGGATTGACTTTTGCCAATGAGTTGGTCAAATGGAAGAATGCAGCTGATGTGACAGTTCAGGAAGGTCAGCAAACTAGCACATTAGAAGAGAACTGTTCATTTGGGAAGCAGAATTTCACAAAACTGGAAAACCGTAGCTTTCCAAAGTCCTCAATACCCAATCCTCCACTTTTTTTGACCAGAGTTTTACATTCAAGTCCAGGCTGGCAGTGTAGTTTATCACCACTGAACTCTGCCACCTGGCTTAATTTCCATTCAGATTGGCTTGGTAATAATATCCGCTTAATGGAATCCCATCTCCACAGTTTCTAGTCATCCCTGTGTAGCACAATGGATGGAGCTAATCATGTTTTAAAGAGAATAAGTATTACAGTGACATAAAAAGGGTCATTATGTCTTAGTCCAGAATATTAAACATCTGTGACATGGGAGAGGAAAAAGGCAGAGATTAAGTTTGATGTTTGAGTGGAAATTAGGTGATAAAAACAATTAGGACATTAATGGAGGGAGATTTTGTGCATCTAGTGTCATTGACCTTCCGAAGCCCACTGCCTCTTTTTGCATCATCTCTTTGATTGCAAAGTTTCCTGAGAGGCAAAAAGGATAATTCAGGGAATGAATGAACATTCATTCGATTTCTTTGTCTGAAGGGGGCTGCAGCTCCACCCCATTACCCAGGGGATGATGCTTCTGGTTTCCTAAGCACTGAGCTCCTGGATCATTGGGACTCATATCTCTATGGCTTGAGATTATGAGGATTGTAGGGTCCAGGTGACCAGTCTGACTCTTTTTTTTCCCCAAATTTAAAAATTTTATTATTATTATTATTTTTTTTTAGAGGATAACATTTCATTTCTCTGGTTGTAAGTGATATAGAATCACAACACACATGCAGTCGTACATAAAGTTAGGGCTATGATGACCATCATATTCCACCACCTTTACTGTCCTCATGCCCCCTCCCCTCTTACACCTCTGTGAACAGAGTTCCTCCATTGTTCCCATGTCCTTCCCCACATTATGGATCAGCATCCACTTATCAACGAGTACATTCGGCATTTGGTTTTCTGAGATTGGCTTACTTCACTTAGCATGATGTTCTCCAACTCCATCCATTTACCTGCAAATGACATAATTTTATTCTCTTTTATTGCTGAGTAATATTCCATTGTGTATATATACCACAGTCTGACTCTTAATGCCTTCCAGTGTGTTCACTTCCAGGGAATTGCTGATTAAGTAGAGGTGGGGGGCAGTCAGATGGCGGGCAGTATTGTCAGCCCTCGGTTACCTGCTGGATGTCTGCAGGATTGACTGCAACTTGTTTAACCTTTAGAACTGCATTTCATCATCAGTAAGAAGGGTTATGAGATCAAATGAGCTCTGTTGACAGACATCTGGCATAGCCCTTGGCACAGTGGCCCAGAGTCAACCACATCTTTCCTTTTTGCTTTCTAGATTCCTGGGAAGAACTCTTTATAAAGATCTTTGTTCATTTCCTCACAGTTTCTCCTATACAGGGCCAGACACAGGGCTATGTGCTGGGGATTCAAAGGTTATTAAAGGTATACTATGTTCAGTAGGTTCAAGTTAAACTTATCAGATAACAAAAAGAATGGGGCTGAGATGTTTTTTTTATATTCTCACTTTAAACAATTAGTAACTGATACTGAGTGAGCATCTCTTTTAGTCAACTTCTTTTGCTGACTAAAACAGACTTGATTAGAAAAACAGAGGAGGAAAAGTTTATTTGGGGGTTCATAGTTTCAGAGATCTCAGTCCATAGACCACTGGGTGTTTTCCTGGGGGCTGAAGGTGAGGATGAACATCATGGTGGAAGAATGTAGTGGAGGGAGGTGGCTCAGGACATCACATCAGGAAGCAGAGATGGACTTCATTTGCCAGATACAAAATATATACCCAAAGGCACCCTCAATGTGACTTCCTGCAGCCACACCCTACCTGCCTCCCGTTGCCACTCAGTTAATCCTGTCAGGGGATTAATTCACTGATTGAGTTACAGCTCTCAGAACCCAAACATTTCACCTCTAAACCATCTTGCATTTTCTCACATATGAGCTTTTGGGGAACACCTAATATTCAAACCATAAGAGCATCTGTTATATCCTAAGTACTACACTCAGCATTTTAAATGTGATTTTTTTTCATTTTTAAATATTATTTTCTGATTGCATACAAAGATTCATTAAATTGTAAAAGTTTAAAAAATGCAGTTAAGGACACATTGAAAAATATGAATAATGGTTTACATGCGAAAGGGCCTTGGTTTAATGCCCAACACCAAAAAAAAAAAAGTAATAACAGTTTACATGATTTCCTGCAAATTATTTTATGAAAATTATCTAGTATTAGAATTTGGGTATATAACTTTCTAGACATTTCTGAAGCTTTCTATAAAAATTTTATGTGTGTATGTGTGTGTACACACATATACCCCAAACCATGTAAGGTTTATATGTGTGAATGTATGTTAGAAATTGCACAATTTTGAAAAAAAAAGGAATCATAAATTATAAATTTATAGCATGCTTTTTGCTCAATAGTATATCATGAATCTCTTCATGTTCTATAATTTTTAATTGCTTCCACTTTTATAAGCAATTCTGAAACATTCTGTACACACATCCTTGTCTGTTTAGCCAATGGCCTCCTTAGGATCCATTCCTAGATCTAGAATTCCTGGGCTCACTTTTCACCTGAGGGGTTTCTATGTCAGGACCAAATTCTCCCCAGAAGCACAGTGCTAATTTTCTCATCAGCTTCGCCTAAGCTTTTACTATTCTTTTTTCTCCTTTGCCATTTAATATAATAGTATAGGCTATTTTCTTATTTTAGTTTTTATTTCTTAACTTTCTGGCTAAGCTGATTTTTTATTTTTTTGAGTTCCTGGAAATGAAATGGAAGGCTTCACAGCTGTGAGGCAAGTTCCCTACCACTGAACCACTGAGCTACATCCTGTATTTTTAATTTAACTTAATTTAATTTAATTTAACTTAAATTTTGAGGCAGAGTCTTGCTAAGTGGCGGAGGCTGTCCTTGAACTTCTGATGCTCCTTCCTGAGCCTCTCGAGTAGCTGTGACTATAGGCGTGACCACTACCTCTGATTTTAGGTTATTATTGCATGAGTCTCTTTTCTTTCACTAAGGCCTGAGTCTGAGTACTTCATAAAGAAGAGATATTTCCTTGGCTCACAGTCCTGGAGGTCCAAGCACATTTGATGGCAGTGGCTTGCTCTGGTGAGGGCTCCCTTGGCCACACCATGACAGGTTATGGTATCATGGCCAGAGTGCATGTGTAAGGGAGACATCACAGTGTGAAGCCGGAAGCCAAAGCGGCCAGCACTGGTCAGACTCTCTCTTTATAAGGACCCTCTTGTTGGGACTTGTTTCATGGTCCCATGAGGTTGAACTGCCTTCAACCCATCTAAGATCGGTACTCTGGTGACCTGGCACTTGGTCCCACATTTTAAAGTCCCACTATCTCCTCACACCACACTGGGGACACAAACCACATAGAAACCCTAGCAATCGTGTGTTGGCCATTTATGTTGTCTTAGCCAGTTCCTAAAATAACTTAATAAAGTTTGAGTTATTTTTCCCAGCTTTATAATAAAATCACTTTACACTCAGATCCACCTCTTGCTGGAACTTACACTGTTTCCTCTACAACCTGCCCAGATAGCCTCATCCCCATCCACGAGGGGAACCAGAGGGGCTGGAGACACACGTGTTGAATGTCTACACTGTTTTATTTGATCAGCACAGCAAACACCCTCCTGTAGAGCCCAGGAGAGGCAATAGACCATGGAGAGTCTTCATGGCAACACTGTTGTGCAAAAATTCCATAGAGAATCATCAGAGCAACACTGGGATCAAGATGTCAAACCCAGGAGGCAGGCCCAGGCCTCTGCATGAGGAAACATCTGTAAAAGTTCAAGAAGCAGTTATGTGAGGTAGAAGCACATTGGGAGCCACAGCCACCCAAACAGGAGCAAATATCCAGCATCTAACAGACAACGAGGGGCAGGGGGAACTCCCAAACACTGGCATGGAGCTGTTCCTCACCTCCTCCCCAGCCTGAGCACCTCCAGCGAGGGTCTGCTCTTATGTGTGGCAGTTGGAGGAATGAGTCGGGATGGCTGTGTTCTCACTGCCACCCACAGCCACTTCTGTTCCCCCACAGTGGGAGATGTGGCACTTTTCCTTCCTGTGGCTGTTCCTTTGACCTGTGCTCATACTGCCCTTGTTCAGGGACCCTGCCAGCTGGCCTCCATGTCCCCTCCACTTTTAATTCATCCTCTGCCTGCATAAATGTGTTTAAATCTCTCCAAACATATAAAGAACCCCCACCTCCAACATCACAGACTTTCTTCTTCCAAATGTCCCTTCTTTCCTAGAAATTCATGCTTCTTTGGAAGAGTGGAAGGGCTTAAGGTCTCCATTCCTTTCTGTTTCCATCTGCAGTGGTGCCAGACTTCTTCCCTCACCACTCCAGTGAAGCAGCTGGTGTGGTCATCGACAGTCTTCAATAGCAAAATCCAGTGGTCAGTTTTCCCTATGTAGCTTACTTGACCCCAAGGACTCCACAATCTGTAGAGCCCTTTTTTTGCTCCCTAGCCCTCTGGTATCCTGTTAACCTTCTTCCTCTGCTGCTTTTCCTCAGACCATGCACATCTGAGTATGGTGTGGTGGGTGGGGCTCCTCAGGAAGCCGCCTTTTAGGTGCACCTCTGTGTGTACGAGTGGTACGAGGAATGCACTCGGAGTGCACCTGAAAGGGAGTGGAAAGGGCTGAGAGGTGAACTATGATGCCACTGCAGCAGAGATCTAGAACTGAGTCATTCCAGAGAGGCGCAGGGTTGTGCCTTTATTAACCTCTCCCTTGCTTATCCGCTGGATGAGGATTGACCTTGGAGAAGGGCGATTCCAAGGGGAGGCTCAGCCTCTGGGCAATAAGTGCTTCACAGCAACAGAACACCCACTGTAATCCTCTAGATTTGGTTCTTGGCCTCTTCTCATCTTACTCAGTGAGCCCTGCCTTGGTGAGTAATCAACCTCCACACATTTCCTGATCTTCTCCATCCTGGACTTGTTACTGTCTCCTGGGTCTGCTTTGAGACTTGCCAGTGAATAACTCCAGAGTTTCAGATTTCAGCCTTGCTGGGCCATGTTAATAACGACACACAATTCATTATTGCTCTCTTCCAACACCTTTCCCCCCTTTGAACAGTTTAGAAACCTGGCAGCTACGTGAACACTTCCTCCATGACACTGCCCAGATAAGCTATTCAGCCAATAGATTCCACCAGCTGAATATGCGCCATGCCTCTTGAGTCCCAGTTCTCCTGCAGGACTGCTGACCACAGGCTCCTCTCTCTACCAGTGCTCTCCCAAAGGATCTCTGCTGTCCTCGGAGACAACCTTTGCAACCTCTTCTGCACACTGAAGGGGCGCATGGCTTAGAAGTGCTCAGGTCTGCGCTCATTCACCCACTCACAGTCTTCAATGGCTCCTCATTGCTCATTTATTAATTCAGCAGGTAGTCCCTGAATGCGCACAGGGTCAGGCACTGTTCCGTGCGCCAGGAAATAGGACCAGAGCAAAAAGTCACTAGCCTTGTTGGTGATGGTCCACTGGATAGAAAGAGATAACAAAGGAATTGGGCACATGAGAGAAGGACTTCAGGGGTTGGGAAAGCTGAGAGTCAGAGAGGTAACAGGGGGCCTGGTCCTGCAGGGCCCTGTGACCCACAGTGAGGATTTGGGTTTTATTCCATTCAGCTGGAAAGAGGTAAGGCTTGTGGTTAGAGGAACACGGTAACCTGACCTAGGTTAAAACAGACCCCTCTGCAGGAGAACTGGCTCTATGGGGGCAAAGGTGGCAGAGGGCCCCCATGTCCAGGCTGCTGTGATGTCCTGGTGAAAGACCAGGGTGCTGAGGGTCAGAGGAAAGCTGATCAGCTGTCTCAGGTGCTGCTCTTCCTGATAGTCTCGTTCAGCCAGCCCGGGGCAGCCAGGCTTAGGGATCTCCTGGTAGGAACAGAACCTGTGCCTAGCCCGGAGCCACCTGGTTGTCTTAAGCCCCAAGTGCTCGATGGAAGAGTGACAGTGACATGTACTTCTAAAGCCTTGGTGTGATGGATGTGATCTTTGACTAAGAAAGAGTCCTCCAGGATTGGAGGTAGAATCTGTCCATCCCAAGAGCCCATCAAAGAAGCTTCCTCCTCCATCAGACCAGATTTAAAAATGCACTTTTATCAAAGTAACTTGCATCTCCAGTAGTTGAGAACAACGGATGAACAGCATGGCCACCACACACAGCAGTGCTGGCTGACACTGCCCCTCAATCCCATGTTGCTTCTCAAAGGTGGAGGGTCCTGCCTGCCTGTCTTCCCAGCATCAGCTCCCTGTTGCTAAACAAAGTGCTGCTACTGCTGCCTATTGATGCTGGGGTTGCAGGAGTTGCCTGTTGATTTGTGGGGAGATGAGGATACGCTCTTTTATACCCACTGCACCCACTTGACTCTGCAGAATCAGGCCACAGTCTTGGTTAAACTGTTCATTTTGGACAATATTGTGTCTATGGAAACTTCGCTTAGAGAAGTCCCCCTGTCTCTTCTTTTCTCTCCTGGAATTAGTAATGCTTTGGTTTTCTTAGTTTTTTGTGTACTGTACAGTAAGTCAGACCTAAACTCTCAAAGAAGTCTAAACGTCTGGTCCAGTGCACCAGGTGACACACTATTCCCTGTCCCCCTGGAAAGTGCTCCTGGAATCCCCTGGTCTGGGTTGCTCCTGCCTGCTTTGCTCTGATGGCCTTGGGTCTGCTCCTTGGCAGGCATTCGGGGCCTACTCATCACTAGGCTATCCTCTCTCTATTTCTGGAGGCCTTGCTCTCTCCATCTCTGTAAGTCTGCTAGGACTGCAGTCTACTTAAAGTAAATAAAAGAATCCCAAGGGCAGTGGATGAAACTACTGCCCCTCACATACCAGGAAGTCTCAAGTCAGCAGTTCATCATTTTCATTGAAAAACTAGCTGTTGCCATTCTAGCATCACAGCTACATTCTAGGCAGAAAGTGAGGGGTGGGGAATGGTCCCATCTGTGCACATACACCTTTATTGAAAACAAAATATTTCTCCAGATCAGCCCCAGAAAGCTCCCACTTTATTCAGAACTGGTTACATGGCCACATCTCTCTAGGAGAGACGCTGGGAAAGTGGAAACCACGGGTTTCCATGTGCTTGGCTCGGATCAGTTGCTTGAGTTGGCATGTTGCTGCTCCACGTACAGTAGGGTTCTTCATCAAGCAAAGAGGGAGATGGGCATTGGGTCACCTACAAGGAGCTGCTGTGTCCTGCCGATTCCCCTCTCTGTGGCTCAGACTTGGCTTGCCTGCTCTGGTAGCCCATGAGTCTCTACTGCTGCTCCCATTGTCTAGAATTCAGTTGCTCCTCTTGCCTGCTGCCATCTCCTCCCTCAGCTTCCTTATTTTTATGGATTTATACTTTAATAAGTTATCTTATTGTCATTATTTCAGGTTCCCAAGAAGTAACTGCATTTAAGTGGAAGTGCAGAGTGTAATCTTGACCTGCCTGGTCCTTCAAAGCATTTTTTTTTGTACTCTGTATTTTAACAACGTATTTTCCCAGAAACTACTTTACACATTTCCTGAGGGCTGGACATCTTTCTGCTTGACTTTCCTTTTCTCCCCAGCTTGACCAAGCTCTCTGCTCACTGCTGGTGCAGAGAATGTGTTGCTGAATTGAATCCCTCTTGGGAATGAAGCCTTGCACCTGGGTCACTCACCACATGACAGCTTCAGCCAGCTCCTCCCCTCCTCTCCCC
>PVHX01000338.1:236455-330197 GCA_004024805.1 Geosciurus inauris | reverse complement strand
GTGGATCGGGGCCCTCTGCAGATCCTGCCGGTCCCCAGGAACTCTGGAGCAGAGCTGGGGTGGGCCCAGGCTGCCCTTGGGCAGGGCTGCCTCTCGCTAGGGTGTCTGGGGGGACTCTTACCCTGAGTTTGGGCTCTTCAGTGGCTCGAGGTGGCAGTTCCTGGTCTCCCTCCTGCTGGACACCCGTGGAGGTTTCTGCGGGCAGATCTGGGCCCTCTGCGGCTCCTGCCGGTGCACCGGAGCTCTGGAGCGGAAGTGCGCTGTTTTATAGTTTTGAGGGAATTAATTGAGATAATACATGCACAGCAACACATGGCACATAGGCATACAGTGTGCTCTGTATCATCATCACCATCACCATCATCATCATCATCACCATCATCACCATCACCATCACCATCACCATCACCACCATCACCATCACCATCACCATCACCATCACCATCTCTATCACCAGAAAATTATTTTTATCAGTCTACAAGGAATGACAAAGACCCAGAGAGGTGCTGGTTTCAGACCTCTGGGTTCTGCTTGTCATCTGTGGTACAAGGTAGCAGTCATAGAAGATCAGACCTGCAAGGATCTTGACCTTGACACTGAATGCTGATTTTTATAAATTAAGAAACCAGGGCTTGTGGCTCAAGTGGAATCAGAATGCTGGTTTCCTTCCTGTTTCCTGGTCTGGTATCCCTGTGGCTTTCTGAACCAGTCAGTAATCACTGGGGGCCAGGAGAAGGCTCCTCTCCCTGGTGGGACCATGCCTGAAGTATTCGGGGAACTCAATTTTTTCCCTCAACGTTTTATGGACTGTTTCTCTCATGTCTTAGCATTGTGCCTGTCACATAGTGAATGAATAAAAGTCATTAATTATAAAGTCCTTGTGCTTGGGTCCCCAGCCCAGCTCCTCTCCATAAACACAGCATCCCAGCTCCTGCTGTGACAACATCCAACCCTTCCAAGGGCAGCCTCATATTTCCTTGCTTTTATCCCATCCATGCATCTGTGTCTCCCTGGGAATTTGGATGGAAGTATTAATCCACCGGGCTTCAGTCAGAAGGGCATAATGACTCATTTGTTTTGACACTATAATATTTCTAGTTAAAAATGTGCAGAAGCTGAAAAGCAAGAATCCCAACAAGGCCCGGCAGCTCAGTTGGTTTCCAACCCAACATCCCACCCACCATCTTCCTTCCAAAGAAAGGATAACTTGATAACTGTGCTCAGGTATGGAGCCGAGCGTGCTCAGTGAACCTCTGGCCCAGCCCTCTCTCCTTTGCCAACAATGGCTGTTGGCCTGTGACCCATTCTGGCCAATGGGACTTGAGGGATCCAGATGAGAAGGCCGTACCACCACTTCAGGTCTTGAGATGAGGTTGTTTGGGGAAGGGACGCCTGCAGCAGCTTTCTTGGAACCAGCGGGGCAAGGCCAACACAATAGACTCTCAGAGGATGTGACCTTGAGCCCTGACATCCTAGAGCCATGATTCTACATCGAACCTCCTATGTCCAGTCGTCTTGTTATGTGACATGATAAATATGCACTGTGTAGGCTAGGCTTATTGGGGTGTTGCAGCCAGAGCCATCCCACCAAAGATAAGGAACAAAGAACAAAATTACCGCCCATGCTCAGAACTGCAGCAATCGAGGCCAGTGGACAGATGTAGAGGGGACCAGCACCATGGCAGGAGTGTTCCTTGGTTGCCCTGATCCAAACTCTTTCTTCAACAACTCTCAAAGGATTTTTTTTTTTTTGACAATGATATACTTTTAACTGAGGCTTCCTTTCAGAGTGTAGTGAGCTTTGAGAGTGAAGTGCTCAAATGCTTCTTATAACTCTAGGCTTTAACAGGCAACAACGGAATTTGTTAAGAATGAGTTGAATGAGTCAATCCGTATTGCAAGATCAAATGTGTGCGGTGTAGCTCGGCACAATGGCACGCGCCTGTAATCCAGCCATTCAGGAGGCTAAGGCAGGAGGATCATGAATTTGAGGCCAGCCTGGGCAACTTAGCAAGACCTTGTTTCAAAATAAATAAAAAAGGATCAGAGATGTAGCTCAGTGGACTGAGCATCCCTGGGTTCAATCCCCAGTACCAACACCCCCCCACCAAATGTGTACAGTCTCATTTACAAAGAGTTAGCTCAAGCACGCCACAGTAGTTTTAGCTAATGACAGGTACATCTCCAGAGTAGTCTGGATTTAGTCACTGATTCCTCCTGCCAGGTTGGTGGCATGGCCCTTGCCCAGGTGCAGCTACAGGAAGGCATCTGTTCCCAGTTGGAGATGGAGGAGATTATAAGGACACTTGGGTACTATACAGCTCTGTCTTGACGTGTCACCTGATGACAGGTGGTCACATGGTTCTTCTGCGCCACCCTCCTTCCTATTTACCTCTTCCTGACACCCTCCACTTCTGTGCCACTGACCAGTGGGCACTGCCTGAAGAAAGGAAGCACAGCAGCTCAGATCCCAGCCTGCCCTCGTGCTCCCTCCTGCCTTGCTCCAGTCACCGCCTCTCTCTGCCTCCCCACAGCTGTTCCTCCGCCTGCATCTCCCTGACTTAGTCTGTTTCTGCATCTCCATTTCAGATGTGAATTCATAAGTGGCCATTGAGGGCTAACAGGTGCCAGGCCATAGATGTGCTACTTTGGACAATTCCATGACCAGCATGTGATGTACAGCCGAGCCGGGCATGAGGCCACCACGTACCACAGGCAAGGAAGGCAGACTGGAGCAAGCAGGGGACTGGCTCCTGTGGCCAGGTTTCTAGCTAGGTGCCTAATGCCACTCAGGCCTCTTTCTGCTAGTTTTCCCCTGTGAGATGGGGGTGGGGTGGGTAGTATAACACGATGGGCCAGGGTCAGCAGGGGGCTAAGTGGATGCAGAGGTGGCTGGGCTTAGGCAGGGGTCCACCCAGAGGAGTATTTACTTGATGAACTAAGGAGTCAGCCTCAGGTGGAGGGAATTGAGAAGACAAGGACAGCCAGCACTGACCAGGGCATAGGGGACAGGGCTTGGGACACCAGCAAGCCTGAGCACAGCTTCTTCAGACACAGTATCCTCTGGACTGGTTTCTGCATCTAGAGGACGGTGGTGAGTAAAACCATGAGATGTCAGGACCTCCCTAATGCAGCCTGTGGGACCAAGTGGGATCTTGGGTTGGAGAGAGGCCCCAGCATGGCACAGGGTGGCACTGGGATTCTGGAGGGGACAGAGCCTTCCCCAGTCTCTTGAACCAGACCACTGCCTGGGAGAGGCTGACACACCCAGGCAGACCCAGTGCCCCACATAAGGTGTCGTGCCCGAGGTGGATGGATAGGGACTGTGCCAATTTAGCCAAGCCCTGACACTTTCATGCTGCCCACATTTAAGGGCTCTGCTTTGGGGGAGAGCCATACGTGGCCTCTTCTGCTGGTGTCCTTACACAGCGGATTAAAGACCAAGTGTGGCAAGAGATGGCCACCACCTATTTTTGTATGGTCTATGAACTAAGAATGGTTTTCACATTTTTAAGTGGTTAAATTTTAAGTATTCCTACAAATGCTTTTATAGTAGTCTCCAGTTTGCCTCTTGGTCTGCAAAGCAGAAAATGATTTCTATCTGGGTCTTTCCAAGGTTTGCCAGTTAGTGTGGTCATTGTCCAAGTCCTGCCAGTGGAGAGACTTGGACCTGCCTGTATCTTGGCTGCCCTCCTGGCCACCTGCCCCTGGGATGGACAGGATGAGGTGTTCCTGGCCTCGATGTGGTGTGCCAAATGCCTTCAGGCTTTCTCTGAGGTCCCCCATGCACAGAGGGGGCCTCTGAGGTCAGGGAGGGGACACCAACCTCCGAGAGCATGCCTACCACTCCAGCCTTCCCGCCATGGCCTTCCCAGGCCTGCCAGCACATCTGTGGGCCACTCCTGCTGGGGCAGGTGTGTTCCTGCCAACCCAGAAGCATCTTGTGGATAAAACCTAATGAGCTGCGTTTAACAACAACATGGCCCTGCCATGTGGCTCCTCCCGGGGCTGCCCATCTGCCGGCCCTGAGAGGCCGTGCTCTGTGCAGCTGGAACCCTCCCCAGCCATCAAGCCAGGAGAGAGCCGAGGTCCCTCAAGCCAGGTCCAGCACACAGGCCCAAAATCTTCACGCTCTGTCTGTGCCAGTTCCTGGCTACCCTCCAGGCTCCCAATGACACCGCCAGATGGTGCCTAACTGAGGGTGAAAACGCTCCCAGGAAGGCCTGAGCATGGAGCAGCAGGGAGGTGGGGGGTCTCGCCAAACAGAAGGCGCCCTGACCATGGCCGCAGGGAGGGCTGCAGGTGTGCCCTGCCTTGGCTTGGCTCAATCACCATTCTTGACTTCTCTCCAGTGCCTTTCCTTTCTACTCCTTGTCCCTGTCCCTGGGAACCTGTCAGCTGAACACTTACACAGTGCAAAGGACTATCAAAGGCAAGGCACCGTGGGTGTTCTGGCTGCTTTGAGGCCATCCCACCTGCTGTGTCAAACCAGAGGGGATTTAGGCTGGGTTGACCTTTAACCTTTCCCTTTTTCCTGGAGTGACGGGCAGGGAGGTCACAGGTTCAGGAACTCCATAGCCACCCTGCACCACTGAGCCACCAGTTGGGCTGTTCAGGTCAAGCTGTTTGACCTCACTTGATGTCCTCTAAGGCCCCTGATGGTTTCAGGTAGAATTCTTGAGAGACCAGGATCACAACAGAGTCTCTTCCCCGCTGACCCGCTGTCCTCTCCAGAATCCCCAGCACTGCTCAGCTGGAGGAGCAGAAGGAGGCTGGAAGAGAGAGCTGGGTGGGGCCGGGGGAGATCAGCTCTGTGTTCTGGACAAAATGTCATGGAAGACCTAAGCGGACTTAAGGTCACCTTCCTCCTAGGGAGAGTGGGTGGCATGCTTCATACGCACGCGAGGAAGTCCTCACGCGTGTGTCGGAAGACTGCATAGATGGTGCACTGTGACTAGAACATGCCATCATGTCATGCAGAGGGGCTTCTGGTGACAATGGGAGCTGGAGAGAGTCCAAGGACTCTGCGTAATACAGTGGGATGTTTTTGAACTTGCAGGAGGACTGCCAGGAGAAGGTGGAACAACCCAGTAGGTGTTGGCCTCAGGCTGGTGGAATGAATGGCTGAGGTTCTTTCTGAGGGCAGGTGTGTCCCCGACCTCATTTCAAACTTGTCCTGTGGATTCTTCAGCCTGCTGTGCTTCCAAGTCACCAGTGCAGCAGGGAGATGAGGGGTGGGCGTTGGGGTCTGTGCCCCATGGTTGGGTGGAAGTCACGTGAGCACACAGCTTCCTGGGAACATGGAACAGACAGTGGGAACTCAGACGAGGCAGGAAGCGGAGCTGGGGGGGGTCTGTAGAAATATGACACCTTGGAGAGGGCGAGGCTGGGCTGTGGGAGGGGCCAGAGGCAATGGTGTCTGGATCTTAAGGGGCCGGGAGACTTTGGGCATTGAGCTGATGGTGGGTAGACGATGGCTTGCTCTGAGGATGCTGACCTGTCTTCTTGGCAAGTTTCTAGCCAATTCCAGTGCCTGTGCCTCACTGGCTATTTAAAAAAAATACTTCAATTTTATTTATTTATTTTTATGTGGTACTGAGGATCGAACCCACTGCCTCACCTGTGCTAGGCAAACGCTTTACCACTGAGCCAGCACCCCAGCCCCCTCACTGGCTTTTAAAACAGTCTGCAGTCTGGATCTCTGTCTGGCGAGGTAGAGAGTTTTCAGTGGGCACACATCATCCTTGTGGGCATCAGAGGAGGGGCTGGGGGCATCTGGATGTTTCTTTCATTCTGTTTATTTTATCTTTATTGATGGGGAATGCATGGCAGAACTTGAAAATTCAAAGAATTCCTATGGCTTTAGGACAAGGGGGGCATGGATCTGGGGCCAGGGACCCAGCCTAGGTGCAAATGGTTCTGGAAGCTCAGCCACCTGGCTTTGCTCAGCAGAGGTCGAGGTTCAACATGGCAGCCAAGGGAAGGAGCTGACCCACGGGTTCTTAGCTCCTGCAGAGCCACAGGGGGCTAAGGAAGGAGGAGCTTAGGACACAGATGTGCTCTTTCAGTTTCAGCTGCAGAGGGACAGGCCCTGCTGGGGAGGCCAGGCTGCAGCAGTGTTTGTCTGGGCCTTTGGGGAGGCAGAGGCTAGCATGGAACCATGCTCAGTGGGGAATGGGGCAGATCGTACTCTCTATATATACCACACTCCATGCTTGTCTTACAGCATGATGTTGATGACGGAGGGGAGGGGCCTATGCGCCTTTCCCTTGAAACTCAGCAGACATTTGTAGCTTCCTGGAGCAAGTAAAGTGACTTCTGAAGCTAGCTCATGAAAGGCAGCCAGCTTCTGCCTGCTTTTCTCCTTTTTGGGACAGGTACCTGGAACCCCAGCACCCAGTAAAAGGCTCTGAAGCCATCATGCTGGAGAGACCAGATGGAGCAAGAGAAGCAAGGAGCCCTGGTACTGCAGGGTCCCAGTCCGGGCATCAGACATGGAGGGAGGGAGACTTCAGGGGACTCTAGCTCCCAGCATTGAAGCTGTCCCAGTTGATGCCTGACAGAGCAGAGACGAGCTGTCCCTGTTGAACCCTGCAGCTCATTTGTCAAAGAAAAGACCATAGTGTCATGTAAGAAAGAAATATGTTGCTTCTTTAAGCTATGAAATTTGAGAGTGTTTGTTACGCAGTCACGATTGACTAATGCAGGGTGGCAGGAGAACATTCCCTCCTATTTTCACAGCCAGCTCTTTCACAGGCATAAACTCATTCATGTTCTTACAACAGAAAGGCAGGCCCCGCTGCTATCCCTGCCTTGATATGCAGACACTGGGAATCCTAGGAACTAAGTCACTTGATTGTGGACACACTCCTGCAGGTGTCAGGGTCAGGACTGAAATCCAGAACCGACCCACAACCTAAGCTTTTCCCCATGGTGGCGCCTCTGTGCTCTGGAATCCTTGCCCAGCTCTGTTATAAGGCAACCACATCCATGGACCTACAGGTCCCACCCTGGTCTTGGACCTGCAGCCTTGCCCAGACTCTTTCTCTTTGGCCCTGTGAGGGTGTCCCCTGCAAGCCTGCAAACTTATGTGAAGCCAGGATACACACGCATGGGTGGGCTGTTCCCCTGGTGACAGGGCAAGGGGAGAAGGCGAGCTCCTCTCTGGAGCGCAGAGTTTTAGGGGGATATGGGGGAGCCAAGAAGTAATATCTTCATATTTTTGGTGTTTGCCACATACCAGGCACAACTCTAAGGGATTTATAAATCTTTTCTTTTTATTTTTTGGTATTAGGAATTGAACTCTGGGACACTCAACCACTGAGCCACATCCCCAGCCCTGTTTTATATTTTATTTAGAGGTAGGGTCTTACTGAGTTGCTTAGAGCCTCATTTTGCTAAGGCTGGCTTTGGACTTGCGATCCTCCTGTCTCAAGGATTTATAAATCTTGACCTGATGCTTACATTATTCTTCTTATTGATTAAGTGTTGACTTAATGGTCACAGCAGCTCCATGAGGGAGATACCACCATTATCACCCCTGTCTGCTGAGAGAGAGGCTGATGAACTTGCTCAAAGTTACATGGTCAGTGAGGATGGGGACTGGGATTTAATTGGGATTTATCAGTTTGGCACAGAAGCTTCCCGTGGAGGGCATTCTGTCAGCTCTGTGCAGCCGCGCTGCTTTTTGTCTTGGATGGCTGATCTGAGCCACAGGGGCAGGAGGAGGGAAGGCGAGGCTGCAGGACCCAGTGGAGGAAGTGGAGGAGGCCTCGGCCTCCCTGGGGGAGTTCTGAGATGGCTGGTCCTTGAGGGCTTGCCCAGGCCTGAATGTTTATCTCTGCCCTCCCTCCCTGGGTCGAGATCCTCACTCCCCCTGTGGGGATGGCGTCAGGATGTGGGGCATGGGAAGGTGGTTTGGTTGTAGGGGCAGAGGATGACTGTCCTATGGAAGAAGCTGGAGCAAAGACACACGAGAAGACACCAGTCTGTGAACCAGAAGCTGCCCTCACCAGACACAGGATCTACCAGTGTCTTGACCTTGGACTGTCTAGCTTCCAGAATTGTAAGCAGTAAGTTTCCGTTGTTTACAAGCCATTTGGTTTATGCTAAAGCACCCCAAATCACTAAGACAGCTGTTCCAATTTGGGTTGAGAGGGTCGGCCTCGGTACCCTGACCTAAGCCATCAGGGGAGGAGACGTGACCTCAGGTGAGGGCATCTCCTTTAGCTGAGGCCATTCCCAGAGGGGCTGCCAGGTGAGGGCTGTCCTTTATCCTGATGGGGACTATGTTTGTTATTCCTGAAGGGGCACCTTGGTGGATCATTGCAGCCTCCACTGTAGGGGCTGGGGGCCACAAGGTCCCTGTGACTACAGCAGATGAGGAGGGGATGGGGGTTGAGGAAGAAGTCTGAGGAGTGGCAGGGACCAGGTCCTGCAGGGCCTTAGAAGTCAGGGAAGTCACTTGTCCTCTGAGTGAGATGGGAAGTCGCAGGCAAGGAGTGACAGGTGGAGGAAGGCGGAGGCCAGCTCAGAGGCCAAGGCAGTGGAGTGCAGGAAGAGGCAGCACCCTCTCTAGAGTTTGAAGGTGGAGACCAGAGGATGGGCTGGATGTGGGCGTGAGGGCCAGGAGGGTCCAGGTTCACGGTGTATCCTGGATACGTGGAAAAATGGACTCAGCAGGGGCTGGGTTTGTGGCTCAGTGGTAGAGCACTTGCCTTGCATGTGTGAGGCACTGGGTTCGATTCTCAGCACCACATATAAATAAATAAAATAAAGATCCATTGGCAACTAAAAAAATATTTAAAAAAAAAATGGACTCAGCAATTGCGAGGTGGGGGATCGCCTTCCCCATGGGCACCTGGGCTGTTCCCAGGTGAACTCTCATGGAATGGATCCACCTGGGGGGGAACGGTCTCCACTTGAATCTCTGCGGTAACAGCTTGTGGATTGGGTGCAGGGCTAAAGAGATGCTTGATTCAGCAAGGGGTGAGGAGATGGGCCACCTGTGGGGGGCCTGGGGGCTTGCTGACTTCTGCTGGTGGGTCCGGATGGCCAGGGTATGCTCAGAGCCTGGTCTGCCCAGATTCTGTGCCATGCTGTTCCTCCTCCACCCCCGCTGTCCTCGGATCTAAGGCTTTTGGACAGTGGGGCAGATAGGCTGGCTGTAAGAAGGGCGTGAGGAGGACAGGCTCCTCTCTGGCCCGGGGAGCATCCTGATAAGTACTTGTTCCCGCAAAACCAGGGGAGGAGCTTTGAATGTCCCTGGAGAGCAGACTCCCATGAGAGCAGCCTCAGGATCTCTGCAGTGCCTGTTGCCATGGCAAACAGCCTTTCATGAAGAGCCAAGCAGATCATTCCAGAAGCAGAGCCCCGCCCCACTTACCCTATGCTGTGACCCAGCATAGTGACAAGAGCACGTCTGTCACCTGCATCAAGCGCAGATGCCTCACCTTCAACAGCTTGTGCCCTTGCTTTCTGCCTACCTGGCAATAGCTCTGCCTTCACCCTGCTGCTCGGGAGGAACAAGGTGCGAAGTTCTGATGCTCACAACCCCACAGCCTTGGGAAAGAGGGCTTCCTCTCCACGTCAGTCCACCTGAACTCTTGCCCCTAGCTGATGCTTCTTGGGCTGCAGGGTGGGTAGAATGAGGTAGTACATGGTGCCAAATGCATGCATGTTTCTATTCCTTATCTTTATGCCCAGTACAACCTCCCCTCTCCCCACCTTCATGCACTAGAAGTTTGAAAGAAAGCCTGGAGGGCTTCCTGGAGGCAGTATTCCTATACTCAAAGCAGGATGTCTTTAGTGTCCAATAAAACAGTACTTATTTCTAGAGTGTATACTGTATGCCAGGCAGTCTATATGCTGTCTTACTTAATTTTTTTTTATTTTGTTATTTTTTTCAAATACTGAGGATCCAACCATGCTAGGCAAGTGCTCTACCACGGAGCCTCATCTCTAGCCGTCTCTTGATTCTTGCTGCAACCCATTCAGGTTCCATTATCACGACTCTTCAGATGAGGAAATTCAGATGACTCTCGAGTAAGGGAGAAATTTATCTAAGATCACCCAGGGTTATTGGAGTCTGGGCAGCCGGAGTCCAGAGTGTGGACATTTAACAAACAGGCAAACTCTTTGTGAGTTATTTGTGTTTATATTTGTGCGGGGCTTCCTCCTAATTCTCTGTGCCCCCGCCTGGCTCTGCTCCGGGCCCCCTGGCAGCAGCGCCTGTCTCACTGAGGGGCGCTGGAGCTCCTCTTGTCTCTGTTCCCTCTAGCTCCTCGCTGCCCTCAATAGTGGCTGTGTTGTCCAGCCGCTGAGTCACGCTGTCCAGTGAGAAGAGAGCAGAGACAAAGAGAAGGGAGCAGAGACAAGATCAAGTGCAAGACCTACGGGGGCCATAGTGATACCAGTTTATGGACTGGTGGGAAGGGAGAAGGGGAAAGGCACAGGAACAGCCCTGGCTAGGCCACCTGGGTGCCCACTGTCAGGGCCCAGCAGGTGTTGCAGGCACTGAGGACTCTGGGAAGCAAACTCCAGCCTCTAGGGAAGGGGCTAGAAAGGCTCAGGAGGCTGTTAGGCCCCGACTAAGCACACGGGGGAATCCAAGCTGGGCTCACTGGGGAGGAATGGGTGGTGTGCTGGGCAGGAAAACTGAGGCAGGAAGCTTGTCCTTCTTGCTGGGCCGACCCAGGGGTACACATGCAAGCTTATGACCCTCTGGGTGACGTGGCCATGTAGCCTTAGGCCTGTGGGCAGGAAGAATCATCACAGCCCCAGGGCCTGGCATTACCCAGGGTGTGGTGGTTCTTGCTGCCCAGTAGGATGGTCTCAGGCTGCGTAGTGCTGCGCCTGGAAGTGGGTGCAGGGATTACAGCTGGGGGAGCAGGGAAGGAAATTCAGGTGTCGTCTAGGGCTTGGGAAGGAAGAATCAGACAACCTGGCTGCAGGACTTTATTTTTTTCAAGTGTAATGACTGTTATTTTAAAAATGGGTCTGAGAACCTTAAGAGCACCCCTCCTTGGTGTGGTGTCAGGGAGAAGTTGTGTTACCTGAGCTGGGGGACCTACCAGTGACCTACCTGGAGCCTACCTATTTTCCTCCACACCTGAACTTCAGGGGTCAAGGCTTCAGTTCCTATCTGGGAATTTTTCAATGGTGGCAATTAGCCACCACTCATTACCGAGCCCCTGCTATGTACAGGCTCTGGATGGAGCATATCATGTGTATTTTGTCAGCTACTGTAGCACTTTGGGAATTTCACATTCCATTTTTACAGGTGAGAAATCAGAGAGATGAAGTAATTTTCTCAGAGTCACACAGCAAGTAGCAGAGGTATCTGACTCTAACCCTGACATCTGATGAGACACCCAGGGCAGTGCTTTCTCTGGTTGTCCCAAGGAATGCTGGGGGTTGAAAATAGTCCCGTGCCAGAGGACAGCCCATTGCAAAATGACATCGTGAATGACCTTAAGTCTGGCCAGTTCTGGCCCCAGTGAACCTGGCCAGCCCACAAAGCCCATGAGGCGCACATAAGGAGTTATTAGAGCAGGTCCGTCCTTCTCTGAAGCCCCCAGCCCTGGCTGTCCCCCCTCTGCTCCCTCAGCCCTCCGGGGCTCTGGCCTCTGCTCCCGTTCTTCCCCCTCCCTCGCCTGACCACAGTGAGGTCCAGCGACCAGTCACGTCTTTGGTACCCTGCCTGGGTTATGGTACCTGGCATTGTCCCCACCTGAAGCCCATGTTGGGAGCACTGGTTAGAGAGGCCCATCTTGGACCCACAGTGCCACCCAGTCCCCTGCTGGACCTCTGCAGGGACAGAGGAGGAAAGGACAAAGCCTGCTTGCTCCTCGCAGCCAGGCAGGCTCCTCTTCCCTGACACTGGTCCTGAGGCAGGAGTGGGGCCCCACCTGGGGTGCAGAGGGGTCACAGCGGCCTGCTGCTCTGCTCCTGGTGCTTGCAGTTCTGCTCGCCCGTGTCCCCGCCAGTCCTGGCCTGCTGTGACCTGTCTCTCCTGGATGGAGAGGCTGGCTGCAGAGAAAGCCATGAGGACCCGGAGGTCCACACAGCGGTGGTTCTCTCTGTGGGCTCCTGTGCCATGTCATTATTCCCAAATCCATGGTGCTAAGAGTCCGCTGTGCTGGCTTGTGCCCGCAGCTGTGGCCACCTGCCTTCCTGCTGCCAGCTTCACTCCACCTAATGACCAGTGGCCACCAGCACTGAAAGATGGATGATCACTGTCACCCAGGCAGGTATGTGACACAGGCTCAGTCTGGGGACAAGGGCAAGCGTGGCAGATAGGCTGAAGGCGGGTCCAGTCCCTGGGAGGACAGGTTCACCTGGTCCAGCTGTGGATTCAGTTGCCACTTGGGCCTTCAGGCCTGGCACCAGCAGGACCTCCCCACTGCCTGGGCAGGGACACTGCGGGCAGTCTCCTGGCTCTTCTGCTACACCGTTCACAGCCTCACGGGGACACAGGGGAAGCCCCATCTTGCAGTGCCCCGGTGTGCTTGCTGCCTGGCTCTGGCCTTCTGTGTTTGGCTAGTTGCCGTCATTACTGTTTCCATCCTACCTGTCACCAGTTTTGGAGAAGGACGAGGAGGAGGAGCAGGGGGCTGCAGTGGAGAGTCACGGACTCCCCTGAGACCTGTGGTAGGAGAGCTCCCTGCCACCGAGCTGTGGGAAGAGGGATGAGACAAGGGGCCTCCTGGGGTGGGTGGATCATCTTCCCCTCTTCTCACCTGAATTTTCTTCCCTGCTCCCTGAGCTAGAATCCCTGCACCCACCTCCAGGCACAGCACTACGTAGCCTGGGACCGTCCTACTGGGCAGCAAGAGCCACCACACCTTAGGTAATGGAGTTTCGTGGTCTTCTAAATATAGGATCATGTCCTCAACAAATAGGGATAGTTTGGTTTGGTTGTTTTGTTTTTGTGGTGCTGAGGATTGAACCCAGGGCCTTGTGCATGCAAGGCAAGCACTCTACCAACTGAACTATATCCCCAGCCCTAATAGGGATAGTTTGAACTCTTCTTTTCCTATTTGTATCCCTAAAAAAAAGAAATTCTTTTGCCTAATTGCTCTGGCTAGAGTTTCAAGGACTATGTTGAATAAAAGTGGTCAAAGAGTGCATTCCTGTCTTCTAGTTTTTAGAGGGAATGTTTTCAATTTTTATCCATTAAGAATGATGTTGACCTTGAGTTTAACATAGATAGCTTTTACAACGTTGAGGTATGTTCCTACTACCCCTAGTTTTTCTAGTGTTTTGAACATGAATGAATGCTGTATTTTGTCAAATGCTTTTTCTGCATCTCTTGAGGTAATCACATGATTCTTGTCTTTAAGTCTATTGATGTGACGGATTATATTTATTGATTTTCAAATGTTGAACCAACCTTGCATCCCTGGGATGAGCCCCACTTGATCATGATGCACTATCTTTTTAATATGTTTTTGTATGCAATTTTCCAGTATTTTATTAAGAATTTTTGCAGCTGGGCGCGGTGGCTCAAGCCTGTAATCCCAGCACTCAGGGAGGCTGAGACAGGAGAATCGCGAGTTCAAAGCCAGCCTCAGCAATGGCGAGGTGCTAAGCAACTCAGTGAGACCCTGTCTCTACATAAAACACAAAAAATAGGGCTGGGGATGTGGCTCAGTGGTCGAGTGCCCCTGAGTTCAATCCCCAGTACCAAAAAAAAAAAAAAAAAAGAATTTTTGCATCTATGCTCATCATGGATATTGGTTTAAAGTTCTCTTTCTCTGATGTATTTTTGTCTGATTTTGGTTTATAGAATGAGTTTGGAAGGGTTCCCTCCTTTTTTATTTCATGGAATAATTTGAGGAGGATTGGTGTTAGTTCTTCTTTGAAGGCCTGGTAGAAGTCTGCTGAGAATCTCTGTAGTCCTGGGCTTTTCTTGGTTGGTAGGCTTTTAATGGCATCTTCATATTTTCTCTTTCACCTAGGATTTTAGTTATTTGAGTTTTTTCCCTCTTTATCTCTGTTAGGTTCGCTAAGGGCTTATCAGTTTTATTCATTTTTTTCAAAGAACCAACTTTTGTTGATTTTTTAAAATATTTTTGTTGTTTCAATTTCATTGATTTGGGCTCTTATTTTAATTATTTCCTGTCTTCTTTTGCTTTTGGTGTTGATTTGTTCTTCTTTTTCTAGGGCTTTGAGATGTAATGTTATTTATTTGGTGACTTTATGTCCTTCAACGAATGAGCTCAATGCAATGAACTTTACTCTTAGAACTGCCTTCATGGTGTTCCAGAAATTTTGATATGTTGTGTTGCTATATTCATTTACCTATAAGTATTTTTTAATCTCACCTCTGAATTCTTTTGCTATTTATTGTTCATTTAATACCATATTATTTAATCTCCAGGTGTTACAGTAGCTTCTATCTTTTATTTTATCATTGATTTCTAATTTCATTCCATTGTGATCCGATAGAATGCAAAGTATTATTTCTAATTTTTTTTTTTATTTGCTAAGAGTTGCTTGTGGCCTAAGATATGGTCTGTTTTAGAAACTGATCCCTATGCTGCTGAGAAGAAAGTCCATTCAGTCAGTGATGGGTGAAATATTCTATATATGTTAAGTCTAAATTATTAATTATATTTTTTGGTTCTGTAGCTTCTTTATTTTGTTTTTGTTTGGAAAATCTATCCAGTGGTGAGAGAGGCATGTTTGAGCCACCCAGTATTATTGTGTTGTGGTCTATTTGATTCTTGAAATTGAAAGGGATTGTTGGATGTATGTAGATGGTCCATTATTTGGGGCATAAATATTTACAACTGTTATATCTTGTTGATGTATAATTCCCTTAAGTAGTATGAAATGAACTTCTTTGTCCCTTTGGATTAACTTTGGCTTAAAGTCCACTTTATCTGATATGAGGATAGAACTCCCTGCTTATTTAAAAGATCCATGTGAATAATATGTTTTCTCCCATCCTTTTACCTTCAGTCTTTGGACATCTTTGCCTATAGAGTGAGGAGTCCTTTGGAGACAGTACATTGTTGAATCTTGTTTTATAATCCAATCTGCCAGTCTCTGTCTTTTGATTATGAATTTAGACCATTTATATTCAATATTATTATTGAGAAATGATTTTTATTTCCTGCCATTTTGATTTATTTCTGGTTTTTAATTTGAGTTAGTTTCTCCTTTGATTGACTGTTCTTCTAGAGTAGTTCCTTCCTTTGCTGGTTTTCACTTTTATTTTTTATTTCTTCTTCATGAAATATTTTATTGAGCATGTTTTCTAGTACAGGATTTCTAGTTATGAATTCTTTTAACTTTTGTTTAACATGGAGGGTTTTCATTTTATTGTCAATTCTGAAGCTTAATTTTGCTGGGTATAGTATTCTTGGGTGGCATCCATTTTTTTTTCAGAGCTTGGTATATATTATTCCAAGACCACCTAGCTTTGAAGGTCTGGGTTGAGAAATCAGCTGAGATCTAGATTGGTTTCTCTCTAAATGTGACCTATCATTTTTTTATGGAAGTCTTTAAAATTCTATCCTTATTTTGTATGTTAGATATTTTCATAATAATGTGCCTTATTGTGGGTCTGTTGTAATTTTGTATATTTGGGGTTCTGTAAGCCTCCTATATTTGGTTTTCCATTTGATTCTTAAGGTTTGGGAAATTTTCTGATATTATTTCATTGAAAATATTGTGCATTCCTTTAGTTTGTATCTCTAAGCCTTCATCTCCTCTAATAAATCTTATGCTTGGTCTTTTCATAATATCTCGCATTTCTTGGAAGTCCCATTCATGATCTCTTAACATCTTTTCTCCTTGATTAACTCTATTTTCAAGATTATATATTTTGTGTTTGTTTCCTGAAACTCCGTCTTCCAAATGATCTAGTCTTTGGTGATGCTTTCCATTGAACTTTTAACTTAGTTTATTGATTCCTTCATTTTGAGGACTTCTGCTTGATTTTTTTTCAGAATCTATATCTCTTTATTGAAATGATCTTTCACTTCCTGTATTTTCTCTCTAATTTCACTCCTTACATTGTCCTTTACCTCACAGATCAGTTTATCTGTGAACTTTCTAAACTCCTTCTTTGACATTTCTTCCACTGTGGTGTCAATAGATTTTTATTATTGAAGTATTGGTTTGTTTTGGGTGGTTTTCATGTTGTTTGTATGTCTACCCATCTAACAGTATGGATCTGAGGTAGTAGAATTTCTATGCTGTGGACTTATAGTGTCCCTGAAGGTTTCCAGTACCTCACAGTTTAGGGGGAGACAAATAATAACAACAACCAATACAAATAATATATGACATTAAACCAAATAATCCCTGCTCTGACATCCACAATGTTAATTATTACAATAAACAGAAATGATGTGATTAGCCCACAGGAAAAACAATAAGTTTGCAAAAGGGTTTATAATTTCAAGTGGTGAACAGGGAGAGAACAGAAGAGATGTAGATGTGATGATTATGAAAGAGGAGGAGAGAAAATATAAGTAAAAAACTAAAGAAAGAATGAAAGAGAGAACAATGAAGTTTGGCTGTTAGCAGAAGAAAAGAAAGAAAGAGAATAAGGGAAACAGATAAGTGAGAGAAAAATTTAAAATAGAAATTTAAAAAATTAAATAAATAAAAGACTACAAAACAAAACCAAAATATACTAATCAAACATTTTAGCCCTCAAAATACTGAGCCATGAAAAATAACTACCTCCAAAAAGTGCTAGAAATGAGAAAAAAGAGACAAATGTGTATATGTATAAGTGTCCATGAACCATTTAGGTCACAATTAAGCAGAGAAGGAAAAAAAAAAAAAAGATCTTGATGAAAAGTTAAAGAGTTGTTTCCATTGGAGTTCGGAAAGTTCTTGGCTTCCCTTCTCTGAAGTGTTAGGTGGGGTGGGCTGGAATGTGGTGTCTTGTCCACCCTCAGCATGGGGTTTTAGAGTGTGAGAGGAGATCCCATAGGTGGAGCTGCTGAAGGCGGGGTTTAGGCCTAGGTAGGCTCCAGGTTCTTGGTTGAATGGCAATTACTCTAAAGATTTTAGATCAGTGCACTTCTGGGGCTGACAGTTGATGGTCCCCGCTGGGGAACTACACCCTAGGAATCTCCCCTGGATTCTACCTGTGCAGTAGAGAAACCAATCCTTTGTCCTCTCCATCACCTAGGGACCCCATGTTTCCTGGTCTCTCGAGTTCAGTCTCCAAACTCAGTCACTCCTGCCCCTGCCCTTCCAAATTCCTGGCCAGGCTTGTCTCTCCCAGCCAGTCCTGCAAGCCATCATACACAAGGAATAGGGTGGGAGCCAGGGAGGTTTTCACAACCTTTATTCCTCTGTGTAAAACCCTCTCCATGTTTGGTTTTCTCCTGGTCCCTTAGGCACACTCTATGTCATGCAGTGTGGGTTTGCCAGGCTTGTATTCTGGGCCCAGCTTGGGTTTGCCAGGAATCAGCTCCCCCAGCTGCTGGCCCCATTGACACCACCTCTGTCCTCTGTGGGCAGCCAGGAGAGATGCAGGTTCTTTCTCGCACAAGGATGTTACGCAGCATGCTTTTCTCCTCAGTTCAGCAGTGTCTTTGATCTCTGATCTCTCCATACCCAGACACACCACAGGCCTCCTGAAAATACAGGTTTCTTTAATTCCCTTATCGCTCCACTTTGCTTGTGAAGGGACCACTCTCATTGTTGCTGCTGGTGACAGTGGCAATGGTGGTGCTGGGGATTTCTTCCTTATTATGTCCAACCTCCTAAGTATCCTGATCTGCTTTGAATGTCTAGTATTAATTCCCAGTAAAGCTCCTCCCACCACTTTTTCACCCACCCGGGTGAGAAGCTGCCTATCTGCTCTGTTGATTTCATGCCACAGAGCAGCCAGGAAATTGACCGCCTCTATTTTGCCTTCTTGAAACCTATCCAGACTATCCTTGTTGAGAGATAAGATCTTCTAAAGAGCCAGGCACACAGCCTTGGCCAGTGGTGACCAGTCACCCTTCCACATAGAATGGCCTGGACTGGGTAGAACACACAAAGTCTAGTGGACAGTGGCAATGTGGGAGGGAATCTTACGAGCCTAGGCAGCAGCAGATGGGCATCTGCTTTCACAGCCTTTTCAGGCTGCTAAAACGAAGTTCATAAACTGGGTACCTTATAAACAATGGGGGTTTATTTCTCACAGTTTTGGAAACAGGGAAGTCAAAGATCAAGGTGCTGGCAGATCTTTTCTGGAGAGAGTCACTTCTTGGTTCATGGATGGCTGTCTTTTTGCTGTGTCCTCACAGGGTGGAAGGGACAAGGGGTTTCTCTTGGGCCGCTCTTATAAGGGCACTCATCCTATTTGTGAGAGCTCTGCCCCAAGGCCTTGACCCTCAATACCATCACCTTGGGGGTTAGGATTTCAACATATGAATTGGGGGCAGGGAGGAGGTAGGCGCGCAGATGTGCAGACCACAGCATCTGTCCATCTTTTCCACTTCTGTTTTCCTACCACCGAATAGTAGTAGCTGATTCTTACTTAGTGCTTAATGAGTGTTAGGCCTTGTTGTAGAAATTTTAAAAACAGCTTGAGATGTAATTCACATACCATCCAAATTCATCAATTTAAAGTGTATAATTCAATAGCTTTTGGTATCTTTACGGAGTTGTGCTGCCATCACAATAAATTTTACAACATTCTCATTACCCACAAAGGAGATGCTGTATCCATTAGTGGTCCCCATCTGCATTCCTCCAGCCCCATTCACCACTACTTTCTGTCTTCAGATTTCCCTGTTCTGGACATTTCCTATAAGTGGAATCATGGCCTAGTGGAATCCTTTGTGATTGGTTTCTTTCACTCAGTATAATGATTGCAAAGCTCATTCTCAACATATATCATTACTTCATTCCTTTTTTATTGCCAAAAAATATTCTCTTGTATGGATGTATCACATTTTATTTATGCGTGCATCAGTTGTTGGGATTTTGAGTTATTTCTACTTTCTGGATTATATGAACATTTATGAACAAGTTTCGTGTGGATGTACATTCGCAGAAATTTATCTGGTGAACTCATTTAGTCCTCAGAAACCTCGGGAAGTAGGTAATAGTCTATTCCTAAGGCTCAGAAAGGTTCATTAACTTGCCCAAGGGCACACAACCTGCAAGTATTGGGACTGAAAGAGGAACCCAGCAGTCTCTGTGGCCTATCACCCTGCTGTGTCCCCCAGAGGGCTTCCTGGCACAAGAAGCTGGGTTAGAGGACCCTGCTCTTGAGAGACTCAGAATGTGGTGGTTTTCTGGGCAACAGCATCTTTGAATTAGTCTCTACTATCCTATGCTCTTGGGGCTGGGAACAGGAGAGGATCAAGTTGGCTGGAAATAGCTATTCAAAAGTTGGGCTTGAGTGTTTCCAGCTGCAGAAAGGGACACTTTCAGCTGCAGATGAGGCTGTGGGTTCCCAAAGAGAAGAGCCAGGGCTGGGGTGCAGAGATTGGAGAAGTTCGAGAAAAGTTCCTCTTCAGAGAGGCAAACAGGAAACCTGTTCACTTAAAAGTTGATTTTTATTTTTTAAAGTGAGTGACATTGGAGCTCATTTATATGCCTGGTGTTCCCTCTGTCTGAGGTCATAGACTGCCCTTCCCAGGACAATGATGGAGATGGCTGACTCTGGGCTACGGGCAGCTGAGTCTTCTAGAACTGTATCTAGGGAGGTGGGAGCTCTCTCCCAGGCTCCTGGTGAGCACTAGCTGAGGTCGAGGACAGAGCCAGGTCAGGCCCACAGAGGGTCCCAGCCCAGGCTGCTGTTGGCCGGTCTGCCAGACAGGCAAGCAGTGCTGTTCAGGTGCTCCTGTGGGCCCTGCATGCCAGCACCGACTACAGTGGCACTTCTATGTTTTGCGGGGGTGGCATTGGCTTTTACAAACCAGTCATCAACAGTTAGCTTCAAACTCAGCTCTGACCCTTGTGCCCCCGACTTGGAGGCGCTCTGTTCACAGGCCCAGGTGCCTGGAGCCCAGCCCGCTCAGGCCAGGCTCTCCTGCCTTCCCCTCCCCGACCAGCCTTGCGGGTTCCCTTTTCTCCTCCTCCTCCCTTGCACCAGCCCTTTTCTATTTCCTCTTTCACTTCCTGATCTTTGTTCAAGCTGTTCCAGCCTGGGGCTGTCCCCAATCGACCTTGGCTTCCTCCAAGAAGCCTTCCTTGTCCCTTTGGCCACAGGGAAGCTCTCTTCCTCCTGAGCCACTTCACCCCTTTCCTCAAGCACCTCCCCTTCACCTGCAGTTGTGAGGTTGGCCTTGGGCCAGGACTGAACCGGGTTGGTGTCTATTCTTTCCCTATACTGGAATGGTGTGGGCACATAGTGGTCCTCAATAGATTGATTGCTGGATGGAGCTGAGAGTCTCTAGTGAAGAGTCTGCCTTCAGGAGGTCTGGTCCCCAGGCAGCCAGGTGTCCTACTGCCCTCGAGGTCTAATGCTGTAGGAACTGCCCACTCCCTCAGCAGTGAGCTGACGACAGGAGTGCTCCAAGGCCCAAGGCCCCACTGTCTCTCTCCTTCCCTGTTTTCCTTCCATCTTCTTCCCACTCTTTAAAAGTAATACCTGCACATGATGTTAAAAATTAGAATAATACCCAAAAATCTAGGAGAAAGAAAAAAAAAAAAAAAGACTAGAAGCCTCCCTGTCCTTTCCTGATCCCTAATCAGGCTCTCTAGATTTTCTCATGCAGCCTAACAGCAAAAAAAATAAAGTGTTCGTATATCTGCACATAAATAATAGCATATAATTTTAAACAATGATGTAAGGGGAGCAGAGCATGCGCACACAGTGCTATCTCTGGCTTTTTTCCCCACTTAATAATATATCGTCAAGGCCTTCTGCTTTCAGGCCCCAGAATCTGGTTGCCATGTTCTGACACTTTGCAGAGTCTTCCATTGCATGGAGGGGGTTATTTGGGTTGCTGCAGCATTATGGGTTATAATCACTTGTGCATATTTTTTTTTTTTTTTTTTTTGTGGTACTGGGGATTGAACCCAGGGCCATGTGCATGCAAGGTAAGCACTCTACCAGCTGAGCCACATCCCCAGCCCTACTTTTGCATATTTTGATGTTCCTTTATTTTATTTTATTTTATTTGGTACTGGAGATTGAACTCAGGGGCACTCAACCACTGAGCCACATCCCCAGCCCTGTTTTGTGTTTTATTTAGAGATAGGGTCTCACTGAGTTGCTTAGTGCCTCGCCGTTGCTAAGGCTGGCTTTGAACTCACGATTCTCCTGTCTCAGCCTCCCTAAGTGCTGGGATAATAGGCATGTGTTACTGTGCCCAGCTTTCTTGCTGTTCCTTTATGAGTGCATCCAGAGGGGGCGTCTAGCAGGGCAAATGCAGAGTCAAAGGCATGATAAACGTCCATGGGGCCCCTGAGACATGCTTGGCCCTTGTCATGGGCTACTGGGAGCTGTTCTCCAAGCCTCCCTCTGCCTCCTCCTGTCCTGCCTCAGCTCCATCTCTGGTCAGGGCTTGGAGCTACCTAGCCACCATGTGGAAGGTGATGCTTCTGACAAGCTTGACAAACTCCATGTCTGGCACCAAAGCCGCTCCGAAGTTGCCTGACTTGGAGAGCTCCTTTTAAGGTGGCCTGGTGGGATGTTTAAGTTGCCGGGCTTCACAGCATCTGAGCAGGAGAGAGGAAGAGGTCTTCATGTGGAGCAGTTTGTTCCACCTTGGTGGAATGGGCTGTGTGCACCTGAGCATGGTAACATGGACCATGGGAGGGAAGGCAGGAGGCTGGGATCTAGGCGAGGTGAGCATGGGGTTTCCTGCAGGCCCCACAGGGATGAAGGACCCCATGAGACAGGCTGTGGCGGCCCGTGTGGCCTCTCCAGCACCTGCCCTCCAACTATGTCCCAGCTCTGTGGCTCTTCCAGGTGGGTGGTGAGGCCTGTGCCCTTCCACATGCTCTGCCCCTCCCTGGCTCCTGTCCCTCTCTCTGCTCAGGCATAGGCCCTCTGCCTGCTGTTCTGAAGGACACTCTGTTGGGTCCCTTCACAGCACCTGTTTGCCATCCTGGGTTTGCATGTTTTGCCCATTGTTTGCCTGCCCCAGTGATTGCCCTGCATGGTGCCCCTCAGTGCCCTGCAGGCACCCAGCACAGAGCCTGGCACATGGAGTCCCATGCCCAGGTTTGTGGCATGCATGAATATACCTGTGGGTGAAGGGCTAAATGAGGAGAGCGAGGGGAAGGAAGGGTTAGCAGGCAGCTGGAGCGGCAGTAAGCACGTCTCTTCACCAGGTAGTACCAGCAAGGAGTGTTGGCCTCTGGGGGAGAACAGGCCACCCTGGCACCTGCCACAGTGTGACCTAGTCCTTAGAGGTGCAGCCAGTAGAAGGCTGGCTGGTCTGCAGAGTTGGAGCTGAGAGCTGGGTCCTGGCTGCTCCCAGCAGGGCCAAAGAGACCAAGAGAGACATGGTGAGCAAGGGAGGGGATGGGAGCCCAGGCCTCTGACCAGTGGGAAGGGAAAGAGCATTAGTGATTGAGCCCAGGGAGATACAAGAAGTCTCAGCACCCAGCATGAGTCCACCCACTTGTGTGAATCTTCTTTCCATTGTTGAACCCACGACGCAAAGAAAGGACCACCGACTCCAATTTTAAATCAAACTAAGCAAGCTTATATTGTGCACACAAATTAGCTGTACAGAGGCTGTCCCCTTCAAACAGTGAGGGCAGCAGCTTTGTCCAGGAACAGGGAGGTTTTATAACACAGAGAATTATAAAGGTAGGTATCTTAGGAATTTACAACTGACCGGGTTCTGGCAAGTGCAATACAGAAGCAGAGAGCAAGTCAATGATTTACATGGCTTAACATCTTTACATAAGGGAATAAACTCAGGTTCCAGCATGGGGCGTCACTGAGATTTTAAGGAGGGCAGTTACTAACCAAAGCCAAACATGGTCCAAGCAAGTAAAACAAAAAATAAACCTTTATGACCTCTTGTCAAAATGGCTTTCAATCTTAAGATAGAATTAGACTGGGTTCATCACCATCACTGTAACCAATACCTGAGGTAGTCAGCTGATAAAGAGGAGAGGTTTATTTGGGCACACAGCTTTGGAGGTTGCAGTCAAGGCTGGTTGGCCCATTGCTTCTGGGCCTGTGGCGAGGCACTGCACCATGGCGAGGAGCACGTGCTGGGTGCAGCCATATGCTTGTGGCTGGGTAGTGGAAGGAAGAGAGGGGAGGGCCGGGATGCCACCATCCCTCCAAGGTATGTCCCTGCTGGCCTTAGCCTGCCTCCCAGAGGCTCTAGCACCTCCCAATTGTGCCCTGGCTGGGAGCAAACCTTTAACACTGGGGCTTTTGGCAGGGGACACTCACCCAAACCATGGCACCGTGGAACGTTGGTACAAGGGCAGCGGTGTCCTCAGCTGGAGGCCACGTAAACAGTTTGTGCAGGATACCCCCAGTGTGCCTTCCTGTCACACACCAGCTGCTGGGAAAGAGAATCCGCACGGCCCCATAGGGGTGCCGCCTGCAGCCAACGCTCGCTGCTGTCAGCGGCTCTTTTGGCTAAAACAACCCGTTCGTCGCCACTGGTGGAAATTTTCATTGCATTTTGCCTAAGTTGCTTTACAAAAAAAAAAAAAAAAAGCCAGTGGGAAGTAGGAAAAAAGAGGAAGTACTAATGTTAGAAGTGGCTTGCTTTTTCTTTGCCTAATGCACTGGTTTCTGAGGTGGATCTCAGTTGCAGATCTCTGGTCTCATCGGATGCCCCTTGGACTAAATGGGTCTGCATGAACTTAATGGTAAAGGGAAAGGATAAAAGGAAAGAAAATGCTATAATGTAAATATTTGATTATGAAACTATTTTTGATCTCTCAGATTTAGGACCACTAACTTCTAGCTGAATGGTGTCCAGTGCAAATTGGGAAAAGTGACTCTTTTTTTTCTAGATAAATAGAATCCTGTACCAGCTGAATTTCAGTCTCTACTTAATCCTTGGCCAGATGCCCTTGTACAGTATACAACCCACCCAATAGTATAGTACTGCCTAGGATAGAGCGCCCACTTATCGTGTGTAAGTTGTTTGCTCTACTTTTTTTTTTTCAATTATTTTTTTAGTTGTAGATGGACGCAGCATCTTTATTTTATTTATTTATTTTTATGCGGTGCTAAGGATCGAACCCAGTGCCTCACGCATGCGAGGCAAGCGCTCTACCACTGAGCTACAGCCCCAGCCCCTTGCTCTACTTTTATATAGTTACTGTGATACACATTTTCATATTTATAAAACCAGAGGACTGCCCACATACAGTCCAATGCTTCCTGTGTTTGATACATTCCCAGGAAACTTGAAAATGGAGGACCATGAAGTTAACTATGAAAAACTGCCTACAGGGCAAGACCAGGGCTCACATTCCCTCCTCCAAAAGTCCTCCTGCCTTTGTTCCCTGGCTGGCTGTACTGCTTCCTCTTCCTTCTACTAGCTTGTTGCCTCTGAGGACAAGAGCTGCTATCTCGCTTGTCTCCACTTCTGTCTTCACTTGGTGCTGGTTTTGCTTTGATAGGAAATGACAAGAATTGCTGAAATCATGATATAGAGGAATTGATGGATTTACACCTCTGGGCTCCTGTGGCCCTTTGGGTATAAGTGACACCCGGTGATTGTCTTGCTCCCACTTCCAGAACCTTACAGGAAAAGCTGTGCTGACTTGGACAGGGCTGTGGCTCACAGAGCCTGTCACGTAGCAGTCTTAGGTCCCAGCTGAGGCTCCTCAAACTGATGGCATCAGGAGATGGCAGATTCCAGCTCTTTCCATGAACAGTGTGTTTCCTTAGTTGGTCCCTTTCCAGCCGTGCCTCGGAGCATGAACTGAGCTCTGGCTTAACGGGAGAAAGGGTCAGGTGTGGGGAAGTAGAGCCCGTGATGGCGAGCTGCGGGATGGGTTTGGGGGGGACAGTGCCACAGGTGGTGCCACAGAATGGACTGTCCTCTTAACTGAGGAAAGACTTGGGGATACCCTAGGGAAACTTGAGGACCGTCTCAATATGCCACTCCGTGGAGCTGCAGCGGCCCGGTGCCCTAGCAGAGAGGAGTGACTTGTGAGCTTCCCTCACGTGGGACACCTGGTAATATCCCCTGTTGGAAAAGAAATGACTCTTCCAGAGCCCTCACCCAGTCTCCTGAAGACCTTGATTTTTTTTTTCTCTTAGGATGTTCTGAGAAGAGAAAAGTCCTTGGCTGTGCCTTCTCAGCTATGCTTTGTGCCCCAGGCCCTGAGGCCATGTGCTTCCCAAGCTCCCTCAGTGACACACCCACTCCCTTGAGCTGAATGCCTTTGTTCTTGAAATTGTCCAGTTCACCCTCTTTTCACAGAGTCCGGAACACAGCTTCCCTTGTTCAGGGATTGTAGGGATGGCCTTTCGGGTGGAAGAAGTGTATTCACAACTTACAGATGAACCTCCCTTGGTTGTTTCTGATTGGCAGTTGCTTTGATTCATTCAACTACCTCAGGCAGACTGTTCTGGTTGCTTTTCTCAGCAGCTTTCTGGATCTCCTTGGGCTAGGAACAACCCCTCTTGAGTGTTCTTCTTGTTCCACCAAATAGCTAGGAAGTCAGCATCTCCTACAGTCTTGCTATTCCAAGTGTGGTCATAAGACCAGCAGCATCTGCACACCTTGGAATTTGTAAAAAATGCAAAAAACAAAAAACAAAAAAAACCAAACTGAGATGGACTCTAGCACTTCTGATTCAGAACCTGCATTCTGACAGTGTCCCCAGGAGGTTCATCTGCCCATGGCAGAAGAGCTACTCTCTGCTGTCCCTCTGGCTATAAAGCTTTATGATTCCGTGGTGAGCTATTCTGGAACAACAGCCAACATAGATCAAGGCCTTCCGTCTGTGCCAAGGCCTCTTACATTAGCACATTTTATCCTCAGCACAGGCCCGAAGCAGAGCAATCATGATTCATATTTTGGATTCATATTTTACAGGTAAGAAAGCCAAGACTTGGCTCAAAAAAGCTGAGCTCCTTGCCAAGGTCACCCTGCTAACTGGGGACAGAGCAGATGCACAATCAGGTTGACTTGACTTCAACTACCCCTCTTTTCAGCACAGGAACTTTGCATTGCTAGAGGATAAGGAGTCACCAGGCAACCGTTGGGAGAGAGATGTCCCAGGGGCAACAAGAGGCCAGAGAAAGTTAGCAAGTGGAGAGAGTAGCCTGAGGTTCAGTAGCTTAAACTCTGGGATCTCATTTACCGTGCAGTGGAAGGGATTCTCTAGCAAAGCTAATGCTAACCTGGGCTGAGCTCATCCCTGTTCAGCACAGGATGGAAGGAGGGGGATAACCAAGTTATCTAAGTGATCGGAAGGTTTAGATGAAATCTAATGACATTCTAATGTGTATCCTGGAGGTGCTGTCTACAAAAGTGAAGTGCATCATACTAAAGAGTTTGCTCCCCGTGCTGGAGACAGATCCTTCTCTGTGGACTGAATTTGCTTTTTGTACTTCAACTGCCACCTTATAAGAAAAGTCCACTTCCCCTAGGCCTCTGAAAGCACCTCTGCAATGACAGATACTGGGAGTCTTTCTTCAGAAGGATGGATCCTTACAAAGGGATCTTTTTTTTTTTTAGTTGTAGGTGGACAGAATATCTTTATTTTATTTTTATGTGGTGCTGAGAATCGAACCCAGTGCCTCTTGCGTGCTAGGTGAGCACGCTACCACTGCGCCATAACCCCAGCCCCACAAAGGGATCTTATGATTGTTGAAATTCTTCCTGCATTTGCAGATCAGCCTAGGGTTCTGAAGCTGTCCTCAAGGGGTGCTCCCATCACTGGACAAGACATCCAGAGCCACATGGAGATGCCAGAAGCCATTTTACTTTAAAGCCACAGTGGAGCTCTGAAAATTAAATCTCAGTCATCCACTGGGTTTTATGTTCATCTTCAAAACTTTTGTTAGAATCTCTGTCCCATTGATGAGTCACTTGGATAAAAACATGACAAAGGAAAAAAAAAAAAAAAAAGAACCCCAATACATCCCTCCCTCCAACTTGGCTTTTCCTGCTCTGAGGAGCTATTTGAATTGGTTGAGAAGAATTGAGCTGTGAAACACAGAGCAGTGAGGATGTGTACCAAGTGGCCCTGAATTGGGGCAACTCCGAGGCTTGCTAACAGTGGTCTCAATAGAGTTTCAAAAATCAACTGCCTCAGCCAGGTGCGGTGGCTCAAGCCTGTAATCCCAGCACTTCGGGAGGCTGAGACAGGAGAATTGCGAGTTCAAAGCCAGCCTCAGCAACAGCAAGGTGCTAAGCAACTCAGTGAGACCCTGTCTCTACATAAAACACAAAACAGGGGGGGCTGGGGATGTGGCTCAGTGGTCAAGTGCCCCTGAGTTCAATCCCCAGTACCAAAAAAAAAAAAAAAAAACTGCCTCACAGGCTGGTTTTTTTTTTTTTTAACAATATCTATATTTATTGATTGATTTTTATGTGGTGCTGAAGATCGAACCCAGTGCCTCACACATGCAAGGCAAGCGCTCTACCAACTGAGCTACAATCCCAACCACCACAAGCTGTTTTGAAAAAGGAAGGGAACCTTCCCAGAAAGCCCCTCAGCAGACTGCTCACATCTCAATTGACTATACTGTTATATGCTCTGTCTTCAACCAATTGCCAAAAAACTAAATTGGTTTGCACTCATTAAGACTTGTCCCCTGAGATTGAAGAGAACATTTGTCCAGGCTGGGCAGAGGGTGAAAAGGTGAAGGCTCTACCAGCAGGAATGACTGGATGTGGGTAGGCAACCAATAAGATCTGTTATTACTAATCACAAATGATACTGAAATATTTCTTAAAATGCTGAAATCAAAGGGTGTAATAGTTACTGGTACAGGAGTGCTGCTTAACAACAGCCACAGAGATTTCAAAAGCATAGACAAAGTGCCATAGATCCAGCTCATTAGTCTTGGGTCAACTGGACACTGCCTAAAGGAAAAAATGCTTGGCCAGAGATGGCTCGGCTTCACCTGACTGGTCCTCCTCCTGTGGCCAGCAGGCCAGCTTAGTCATATTCTTCTCGTGGTGATGGGAGGTGATTAAGGGCCCGAGTCCAGTGTGTAAACTTGCTTCAAGCCTCTGCTTACAGCACGGCTGCCGATAGCCCATTGTCCAGAGCAGGTCTCCTGGGAACCTCAGTGTCAAGGGACAGGAAACCATCCTGTCCATGTAATGGGACACACTGGAGTTGAAGGGCTAGGGCACTGAGGCAGAGATGAAGATCTGGGGTCAATATGCAATATACCATAAGAGGAAACGAAACATTGACTCAAAAAGAAAAGGTAACTTTAATGATCCTTTAGAAAAAAAACAACACAGCACTTTAAATGGCCAAAGCCTTTCTTTGGTATCTAAAAGAATTTGGGTATTGGGCTGGGATTGTGGCTCAGTGGTAGAGCACTTGCCTTGCATGTGGGAGGCACTGGGTTTGATCCTCAGCACCACATATGAATAAATAAATAAATTAAGGTCAATCAACAACTAAAAAAAATTTAAAAATAAAAATAAAAAAACTTCAAAAAAAATTGGGGTATATTCAGGTGCACGTAAGTATTTAGGTATTCAAGTGCACACATCTGTGTGTAGAATGGAGGGTCTCAAAAGCAGTTTTCTAGCTCCAAATGCCATCACTGTCTGTTGTTACATTGGTGCTATAGATGGCTAACTACTCCCATTTGCCCCCTCTCCTTCTTAAAAAGCAATGTGTCCAGTCTATACTGAGAAAACAAATGGAAACCACTCACATAAGAATGTGCAAGCTATTTATTTATAGCAGCAACTCAAAGGCAGGCAGGCAGGTGGGGGATGCTTTGTGGGGAAGAGACAGGAAGCTTTAGGTGTGCCGAGGCTGGAGGTGAATTATCTAGAAATGGAGCATTTTATGTAATGGCTCCTGAGTTGGAAGTGGGAGCAAAAATCAGTGGTTGGCAAGGTCCATCTATCCGGCCAATTAATTGCTGCCAAGGCTGTGGTGTGGCTTTGGGCAGATTGCAACAGAGGTTGTGGGTCAGAGATCTGCTGTCACCTCGGGTCTGACCATTGTCTGTTTTTATATCCACTTTCTCAAAACCCATCTCTGGCTCCTTAGCGGGGTGTAAAGAGCTCTTGACCCTTGACTCCCAAACTTCTGGCCCACCTCCTGGCATCTGCACCACCACCATCCAGGACACAGCCTGCGCTGCCTTGCTAACCCAGCCAGGGCAGACCTTCACACTCCCAGAGCAGAGGATGTCTTGCTCCTGCCTGTCTTCACCGGAGCCCGCCCTCAACCAGAACAGCTTTCTGTTCTTCACATCTGTCCCTCAAGGGTGGGCTTAAGGGCTTTCTTTCCCGCCCCTCTTCCTAAGCTCTTTTCCTCCACTGCATCCTTTCTACTCCAAATAATTCACTGGTCCTTTTCCCGTGAGCCTGGAAACTCTGCATGGACCTTCATGGTGGTGATGGGAGGTCACTTGGTGCTAAAGTGGCCCCAGTTCCCCCCTTCCCTGTGCTCTGAGTAACTTGAAGGACGGCGTGATTCTTTGTTTGTGCCTACCACAGGACTTGGCAGGTGGTAGTCTCATAACAGATTTTTGAAGGGAGAAGGAAGGAAGGGAGAGAGGAAAGGAAGAGGAAAGAAGGAAGGAAAGAAGAAGAGAGGGCGCAAAGGAAGGAGAGTCCTGGGTAGGGTCGACAGATTAATGGAGGACACCTGGTTAAATTTGAATTCCTGAGGAACGGTGGATGATTTTTTAGAAGAATGCTCTGAATATTACATCATAGGTTTTAAAATATTAAATAGGACATACAGAAACACCACAAATTCAACAGGACCCCTGCATTCTTATTTGTTAATTCAGCAACTCTAACCATGGACACACACCTTGCTAAACGTGAAAGTGGTCAGACTCTGAAGCCAGGAGAAAATCCCCCCAGCTAGTTCTGCTGCTGGCCTGCCAAGCTTTGCTGCCCTTGTGCTGATATGACAAGATCCCAAACAGCTGCCTCCTTCCCTGCCACAGAAACTAGGCTGGTCTCAGCCTGGAGGATGCCTTAAAGAATCCGTGGAGGAGAGAAATGCACAGAAATGGTGGTTGGAAAACAGGGAGAAGGAGCTATAATGGCCCTTACAGTGCCTTTTCCAAGTTACAAGCATCCAGAGCCATGGCTACTGAGAAATACAGGGAGAGAGTGTTTCCCTGCACCAGGGAAGCCTCCTGGAAGAAGACAGGGTGTAGAGAAGCCCGGCATAGTAGGGCGGGAGGAGAGACCAGGCTGGCCCACTGCTCTCTGACTCTCCTGCCGGCACCCCTCCACGCATGAAAGTTCTGGAAGGACATGGGCAGTGGGTGGCGTGGTGACCTTATATGGAAATGGGATCTTTGTAAATGTAATTGGGGATTTAGAGATGAAATCATCTTGGATCATCTGGGTGGGCCTGAAGTCCAAGGACACCTGGACATGCAGAGGAGATGACAGACATATGGAGGAAAAGACAACATGAAGACATAGCAGTGTCACCAGCTGAGGAATGCTGATAGCACTAGAGGCTGAAAGGGGCAAGAGAGTTCTCCCGAGGGAGTGTGGAGCGAGCGACACCTCGGTGGTCGACTTCAATCCCTAGAACCGTAAGAGCACAGATTTCTGCTATTTCAAGCAACCCAGTTTGTGGTCATTTAAGACAGCTATAGGAAGCTAATAGGACATAGGCCCAGAGTCCTAAAGCCCAGACCAGGCGTGGGGACTGAGGGTGGAGAAGATGCTGAGAAAGTTCTCCAGAAGGGCTACAAACTGATGCAAATGTGAAGCCTCTTTTGGTTTCTTCTGAGAAAATAACCCACAATCCAACAGACCTCCAATTTTATGTTAAGAGCAAGCCGTTTCCAGTGATGGATGCCTGTAATCTCAGCAACTCGGGAGGCTGAGGCAAGAGGATGGCAAGTTCAAGGCCAGCCTCAGCAACTTAGCAAGACCTTATCTTAAAATAAAAAGTAAAAAGGGCTGGGGATGTTGCTCAGTGGTTAGGTGCCCCTGGATTCAATCCCTGGTAAAAAAAAAACCAAAACAAACACCACCCCTCCCCCAAAACAACAGAACAAAACAACAGCAACAACAAAAACCCCAAGCTCTTCATACCGGGCACTTTTACATAAATTATTCAGTTATTATTAATGTTGGGCATAGGAGATTTTTTCACATTTTAATATGTGCAGAACTGCATCTGCGTATATATTTCTTTGACAAAGCAAATCAGGGGTCTCTAAGTGGGGTGCTCAATACAATCCACTGCATTGTAGGGAAAATACCACCATTTGGGAGCTAAAAAATAAGACAGCACTTGTGCTTTCCCCATCCACTAAGATTCAGATTGACCCTAGTGGCTTCCTTCAGTGTGTAGTTGAGAGGGTCCTCCATCACCATGGCACGAGTGCACTGTGGAAGCTCTACAATATGGGGTCACCGGGGCGTAACCTCACCATCCTCGCTGCAGTGCTCAGGGCATTTGGGCATTGAGGTCTACATGCCCTTGGGCAAGTGGGTTTACAAATATGCCACCTATGTTCCTAGACTCCTCCTTATGAAACAGAAGAACAGTTTTTACAGATAATTGTAGGGAAGCTGAAGATTAAATAGAAGACTAACAGGACAATTCTCAGAAAATAAGAAATTAGCAGAGCTGGTGTGTTTAGTGTGGGCTCCATGTTTATACATTATGGGCTAAAAATGAGATCCAACAAGAACACAGCTCTCTGCCTCGCTCAGAGTAAAATGATCCAGAGAGGACCTTGAAAGGTGGACTCCCAGCCACGTGAGTGCTCACCCTCCATGTTTATTATGCCTTGGAATGTTAGTCATTGATAGTCAAATATCAAAATTAGTACTTAAAATATTACTTTTTAACTCTATGTCTACTTAAACATTTTAATAGAATATGTAGAAAATACCAACATATGTATATGTTGGAGATGTAGAATTTTAAAAATTAGGGATTTCTATGCACTGAATTGTGATACCCCCAAATTCGTGTGTTGAAGGCGTAATTCCTAATGTGGCTATATTTGGAAATAGGGCTTTTAGGACACAATGAAAGTTAAATAAGGTCATAAATGTGGGGTCCTAATATGATTGGCTTGATGGCCCTATGAGGAAAGGAAGAGAGATCTCTCCACATACATATGCGGAGGAGAGGCCGTGTGAGGACGCAGTGAGAAAGCAGCCATCTGCAAGCTGGGAGGAGAGCCCTCGCCAAACCCTAACCATGCTGTTATCTTGAGCTTGGACTTCCAGGCTCCAGGGTTGTAAGAAAGTAAATTTCTATTGTTTAAGCCACTTGGTCTATTATCTTGCTGTGGCAGCCCAAGCTCACTAATACAGGGCTCTGTGACCCAAACATCTAGGCATGGTGCAGTGTGGGTGACTGTGGCAGCCAGGTTCCCGTGTGTTCTTGGTTCCCAGGTTCCATGCCCGTGGGGGCTGCCCCCTAGAGAACTCTTGCCTTGGCGTTGTGACTTGCTTTGGCCTGTGGAGGCAGGCAGAGGCCAATGAACACAGGCAGAGGCCAATGAACACAGGCAGAGGCTTGGAAGGCGCTTGTGAGTTGGAATTTGCCTCCTCACTATGGGGCCTTCTGGTACCTGCTGAACAAACCTACCAAAGCCTCTTGGGGGTTGAGAGATCAACCCCCAAGGCAAGTGTGGCTGCACAAATCCCTACTGAGGCCCAGGCCCAGGACGGGTGCACAAGGCCATCCTAGACCCCCAGCACTGGCTAGCCTGACCCAGATCACAAGGACTGCCCAGGTCACTTGCAGAGTTGTGGGTTATTGCTTGAAGCCACTGAGTTTGGGTGGGTAGTTCCACAGCAAAAGTTAAGTAATATACGAGGTAGATACAGCCTAAGATCTTCTATCCATGTGAAACATACTGTGTCCTAAACAATGGATAAGTCCTCAGATGAGACGAGTTTCAATAGTTCTTCCAGCTTTGTTATCTGTATGGACATGGATCATTTTCCTTAATCGTTTGCCCCCAATATGAGGTAAGTACTATTATTATTATATCCATGTTAAGATGGGACAACCAGGGCTGAGGGAAGCTCAGGCGCTTGCCCAAGATCAGACCACTGGAGACCTGGGAGCAGGGATGGCCTCCTCCACTGCCTGCCCTCGCAGCCGCTGCTCCGCTCCACACAGGCCTTCAGCTCTAGGCTGCCTGCCATTCCACGTGGAAGGAGATTCTAGGCAGGGAAGCAGATGCAGACTGCAGTCTCGTTGCTAAGTCGTTCTTAGTCATCAGCCCCTCCATGCATACAGTGGTGGTCGGGGTCTGATTACTTAGTCCTGGGAACCAGGCTTCTCATGATGGTGGCAGCTGTGGGCCTAGTGGGCCCTGATTGGCTGGGAGGAGGTCACCAATGGAGGTGGTCAGGAGTAAAAGATGCACAGCCAGGAGCTGGCAGTGTCCAATAACAGTACCTGGGAGGGGAGCCAGGGTACCGCTCCAATTGGGGCTCAATGAGAACTAACTGATTCCAGCTGCGTTCCCTGGGCCCCAGGTGGTGCCCATTATGGGGAGGAACAAAGCCAGCTCAGTGGAGGGTCTGTGCCAGGCAGTGCCTCTGTGGCCGATTGCTTTACTGGTAGCAGTCTGCATGAGGCCTTCTTTCTGTCCGGCCTGGCCTCCATCCGTGCTCAGATGGACAGAAGCAGCACAGATTGGACTAGCCCGGTAGGGTCTGCACATGAGCTGCCTGCGGGGCTGCTGGGCTTTGTCGATGGTGGGCAAAGGGGAGCAGGTTGGCCGCCTCAGGGGGAGGACTCCGTGGTAACCAGCTAGCGTCCAGAGCATCATCACATGAGCCCGTCCTCTCAGGAGGCCCCAGTTCCCCACGGGCCCTCCCTGTTCCCCATTTCAGTGGCTGTTCACTGCGCTTGTCCGTCTGCTGCTTTATGTGCATTTTCACCCCCCCCCCCCACACACACCATGAAAGTGACATCTTGCCTGGTTTTTTTCTCTCTGGTGTCTTCAGCACGATATCATGCAGACAGTACATGTACAATAAAAATGTGTTAGGTGGCTGGACGTGGTGGTGCATGCCTGTAATCCCAGCTATTTTGAAGGCTGAGGCAGGAGGATTATAGGTTTGAGGTCAGCCTGGGCAACTCGGTGAATCCCATTTAAGTGTGTGTGTGTGTGTGTGTGTGTGTGTGTGTACGTATATATCATGAATTCTTGAAAACAGACATTATTATCATTATGTATTAAAACAGGAAACCAAAGTTCAGAAATGTTGGGTAACTTGCTCAAGGTCACACAGTTAATAAATCTTAGAAACAAAATTCTAAGTGGGGTTTGACTGGCTATCACCCATAGTAGGAGTGAGAATGTAAGTTGTGCTCCTGTGTGTTTAGAGAATGTTGAATTACAGTGCAAACATTTCCTTTCTACATATCTTTCAGACCTGATTATCTTAAGAAAATACTTTTTTTCCAAGAAAAAGCAGGCTCCAGGCACAAAGGCAGAATATTAGCATGAGGGTTGATTGTAAGAGGCAGAAGGCTGGGAAAGAGTGGTGTAATGAGATAAGAAATGTTCACCTTGTGTAAATGAACCTGAGGTTGGAGGCCTAGGGTTGCATGATTGTCAGGAATCTAGGACTCTGTTACTCTGGCATCCTTATCTACAGAATCTACATTATAGCCCAAGATAGCTGCTGCAGCTCCAGTCATCATGCTTAACTTATCATCATCAGGAAGAAGGAAGTTCCCACCTCTTTATTTAAGGACGACTTCCTGGAAATCATATGCAATAGTTCACTTCATATTCTTTCAGGTACTAGAGGACTTGAAGAAGGAAGGAAGGATGCAATAATTTATTCCTATCATTGTGATAGGAGCCTGGCTGTCACAAAGTCTATGGGCTCATTGCACTTGGCAGAGTCTCCAAGCTGGCAGCTTCGATCAGAAGATCAAAAGGTGCTTTGTTGTTGAACAAGCTGTAAAGTGGGACTTGCCCCTTGACTTAGGATGGGGACAGGGTGTCACTCGGCTTTGAACTTTGTATGAGAGAGACCATTTCTTTTCCTCCCTGAGGTGCATGTGTTGGAGGGGCTGCTCCTCTCATTGTGCCACCAAAATTAATGAAGGGGAAAGGTTGGAGTTGCCTGCAGGAGGGAACAGTGATGCTCCATTCCAATCAGATGGTGCCCAGGCTCTAGGTGTGCTCATCTCAGGATAGGCCCCACTGAACATGAGAGAGGAGGGCAGGACAGAGGGCAGCCTGGGGCAAGCCACTGTTCACCCATGCATGGTCCTGGATCCTTGCACGTGTGAGTCTCCTAGGCATGCAGGATGCATGATGGGAGGTGGCTGCCTCCAGGTGAAAAGACTTTTAGCACCATGTGGCTGTGGGTGTAACCACCAGCGTGGGCAGCTCAGGAACCAGAGAGCTCACATCAAGGAGCAGGACAAGGGGAGGCTCCTGAGTTCAAGCAGACTCATACCTGCATCTGCCCAGAGAGGGCTGTCATGTGACAGCTACACCAGGGGACCTCTGACCTTTCCCAGCCCCATATCCCCAACAAGCTAGAGAAGGGCAGGATCAACCCAGAGGCAGACTAAGCTCCCTTCTACTTCCAAGTCAGAAAGCAAGACGGTAAGGGTGCGAGCAGACTGCACGACTGCGATTCCCTGGGGCTCACTGTGTGTGAGGGTCACCTTAGAACAGATAGAGACTGGGGCTCAGACTGCTTGAGTAAGGAAGGAGCTGACAGCTCGAGTCTGCGGGAGGTCTTGGTGAGCGATGGGGAAGGGAGCAGGAGGCCTGGTCAGTTAGACGCCACTTGTACGCACCAGTGCCCTTTGCAGGGCACCGGCAGGCACACAGGCATCTGCCCACGTCAAGGAGCAAGAGGGGCAGATGATGAGAAGGAACACATGCCGGGTGGCAGTGGAGTGTTGAGGAGACAGCCACTGCTGAGAGGAGGGCCACTGAACAGGGCCTGCTTGGGAACGATTGTCAGGACGTTGGTGATTCCTCCCAACTTGCCACAGGAGGTGGCCTAGCCAGCCTGGTGGGGTCTCCCTGAGAGTGTCAAGACCACCTGGTCATTAGAGTCTCAGATTCACAAAACTAAACCTCATCTGGTGGCATGGGGTTTGGGGACAGGAACCTGTCCTAAAATACCTTATCTGATGCTGATCATCTGAAGGTCTGAGCCACTGACGAGCTCACCGACACCTGCTGGGTGGAGGAGGGGGTGAGAACGGCAGGTGTTGAGGGCCAGGCTCTATTCTCTACTAACCACTTTGCCTGTATTATCTTTTAAAAACTATAATCCTCACAAGGACACCAAGGTGGGTATCATCCACCTACCCATTTACAGATGACGAGATTCGAGGGGCAGAGAGATTAAGTTATTGTTTGAGATCCAAGGTGCCGCGTGGTGGAGCTGGCTGAAGCTGCGGTCCCTCTGCCCTGAGATGAGGAAGACATGCACTAACAAGGAAGCTAGGACAGAGGGCAGCAAATTCCAGGTGACAAGCGGGTGGACCATGCCCAACTTCAGATTCAGAGGAGAGAGAGGTGAGTGACGTCTGCGTATCCCGGTATGAGGGCCAGGCCATCTGCAGCAGGGAGGCCATGCCAGCAGAGCAGAGGCTCACAGAGGATGACAGTCAGCAGCAGAGCCTGGAACCGTTGCCCAGAGAGAAGCAGAGACCAGAGGCCGCGGGGGCCTGGGTGGGGGAGACGGCACTTGCTTTTGCAGACAGTGGCAGGACGTCAGAATCCTCATCCCAGGGCAGAGACAGGGAAAGGGAGCCTGGACACCATGATTTTCCTGGAAATGAATACCGAGCACATAACACACTGGAGGGTTCAAGTTCAGCATATCTAAACAGAGCGACTCAGTGCAACACCAAAACGGTAGAGATTCTCTACCTCTGTCTTTGTGGCGCCCCCTTGACTGGCACTCAGGGACACCTCTCCTCTGCTCTTGCCTTCGCTATGCCTCTGAATTTGCAGAAGGCTTGGATGCGCTTTGTTTTCTGTCTCCAAAATTCGTGAGCTCTCAGTCATTTTATGTGACTGCAGCTTCTTGTGCTTCAGTTAGGTTGAGTGCTTCTGATCTCTGTAACCATCAAATCCCTGTCCAGAATAGAGATGATGAGTGTGGTTTCTGGCATAGGCAACTTGAAATGTGCAAGTGGACCCTACCTGTTGAACTCTACTAGGAAACTAAGAATGAAGAGAGAGAGAGTGTATTAGTTAACACCAGATGTTGTGACAGATAAAGCCTCCGGGCCTTAACATGGTATGTATAAGTTTATTTCTTGTTTATACTACGGTTGTAGCTATTCCTAGTCAGGTAGCCTTCATCCAAGACTGGAATCCCTCCATCTTGTGGATTCTCCCTCCTGTGCTTCTGTGGCATCCTCATCATTAGATCATGAATAGGTTGCACCTGTGGAGAAGCACACCTGCCCAAATGTGACAAAGATTCCTGATGCTCATTTCCATTGGTAAGAATAAGTCACACAGTCTCACCAAAATGCAAGGGGACCGATGCTGTGGGAAACAGTATGGCTGTACCTTAAATAGAAATACCATCTGACCCAGTGGTTCTGTTCCTAAATACATACCCTAAAGAACTTAAAACAGGTATTCAAACAAATACTTGGACACAAACGTTTGTAGAAGCTTTATTTCTGGTAGTCCAAAGGTGGAAACAGTCCAAATGTCCATCAATGGTTGAATGAATAAACAAATTGTGGTATATCTATCCAATGGAATATTACTCAGCCATAAACAGGAAAGAAATACTGCTTCATGCTACAACATGGATGAACCTGGAAGACATTAGGCTAAGTAAAAAAAAAAATCCACACACAAAAGGCCATACATTGAATGATTCCTTCTCTAATAAATGTCCAAAATAAGTAAATCCATAGACAAAAAAAAAAAAAAAAAAAACAGATTGGTGGTTTCCAGGGGCTGGGGGAGGGAGGAATGTGGAATAATTGCTTAATAGATACAGGGTTTTCCCTTAGTGGGATGAAAGGGGTTTGGAACTTGATGTAAAGGTGGCTGCAAAACACTGGGAATGTACCAGATGCCACCAAACGGTACATTTTAAAATGGTTAATTTTGTTTTATATGAATTTCGCCACAATTTTAAAAAAATGCAAGGGGGACTAGGAAATGTAGTCCTCGGCTGGACAGGTGCTGCTTGCTTTCTAGTGACAACCCCACAGTTTAAAAGGGAGAAGTATCTTTGGTGATTGGTTCAATATCTGTGAGCACATTTTTTTTAATTTTTTAAAATCTAATTTATTTATTCTACTTAGGTATACATGATAGCAGAATGCATTTTGATCCATTGTACACAGATGGAGCACCACTTCATTTCTCTGGTTGCACGTAATGTAGAATCACCTCATACATGCAGTCATACATGACGCTAGGGCTATGATGTCCATCTCATTCCACCATCTTTCCTGGCCCCATGCGACCCCCTCCCCTTTGACCAAAGTTCTTCCATTCTTCCCGTGTCCCCTCCCTCATTATGGATCAGCATCCACTTATCAGAGAGAACATTTGGCATTTGGTTTTTGGAGACTGGCTTACTTCGCTTAGCATGATATTCTCCAACTCCATCCATTTACCTGCGAATGCCATGATTTTATTCTCTCTTATTGCTGAGTAACATTCCATTGTGTATATGTACCACAGCTTCTTTATCCACTCATCTACTGAAGGGCCTCTGGGTTGGTTCCACAGCTTAGCTATTGTGAATTGAGCTGCTGTGAACACTGAAGTGGCTGCGTCACTGTGGTGTGCTGATGTTAATCCTTTGGGTTATTACATTCCTAAGCCTCTTCACAGCCCCTGGGATACTTCTCTTTCTGGTCGGCACGTCCAGCTCAAAGCTGACGCTGTGCCCAGTGCTCAGTGGGCCCAGTGGAGCCACTGCAATCACGAGATCTGCTGGGCAGTTGTGGAGTATGTGGGCCCACTGGTAGGCATCTCTCCGTTTCTAGGAGGAGCTCCTGGGTCTGTTGGTCTTATGGCCCTGATGCCACCCTTGGAGATTCCCCCTGTTGAGTATCTCCTGGGCCAGAAATAAAGGGAGCGGTGGGGAATTTACCCCACTGTGAGGGTGCACGGCTCACATAAGGTCACTTCCTGCCTGTGTAAGTTGGGGGTCCAAGGACTGTTTAATGCTTGAACAGTCAAAATTATTTCTGTCTTGGGCTCGTCAATTCTTTGGCCATACAGTGTCCTTGAAAGTGTAGTAGGCTTCTCCATCAGATACAGAAAGTGCATAAAATATGACTTAGTTACAGGCAGGACGAGCCAATGAGGACCCTTGGCATAATGCCAAGTACTTTCCCCAAAAGAATTCTTTAGATTGAAATGTGACAGACTCAGAGGGGATAAGTGACTCATTAGGTCATGCAGCCAGTGCGAGCAGAGGAGGGACTAGAACCTGTGTCTTCAAATTTGCAGCCCGGGGACCTGTTCCACACCTGGCTCCAGCAGGGAGCCAACAGACTGGCAGTTACCAAATGCAGCTTTTCCTTTTGGTTGTTTTAATTAGCATATATGAAAAACACTGCCAATCTAATTTAATTATAATTAGGTAACCAGAAGGCTGATTATGTTGTAAATTTAGATTAAAGAGCTGTTGTTTTCAATTAGGCTTGATTGTATAGTGCTTTGACACTTTCCCTGGCCTCCAGGAAAGTTCATTATATATATAACTTCCTACTTACTCCCTTTCATTTTGCCTACAGCTCGGGGGTGGTAGGAATTGGACTAAAGTTCCCAGGGCACACTTGGTTTGGTGCAGATTTGTACCTGGTACTTACCCCAGTGGAGACAAAGACCACCAGATGCTGCTAGGTCTTTGGCTGTATGTAATAGAAGATCCAACTCAAGAGCGGCTCCAACCCCAAGAGGGTTTAAAGTCTCATGATGAGAACAGATTGAAGACGTTCCAGTGTTTGCTTTCAACACATCCTTAAGGACCCAGACTACTTCTGTATCTCTGCTTTGCCAACTTAGCATGATGGCTTCTGTCCTCAGACTAGTCCCTAACTGGCTGTATGATGGTTGCTGCAGGCCCCAGCTTTCCCATCCCCCCCAGGAGAGAACATTTCTTCCTCACATCCCTTGGCCCCCAGCAGAACTTGTATTGCTCTTTGGCCAGGTTTGCAGCTCAGACTTGTTTCAAGCCAATTGCTGTTCCCAAGGAATCACCATGATTAGCTTGGGCAAACTAAGATTCAAGAAGGGTCCTTCTTGGAGACCATGGTTTCCTGTCAGCAAATGAAGAGAGGCTATAGGAATAGTTGCTGGCTTGGCTATCAACAGTCCCCACCTGCAACCAGTGTGACCTAGGCAAGTCCATCCAACCCAGCCCCACCCTGCAAATGAATCCAGCTGCAAATATGTGCTTTCTGAGAATCCATCAGTTATCTGCCATCTCGGTGTTGGCATGAAGGCACTGTTGGCGGTACACTTAGGTAGGGTTTGAAAAGATGGAAAAAAGAGGGGAAAGAGGGAACTTTCTAGAAGACGACGAAAGAAGTGAGCTGATTGGAAGAAGAGTGCATAGACCGTGGGAGTGACTGAGCTGCCTCATTGTCTCAGGGGAATGTTGAGATCTGCCTCCTGGAAAGAGGGTGTCAGAGAGAGGGAGACCAGCCCAGCACCTCAGGTAACCCTTCCAGCAGTCCTCGAGGAAAGGAGTGTCTGTGTGACCCAGCCTCTATTCCATTGCACAAGGCTGCCTCCGGCAGCAACCATCTTCTTGCTGGCCAGCCACCCGCAATTCCCCCAGGGCCAGCCCTGCTGCCCAGTGCTGCTCACTGCTGCCCTGCATGGCTCACTGCGGGAGTGGGTGGGCCTGGGGCCAGGCTTCCTCTGCTTCCATTCCAGCACCTCTTCCCATCCATCCTGGGAATTTCCGTACACGCTCTCAGCCTCAGCTTCCTTAACTGTCGAAACCACCCCCGGGTTCTTGTGGGGATTAAGTAGAATGATCCACAGAACCTGAAGCACAGTGGCGCGGAGTTAGTGTACAGTGGATGTTTGCTCTTATTATCACTGTTATTACCTCAGTACTGCTGTTATTATCCATGGTGTTCTGGGCACTTGGAGAAGCTGGAAAATGCTCTCAGACTCCTTCTTGGCATTGATTTAAAGGGTAGTTCTGAGCCTAGAGGAAGGGCAGCCCATGCTGGATGGGAAAAAACCCTTTTTATATTCCTGGCACATAGTAGGTACACAGTATCTATTAGTCGCCTTTCCTTAGAACCATGTCAATGACTTCCCCATTTTCTTTCCTGTAAAATCTCAAGGATGATGCTTAGGCTAGAGACTTGGCACTCCAGGAAACAGGCCTCTGCTTTGAAGCTCCGGGGACTGCACAGCAGGTGGGCCTGTGCTTCTACAGGCAGGAGTCCCTCAACATGTTGGGGCATGTGAATGCATGCAAGTTGAATAACGGCTCCACATGGTTGTAAGAGGGTGGACATTCTTAGAAAGCTAAAGCAATTATATAATCGTCAATTACCATAGCCCTTTTAGCAGTCCTTGGCAGTAATTTATTGCCTTTGAACTGAATTTTACAGTTGAAGACATGAGTGACCACTGACTGAAGTCCAGCAAATGACAGAGGTTACAATCTTGCTTGCCTCCCTCCTAATGGTTTCCACTTGTGTCTACACTGGATTCCCTTTACAGATTTTTAAAAAATCACTGGTATCAGCTCATCCACTCTTCCATTTTCTACTCATAAAACAATGAGGTAAAAACTTTTGATAAAACAATGGGGTAAAAGCATGCAATTTTCATAAACATATACTAATGACGAGGTAACAGTATGTAATAGGGATGCTGCCAAAACTGACCTGTGGGCTGGCAGGAGGCAGCTGACTGTGTGTGAAACAAATGCAAGTTGAGAAGCGTTTGTATCTGCCTCTTCTTAAATGTGATGAGATATAAGCCAACTCCTCCTGGATAATAAGCGTGGCCCTGAAAGGCGCCTGGGACTCTACCCAGGGTTAATCCATGAGAGGTTGTTGGTGCCAAGCTCATGAAGCATCTCGGTCCACGCATCTGGAATGCCAGTGAGAATTGCTCAGATTGACTGGCCATGAAAAACCAGGTGTCTCGTGCTCACTGCTGCCAGCCCCGGATATGCCATGGCACCTGCCAGTGCTGGGGGGTGGCAGAGGGCCAGTCCTGCATTTCAACTCCAGGCAGGGCGTCCCTTGCAGGCCACAGCTGAACTGTACTAGGCGCACGTTCCCTCTTCCTCTAAGACTCTGCTGAGGTTGAATGCACTGGATTCTGAATTCTTGTCTCTAAACTTCTCTGTGATCCCCGAACACCATCTCACTGCTTTTCTCCTGCATGATCCCATCCCCTCACTGTGCCTTCTAGAACTCTTACTCCATGATCAACATATTCTTTTTTTTTTTTTGATATATTTTTTTTAGTTGTAGATGAACACAATATCTTTATGTACTTCTATGTGGTGCCGAGGATCGAACCCAGTGCCTCATGCATGTGAGGCAAGCGCTCTACCACTGAGCCACAATCCCGGCCCCTCAACATATTCTTTTATGTATTTTTTTCTTCAAATACTCCTTCCGGGTCACTGCCTTCACCCGAATTCCGCTCTCCTCTGAGCATGGCAGCCTGAGTCCTCTGAGGGGCACACTTAGTTCTCATACCCAGTATTCCTCCGACAGGGAGGGGTGATGGTGTTTTCCTTTTCCCCAAACTGCTTCCATTCCATTCCTTCCCTTATCTGGTGAGCTCCAAGGAGGCTCCCACCACTGGTATTTCCTACCTCACCTCCTCAGAGTGCCAATCTTCTGATCTCCTGGTCATCGTTACCCCTTTACCTTTATATCTGGAATACCTTTATCTCCACTCCAACATCCAGCATCCTCCTGAGGGAAACTTCTACATCTGTGTGAATGGCCTCTTGTCCGGCCTCCTTACTAGGCTGAGTTCTAATAACTGTAGCAAGAATCCCAATGGAGGCTCATCTGTATGTCCAGATAGTCAAATGTTACATGTCCAGCTAAGAAATGGTGAAACATGGGTTCTGTTTGCCTTTGTTAAATATACTTTTAAATTATGATGAATAAAAAAATATGTATAAAAATATGTGCTATTCATAGTACAATATTGAAAATGACTGGCTATAACTATTATTATGTTTGGATGCTCATCTGATGAGTTGGATAAGTCATAAAGTCATGTATAATTCATAAATTGTATTTATTTCATGAAAGTTAATTTTCTTGCCTTCTCCTAAGTAAATTACTAATTATGTTGTTATAATCAAGACTTTCACATAATTTATGTTCTATTGAGAGTAATGACAGATTAGACAACCTTTCTGGGGATATTGTGGTTCTTAGGGTGTTTATCATTAATTTTGAAATGGAAGAACTATGTTTTGCTGATATCGGGGCAACTGGAATTGTCAACTTAATTATTATTAGAGCAATACTTAGGTCAGAATGAACCAGGGATTTAATGGTTCATTTAATCTTGCTTGTATTAGTCCATTTGCTATTGCTATAATAAAATATCTGATACTGAGTACTTCGTCAAAGAAAAGAGGTTTATTTAGCTCCTAGTTTTTGGAGCTCCAAGGGCCTGGCTCTGACTTCTGCTCAGCTCAGTGAGGATCCCCCTAGACTGCATCACTACATGGAGGGTGTCACGGTGGGAGTGTGTGCAAGAGAGAGAGTGAAATGGTGAGACAGGAAGCCGGAGACCAAGGAGGGGCCAATCTTTTCTCTTGTAAAACAACTTACTTTTGAGAGGACTAACTGGGGTCTTATAGAAGAACTACATTAATCCTTTCTGTATGCTGTGCCACCAATGCCCTAATCACCTACGACTAGTGGCTCCACTTTTTGAAGATTCCTCTTACAGTCTCACACTGGGGATCAAGTTTCCAACACAGGAACTCTTGGGTGACACACTGAAATCGTATTCAAACCATAGCCATGCAAAGACATTTTAACCGGGTGAGGTTGTATGTGATCAGTTATTGTCATAGAAAATAGCACAAAATATTTTAATGTCATTATATAAGTTGATGCCACTAATATCATGAATTTCACTGTCTATTAAAGTACATCAAGATCCATACAGTATTTTTAAGTATTTTTCTTTCAAATCTCCAGTGCTAGAATCTAATAAAATCAACAACAGCTGGGCATGGTGGTGGCTTGGGACGCTGAGGTAGAAGAATCACCTAGCCAGCCTAGGTAACTTAACGAGGCCCTAAGCAACTTAGCAAGACCCTGTCTCAAAGTAAAATATAAAAAGGGTTAGGGACGTGTCTCAGTGGTTAAGCACCCCAGGTTAAAAAAAAAACCAACGGCAGCATGTTGTTTAATTTGTTAAAATCTTTCTCCTCCAAAATACCTCAATGTTAATGGCTAAAAAATAGTCTGTATAGAAATTCAAGAAAATTTTGGTAAGATTACATATAAATCTTTTTTGGTCATGCAAATGTGTTTGTTTCCTTTCATTTTTTCTTTAACACTTAAAATATAATCCCTTAAAAGGTGAAACAAACTTAAAAATCTGGTTTTCTTTTGTAACAGTTCACTCCATATAATTGTGGATGGTGCAAATACTAAGGTAATTTCATTTTCCACTAAGGACCACAATTCACTCACATTTGAGAATCTTCCATTGTTTTCACTTAACTCTTCCAGGGTGTATCATCTATCTTGTCTAAATTAAATCAAATGGCTCTAACACAGTGAGTAGCTCCAGGACCATGAATTAGAAAACAAAATTGGACACTTGGCACAACTGGGAAATGATATTTCGTTATGCAAGAATCTATCACATTAATGCCAAGTGGAAAGGATTTGAGAAGTTAATTAATTTGTTTTCTCTCTGAAGTGCTTGTGCTGCTCAGCTCCCTCCTACACTCTGAAGCCGTCTGTGTGTGTCTGTGGTGGACACTACCCAGAAACCTTCGTGGCAGCCAGTTGTGCTTGCTTTTTGTTTTGAGGACACGGAGCCTAGGGAAGCACTTGCAGGGAGCCAAGAGGAGCTGGTTTGAGAGTGGTAATGCTTTGGTTGTGGTCACGTCATACACGCTGAGCATAAAATCCCAAGTGGCAGAGGTGCCCACATGGCCTTTGATAAACGATGTGTGTGTTTGTGTTACACAGAGCTCTCTGAACTGTGCAGCCCAGGGCAGTGGCTTCTTTTGAGGTGAGGTCTCACTTTCAGGGACTTCCTTTTCATGTTGGTCAGCTGCTCTCACAGTCCCACTGAATCTCTCTGTATTTTTGGTTAAACAGAATATAACTCTAACTGAAGTAGAAGAATTTACTGGAAGGACATTCAGCAGCTTATGGAACCAATAAGAAGGTTGGGGAACCTGGCCTGGAACACAGGCAGAAGCCAGGTATAGCTGGGCCTCTGCGAACATGGCTGAGGTCATGCCCGAAGGGCTGGCACTTCACATACTGCCTCCAGTGCTGCCCTTGCTGAGGCTCTGGCTCTGCAGATGTCATGCATCATTTCCAGCGATTTCTTTGGCTTCGAGTCCTGGTTTCCACACTCGAGTCCCTTGGCAAGAAGGTTGGCTGAGTGGAGGTTGTGCAGCCTTGCTGTGGATGATAGTGTGTAGGGAAAGAGAATGTCTGGCACCCTTAGGCTTCCTGCACAGTGGAAGGTGGGGACTTGCCTCTCGTTAAAGGATGCAAAATGTGAAAGTCCCAACAGGGAGGAAATCAGGTGCTTGGGAGCAAAACAAAAATCAAAACAAATCTCCACTGTAGCCACTGGAGTCGATGCCAGCAGAACTTGCTTTCCTCGTCCTCAACATTGACTCATTATCAAGTCCCACTGATCCCAAAGTCAAAACACATCTGCAGTCTACCACTTCTTCCCATGTCCACAGCCATCTCCCTAGTCCAAGCCACCATTTTCTGTTGCCTGAAGTATTGTCACAGCTCCCTGCTTGGGTTCTGTCTTTACTTTCTTTTCCTATATGCCACTTGCCTCCGTACAGTTAGTGCCCTTACAAAATGTTAGGTCACATCATATGCCACTTCTCTACCTCTTCAGCATTCAAACGGAAACACAGAATCCTCAACAGGACTTACAAGGACATACATAACCCGTAGCCCACCTATCCACCATGTGCTAAGCTCCTCGCTCTCCCCTTCATTCTACGTGGTTCTCATTTCTTTCTTCAGTGCCTGGACAGTGCCAAATGCCTTCTGTCATGTTTATTTTGCCTGGAATGTTCTCTGCCTAACTTCTTGTCTGATTAACTCCTATCTACCCTTTCATCTTAGCAGAAATATTCTTTTTCATACAGGTTTTCCTTGATCCCCTAAAGGAAACAATTTTCTCTGAGATGTCCTCTGGTACTGGTCTGTGATGCATCTGGTATTTTCCTTCATGGTGCTTGTCATGCTGTGGTTAACTGTGTTTTCATCTTAGCAGAAATATTCTTTTTCATACAGGTTTTCCTTGATCCCCTAAAGGAAACAATTTTCTCTGAGATGTCCTCTGGTACTGGTCTGTGATGCATCTGGTATTTTCCTTCATGGTGCTTGTCATGCTGTGGTTAACTGCTTGATGCCTGCTACCTCAATGGAAATTCTATGAGGGGCAGATGCATACTACTGTAGTCATCAGCACTACAGAAATATTTGTGAATGACTGACTGAAAGGGACAGGACTACAGCAGGTGCTGGTGGGAAGTGCCCTCCCCCCCTCCCCTGCCCCCAACCTCCATTAGCTTAAAGTAATGTGCATCATTATCTCAGTTCCTGGGCTAGGATGGACTTTCAGATTCAGATGGTAAGATTTTTATAAATGAAAGAAACAAAATGCAATATGGAAAGAAATAGGAATAGAGAATACTCCCCCAAGTGGCTACACATCTTCACTGTAAGCAATAATCTCAGTGTGCAACTGTTGAGACTTAAATTATTTACATGTCTCTAATCCTCTTACCTTCTAATCGAGACCATTCCAGCAGCTTTGCACTTAGATTTCCAATTGCATCATACAGAAATCATTTCTCTGTCAGTGCTGTATTGGTACATTTATAATCACCTAGGGATTAAAGAAGTATTCATTTTTATTTATCCTAATATAGTTTATCTTTACTAAATGCATTTTAAAGTTTTCCATGCCAATTCCTTCACATAATTAATAGAAATTTAAAATGAAATAGCAATTATAATAAATCATCTATGTCTGCATGTGGTCTACTGGTCTTCTCTGACTTAATTAGTTCTTACTTCAGTACTCAGAAGTATAGATTGTGGATTTTTCATATATATTTTTTTCTGCTTTTCTTTCTTATCTCTGAGCAATTTTATCCTTTAATAACAATGTAAGAATTAGGTGGATAGATGAAAAGATGTAAAAATTGCAATAATAAAACTCTGCTTTTTCTTAGGAAAAAGTTTATCTCAGTAAAGGCTATGTTTTAAGAGTTGACTACAGAAAAAAGACTTGATATGAAATAAGATGCCAAGTAGATTTAAGTTAATCATGCATTTATTCATTGAAAAATACTAAATAATTGCAGTGAAATACTCTGTGGAAAAGTGACATTAAGGCATTTAAAGTCATACAAAGACTAATTCTTAGTGATAAAGTCTCTACACCCCCTAGTCTTAATTATTTTAGACAATTAGTCATATATGCATTTTGTAATTAAATAAGCATGTCTTTCTTGATCCTAATCAGAACATGCACAATTTTGTACAATTCTGTTGATTAGGGGGCATTAAAGGAATGTAAGTGGAAAGATTGGGATGAGGTTAGGTAATGGATGGTTCCAGAGCATTAGGTACTTGACCTGTAATGGGCATTGTTGGTTGCCTGGCACCCACTGAAACTTCCCAAAATGATCCCAATATTTGTTCTTGTATCTTTCCCTTCGCTCTCTGCCAATATACTAAAGGAGAAACTGATCCTGCTCTGAGTTCCAAGGGTAGGCCTTATTTTCCAGGAGTATATCCATGCCTTTTCTAGTAAAAGGTTCTGGAATCCAGGCCCAAGTGTCAGGTAGTTGGCTAAGGAATGAGACAATAAGACACTGAAAGGAAGTTTGCTGAGGGCTCCTGGGGAAAAAAATTTGCTAATAGAGAGCAACCAGAATTCATGGGTGTTTTTCATCTTGACATTGCTGTCCACATATATGAGGCCTCGGTTAAGGCAGCAATTTTTCTGACCCTCTGAGGATGAAGCCTGAGAAGGGGGATGGACAACGTGGCAGAGGGCAGAACTGGAGTTGCTGAACCGTACCTCACCTCTTCTTTCCTAGACCTCATCCATCTGTTAGCCAATGAATATTTTGAGTTTTGAGCAATTTTTACTTGAGAGTTCCATTTCTGAAAGCTAACACATTTTAATTTATGATATCCAAATTTATATTTCCTTAATGTTATTTTTATTTTTAAACTTGAAGGTTTGCTAATAAAAACAATCGAGCTTATTGTAGAGAGCAAAGAAAACATTGAAAGATACAAAGAAAATTAAACCATCCAAATTCCATTATCCCTGGAAAACTATTACTGATATTTTGAACTAGTCTTCTTTTTGTATCAAACTTACAAATATACTTTACATGTGTAGTTATACTGTTTTACTGAAACTCACAATCTACTATGAAATAGAAATAAATCAAATGGATGAATATCTGGGAATGTGGAAGGTTATCATTTTAACTGTGTCCACTGTCAGTGTTGCTAATAGTGATATAATCTATCTCCACACCCAGGAACAAATCATCAAATATTTTAAGTCAAAATCTATCTAAGTATAATACACTTTAAAATAGATGTCTTATATTGATTATATTGACAGTACACACATAAAAGGTTCAGTATTGAACAGTGTCTGGAGAACTTTAATAGGCTCTGGTATTATTATACCAGTCCCTTCAGTTTTGAATGCTTTCAAATTTTCATTATGGTTTTCTGACCCATGAGTTCCCTGGAAAACAGAAATGTAGGGACTTACTAGTTATCTTTTGGTTATTGGTATCTAACTAAACTGCATAGTGGTCAGAGATTGCAGTTGCCATACCTATCCTTAGGTGGAGACTTGCTTTAGGACCCAGTGTGTTTGACTTTTGAAAATGTTTCACATATTCTTGGAAGGAATGTATTCTATAGTTTTTAGGCAACATTCTGTTCATAACCACTACATTATGGTTGGTAATTCATGTAATTCTCCTTGTATTTTTAAATTGTTTTTGGTCCTTTTGACCTATGTATTAGTTTCCTGTGGTTTTTGTAATAAATGACTACAAACAGATGGCTTAAATGTATTCTCTTACAGTTCTAGAAGCTAGAAGTTTGCAAATAAGATGTTAGCAGGTATGCACTCCCTCAAGAGGGTCTAGAGAATTCATTCTTTGCCTCTTTCAGCTTTGGGTGGCTGTTGACATTTCTTGACTGGTGGCCGCATCACTCCAACCTCTGCTTCTGTAGTCACATTACTGACTCCTCTTCCCCATGTCTTGTGTCCCTAACAAAACTCCCTTTGCCTTTTCCTTTTAAGGACATTGGTTTTCATTGGTTTTATGGCGCACTTGGGTAATCCAGGACGATCTCCATGTATGAAGGACTTGATTTAATTACACCTGCAAAAACTCTCTTCCCCAATATGCTCATATTCACAGGTTCCAGGGATTAGGACATGGAACCATCTTTTGTGGGGTTATATTCAACCTGCTGCAATCTATTAGGTAAATGTATAAAATCACCTACTCTGACAGCAAGATTTTTTTTCTTGTACTCCTGTCAAATCTTTGTATATTTTGTTGTTGTGCTAGGAGAGATCCATTTATAATGTTCATTAATATCTTCCCTATGTATTGGACCTCTATCTCTGGACACTCCCCCCACCATCTATCCAGAAAGAGTCTATTGATGAAAAACTATCAGTTGTTTATCTTAAAAAGATATAATTTGGCTTCTTTTTCCATTTTTAAAAAATTGGGCCTGTGATTCTAAGTTTATATGTTTTCTTCTCATTATTTCATTCAATTCTCTTCTACTTAATTTTTTTTTATTTCCCAAATGACCCAGGGTCAGAGAATTAAAAACATATGCAGCTTAAAAAAAAAAAAAATTCGCGCAGTTGCACGCCTGTAATCCCAGGGACTCCTGAGAGGCAGGAGGATCGCAAGTTCAAAGTCAGCCTCAGCAAAAGCAAGGCGCTAAGCAACTTAGTGTCTCTAAATAAAATACAAAATAGGGCTGGGGATGTGGCTCAGTGGTGGAGTGCCCCTGAGTTCAAGCCCCGGTACCAAAAAAAAAAAAAAAAGGCACTGAGATTAGATCATTACAGTGATTGGTAAAAACGTTCCATAAATATAGTTCTGAACAAAGTGGGAAAATACAGACAGGGAAGCTGAAACCAAAGTGGATACTTAAATACATCAGAAGTAACAACTTGCTGAAGCAGTTCTTTCCTCGACACTAATAACTTATCTTGTGGAAACAGATTCATTATCTACTAATGGAGGATTTTCCTAGACAACGTTATCATCACCAGTAGCTAGACTAAGCTCCACAAGAAAAAAAGTATAAAATACATTCTCATTTACTACCACTATTGCTATAATTAGAGAACGCAAAGAAATTAGAATCACGTAATTTTCGTCCTTGGGCCTCAAGACACACCTCCAATTGGTAGTTAGATTTGTGAACAGCGCAGGAAGCTTGGAGTTTAAAAAAAAAATAAATCCGCCCGCAGCGTGCAGAAGAGTTGAGGAACTTGGACAACACGCCCCAGGGGCGAGGGAGCAGCTCAGCGAGTTCAATCCCCAACAACAACAACAAAACCTATCAATATATCGAACGCATTAGTTTTTTCTCCACTCAGTAGTGATTCGGTTTTTATTCTGGCTTTTGGGTCTCCAGGGCTGAGGAGTGGTCCAAGAGCAGTCCGCACAAGGCGGTCCTACACGTTTATAACCTGCACCCTGAGGCTTCTCGTGGCCTCACACCGCTGTCCCCACGCTAAGGCCAGGGCTGCGAGGCACTCCAAGGTAGGAAGGTCTGGGAGACCCGGCGGGCGTGGGAAAACCGCCCAGCATCCCGGCTACCGCAAAGACTCGGGCTTGCTCTAGTCTTCAGGGCCGTTCGGGTCCTGGTCGTCCTGGAAACCAGACTGCGAACGCGCGTGCGCTGATCAAACTCCCTTATCACGTGAGGCCGGCTCGAGGGCGGGGCCGGCGAAGCTCGTCGGCACCCGTCGCCCCACCCTTCTCAGAGCCCAGCCGAGGCGGGGCGAACCTCCGCCTATTGCGTGGGGGTGACTCACATCTCCCGCCCCTTTTCGCTCTGCTTTCTCCAGGCGCTTCACTCGCACCACGTGCCATTCTGGCCACTCCCCCAGCGCCCTTTCCAACCGCCTGTTGGAAGCTGCCGTAAAATGCCGTGAGGGGTGCCGTCGCTTTACGGCTGCCTCTCCCTGAAGTAGAGCCCCCGAGCGCCCACCGCCGTCAGCTGTGTCTCCGGGAGCTTCAGCTCGGCTCAGAGGAAGAGACCTGGTGCGCCACTGCTCTTCCTGCCGTGGTTCCCGTTCCGGTCCCCGGCGATGTGAGCTCGAGAAGGCTGCGGTGCCCCCTGGCCCGGGGGTTGAGGCGGGCGGCAGGTGCCTGTGAGGCGGGTGGGTGCCGGGGGCTAGCAGGATGGAGGAAAGCATGGAGGAGGAGGAGGTACTCATCTACGAGGCGATGATGGACGACCAGAACCACAACAACTGGGAGGCCGCCGTGGACGGCTTCCGGCAGCCCCCGCCCCCCCCGCCGCCTCCGCCGCCCCCCTCGTCGATGCCAGTCCCCGCTCGAGAGCCTCCGGGGGGGCAGCTGCTGGCCGTGCCCGCCGTCTCTGTGGACAGGAAAGGCCCCAAGGAGGGGCTCCCGCTGGGGCCGGAGGCCAATGGGGTGATCATGATGCTGAAGAGCTGCGACGCGGCCGCCGTGGCCAAGGCGGCCCCCGCCCCCACCCCCGGCTCCACCATCAACATCAACACCTCCACCTCCAAGTTCTGTGAGTCCAGCCTTTCCCTGGCAGCCTCGGCTTCTCTCCTCCCCACCCGGACGCCGAATCCACCCCTCCTGGAGCAGCCCCGCTTCCTTTGTTTTCAGGCCTGGGTCTCCTCTCCTCCCCTCCGGCCCCCGCCCCCGCCCCCTCCGCTGTGCCCGCGGCCAGCGCCTGAGCGGGCCTGGCTTCTTGTATTACCTGGCCTAGGGAAGCAGCCCGGTACGGACGCAACCCCAAGTCCTGCCACGAACGCGATCTTATCGCCACTGGCGGTCTCTCAGCATTAGCAAGCTCTTCTCTCATCCATTCCCTCTTAAAGTTTCGCCCTTAGAGGTGAGGGGAAAATAAGCCTGCCTTAGTTTCGTTAGGAGAGGCTTTCAGTCCTTTTTGCAGCCAGAAAGAGATCTGGCAACTCGTGTTCCTATGCTCTTAGCCAGTGTACGTACGTTAAACAAATTAGGAATCGAAAGTTGACCTATATCTACACCTTATTCTTCCCCTTCGCTGTGCACTTTGCATCCTGCTAGGAAAATGTGAGAGTGGCTTCCTAATGCAGTGGGAGCCGCGGCGTCCGTTTTGAAGCTAGTGTATAAAATCACTTCCCAGAGCCGTTGCTCTTAAAAACAAGCAATTCAGCATGTGTCCAAACACAAAAGTCTGTTGCATGTGGAACTTTGTTAATGATCTGCCTTAGCACTCAGTTGCAGGCAGAAAGATTTAAGACCAAAGTCTGTTTTGTAATCCCAAACTGACCCCAACGAGGATGTATGCTTTCATAGCTAGGGAAAGAAAGTGCTTTTGCTTAGTGTTTTTTTTTATCCCTTGGTGGTGGTGCTCGTGCTGCTGGTGGTGAAAATGAATGTGAGCATCACAGCCAGGTTTTTCTCTCCTATTAAAGGTTTTTCTCTCCTGTTAATGACTGCAAGTTTTAAATTGCATCTGATAAAGCAACTGGAGATTTCATTTCTGGCTACTAATTTTATTAATCAGTGCCAGTAATTGTCCACTTAGCTGTGCAGGGAATATATTTGCCTTGATGCCGATATATAGGCACAACCTTAAACAAAAAAATTCTTAATGATAACAGCACAAAATCTTATATATTTGCCTTCAAGACACTGCTTTAGTAAAAGACTAAAATGTTAGTCTATTAATGTAGCTTATCATTAATAGACAAAAGGAAAAAAACCATGATTTGATTGATGCCATAAAACCATTGGATAAAATCCAGCACCTATTTATGATTTAAAAAAAAAAAAAAAAAACTCTTAGCAAACTGGGAGTACAAGGTAACTAGATAAGTCATTACCAAAAACAGAGTACATACAATAGTTAATGGAAAAAATTTGGATATATTCACTTTAAGATACAACAAGATAAGGATGTTCTCTGTCACCTTTATTTTTAACGTGGTAGGAAAGGTCCTAGCTGATACTGTAAGAGAAAAATAAAGTATAAAGACTGGAAGGGAAGTGATTAAAACCAATAACTTGCAGATAATTTAGTCACTTACCAAGAAGAATCATTAAATTAGAGAAACAACTAGTAAGAGTTGAGAAGGATTGTTAGATTACCATCAACCTACATTAATAACATTTACAACAAGCTAGTAAAGGTAGTCAAAAGCAGATACCATATTCAAGAGTAGCAATGAAACTATAGTCTCTAGGAAGTAACCCAAGAATATGTAAGATCTTTAAGGAAAAACTTTAATTAGGAACTAGAGGAAGATCCAAATAAATTGTATAAGTTCCCATGTTCTTGGATCAAATTAATAAAGAATGTCGGTTCTCTTCAGATTAATTTAGAAATTCAGTTTAAATGCTTTCAAAATGACATTTGGTTCATGTGACAAACTCAGTAACCTAAATCTCAAATTTACATGGTGGATGTGGAATAAAGATTGTGAATAACTAAATGAATCTTAAAGATTTGTTGGGTGTCTTGTGTTATCAAAAGTTAAGATAATTCAAAGCTGTAGTAATAACGGCTGGTGTAAGTGCAAGAACAGAAAAATAGACCCAGGGAACAAATTAGAGGGTAGAGAATACCTATGTATATTTGAGAACTTAAGATAAATGTGACATTATAAATCACTAGATAAAGGACTCATAGCTTGTTTGAATGGCTCAGTATATGGATGAAAAACAAATGACAGCATAATTAGGATAGACTCTGAATGAATTAAAGACCTAAATGTGGAAAGAAGAATTATAAAGTTAACAGGAACTGGTGAAGAAGCTCTTTCCATAGGGACAGAAAAGGACTTCATAAAGATTCAAAAGCTTATACAGGTAAAAAAAATTAGTGGCTTTGTATAAAAATTAAGAATTTTCATTTATTAAAAGACAGATGAAAGAATGAGAGAAGATATTTAAAGAGCCTAAAATTGATGAGGGATTTGACTAGACAAGAGAACTATACATAAATATGAGGGCACCTACCTCTTCAGAAAAGTAGGCAAAGGATATCAATGAGTACTTTACAAAATAGGAAATTTTAAGCATAAGAAGGGATGAAAGTATTACTGATCTAAGATATGCATATTAAAATACTAATGGAATATCTTTTCATCTATTAGGGTGACCAAAATTAGAAACCTGGGTAGTGCTAGTGTAGGTGGGGATATGGGGATACAGGAAAACTCGTACTTGTCGGTAGACTGACAGTTTTAGTGGATTTGTGTGTTGCTGAGATGCTCAAAGTCTCTGTGGATCAGATAATGAAAGGTAGCTCAAGTGTTGATGTGGTCCTGAACCAAGACAGTGATGGAGAAAACAACTGTTGGTGTTTTTTGAAATAGGAAACTTGATGAATAAATACTAAGTGCTGGGGATGGTTGGTTTGTCCCTGATCAGGCCATATCTGGAAGAGCAACTACAAGTGAAGTCACTACTAGGTGTGATTTACCATAATCCACAGTTACTCTCCAAGATTCATCTCTGCTATGGCCGTATAGACTGGTGAAATCCGAATGTCGTAACAATCAACATCAAGTCTTTGAAGTTAGTAGTATTCTGTATTGTTCCCATAGGGATGTACTGTTTGTTGCTGTGGGGTTTGTTAATTTTGATAGGATGGGACACATAGGGCTGTTGGCCCTTCCTGCACTGTAGCCGTACCTCCAGGGAGCTATTACCTGTGTGTTCAGGAACTGGGGAAATTATAGGGTAAATCTTGGATCCATTGGGCCCCTTGTGAGATGGACTGAAGCCAAAATGCCATTTATCTTGTGATGGCAATAAGTCCCTGATCTGACTGGTTTACTATAGTGACATGCTGGTCCTTGAGGGCTAGCGTGGGCTTAGAGCCAGCATTCAATAATCCTTGAAAACTCTGATTTCCTTTTTCCAGATGCACTGTCTCTGTAACAGATAGCCCCATGTTCTCATGGAACAGGCTAGAAGGAAGTCTTAGCTGTGTTCTTGAAACTTTTGGAACCCATCCTCTCCTTTGTTTCTGTCTGAACAGGTTCAATCTGGGTATTACGTGAAGTTTCATGGCTCTCCATTGTCACTCAATTGAGACCTTTGGTGTACTTAAGAATCCCCCACTCCCATTATACAGCTCAAGCAGCATCTTGGTATACTGCCTGCTTATTAAGACACCATAATTAACTACCACCAGAGATCCAAGCCATTCTGATAGTCACTCTGACCCTGCTTCTCATTAAGATAATTGTACTCACTTTATATCTGGGAGTTATTTCTACTTAGCCTTTGTCACTATGGAAATTGAACTATCCCACTGAAATCGGAGAGCCCTCTTTAATGGCAGTTTTGCTCATCTTTACCCAGAACTGCAAAGGACAACTACCACAGTGCCGCCCCCCTCCCTCCCCTGGGATATTAGTGCCTCCCTCACCAATATACTTCTCAATTGCTTGAGAAGGAAAGCCATCTCAGAACACCATTTGTATGTGTGAGGGGTGGGGTGAGAGGGTCAGATAGGATAAACCCACTATATAATTCCTGTCTTAAGTCTGGATCATTCCTCCACATAGTAAGGAATTTCTAGTGTCCTAACCTCTTCCCTGTTTTTTCTTCTCTTTCATTTTCTTCTCCCTTTTTCCTCCTTGTCCATTTCCTTTCTTTATATCTTCCTCCTCAGTAAAGTTTGTACCCATTTGAGGTGTGTAGTTTGATGAATTTTGACCCATGTTACTGGTCTGAGATTTTATTTTACTCTACTTGCAAGTTAAAAGCTAGCCTGTTACTGTTATTACTAGATGCTGACTGAAGTGGGAGACTCCTGGGTTGGAGATAAGGAATGTGTTACAGCACAGCAAACAGCATAAGAAGCACCATATTTGCTTAAGTTCCCCTTCCTTCCAAATTCCACGAGGGTGACACACTTGTATGATGGATGCTTTTTCAATGTATTTGTTTCACAGCTGAAGAACACTGGATTTGGGGGGAATCCACTGCTTTTATAGAAAGAGTAAGCAAACCTGCTGTTTGTTTAGTGGGGAAACTACCTCATCTTTCAAGGTTATCAGATGCCGAATAGTAAAGGTTTAGGAAGGGTTGCTCAGGGCCTTGCATTCTTGGCACGCTGAGCCCTGCAGGAGTACAGGAAGCCCAAGAAGGACTCTTTCCAACAGTAACTACTGCATTAATCAAGAGATGAACTATTTCACCACTCAAAAATACACCTTATGCTTTTTTACAGTCAGTAACCCTGCTTTCACCCCAGCCACCTACTGATCTGCTTTCTGTAACTAGAGGATTTTGTAAGTGGAATCATGCAGTTTGTGTTATTTTGTGCTTGGCTTCTTTCCCTTATCCTGTTTTTGAGATATTCCATATTCTTGCATGTATCAGTTATTTATTCCCTTTTATGGCTGTGTAGGGGTTTTTTGGCTCTATCATACATTGTTCATTCATCTATTCATCATTTGAGTTGTCTTCAGTTTTGGCTGTTATGCATAAAGCTGCTATGAACAACCAGTTCCATGTAGACATATATTGTCACATAAGAATCTACAAGTGGAATTCCTTGGTTTTATTGTGAGAAACTGCCAAATTGTTTTTCAAAGTGGTTACGCTGTTGTGCATTCCCACCAGCATTATATGACAGTGACAGTTGCTCCAAATACTTAACTGATATTTGTATAGGCCAGGCTTCGTTTTTTTGATATTGTCATTCTTCTAAGTTTGAGACTTTCTAGGGGGTGAGTAGTGGTATTTCATTGTAGTTTTATTTTGTATTTCTCTTGTACATGTCCCTTTGGCTTTTTTCATGTGATTTCTGGCTGTCATAATTTTGTGAGTCTGTATAGATCTTTTGCTCATTTTGGGGGTTGTCTTACTGTGTTTAAAGAACTCACTGCAAATTTTGTTTTGTTAGATAATACATATTATGAATATTTTCATTCTGTGACTTGTCTTTGTTTCTTAACAGTGATGTTAACCAACTTACCAGCTTTTTTTCTATGCTTGTGCTTTTTGTATCTTAAGAAGTATTTGCATACCCCAAAGTCAGGAAAATTATTTTTGTATGTTCTTCGGGAAGTTATATGGTTTTAGCTTTTATGTTTAGATCTGTCATCTGAATTATGAGTTGATGTGTGCATGTAATGTGAGATAAAGATGGAACTTCCTTTCTTTCATATGGATGTCTAGTTATGTCAGCAATATTTGTTGAAAAGCCTATCCTTTCCATACTGACTTGGACAGCAGTTAAAAAACAAAACAAAACAAAAACAAAAAAACTGACCATATATATATATATATATATATATATGTATATATGGCTTCAATTTTGCCCATTAATCCTTTATTTGGTGCATCATGTTTAGGATTCTTATGTCTTCTTGGTGTTTTATCATTATAGAATGTCAGTCTTTATTGCTCTCTGTCTTACCCTGAAGAGTACTTTTTCTGATAGGCATTCTAGGTTTATCACGATTATTTTTTACATGATATGACTTTTGCTTTATTTTTAACTTACCTGTGTAAAGTACATTTCTTGTAGACAACATGTGATTGGATCTTGCTTTTTTAAAATTCCAGTCTAGTGACTTCTGCCTTCTAATGGCCTTGTTTAGACTCTTCACATTTAATGTAATTACCAGTATAGCAGGGTTTGAATCTATTATTTTGCCATTTGTTTTCACTTAGTTTATCTATTTTAAAAAAATTTCCTCTTTTCCTGTCTTTTTATGATTTAGTTTTGTCTCCATTTTGACTTATTGGCATACTCTTTTGCCCTTATTGGTTATTCTTCGATTTACAATATGAAGATTTAACATGTAACATTTTATCTTCAAATAATTTGGACTGCTTTTTATACAATATAAAAACTTAATATCAGAATGCTTCCATTTCTTCCATCTTGTCCTTCATGACATTGGTATTACATATTGCTTTACTTCTATATGCTATAACCTCTCAAATACATTGTTATTAATTTTGCTTTAAGAAGTCATTTATCTTTTTTAAAAATTGGAATGAAATTCACAATGTAAAGTTAGCTGTTTTTTTTTTTTTTTTTTTCAGTCCTGTGGATTGAACCCAGGGCCGCTCTGCCCCTGAGCCTTTTTAATTTATTTTCTAAAATTTTGAGACAAGGTTTCACACCCAGCAAAATTAACCATTTTAGGGTGAACAGTTCAGGGGCATTTAGTACCTTCACAGGGTTGTGTAACTATCCCTCTATCTAGCTGAATATTTTATTAAACATTTTTATCACCCCATGATATTATTTTATACCCATTGAGCAGTTGATCTGTGTTCTACCCTTCACCAGCTCCTGGCATCACCTGATCTGCTTCCCTTCTTTTTTTTTTGGTACTGGAGATTGAACTCAGGGGCACTCGACCACTGAACCACATCCCCAGCCCTATTTTGTATTTTTATGTAGAGACAAGGTCTCACTGAGTTGCTTAAGTGCCTTGCTGTTGCTGAGGCTGACTTTGAACTTGCGATTCTCCTGTCTCAGCCTCCCTAAGTGCTGGGATTACAGGCTTGCACCACCACGCCCGGCTGATCTGCTTCTCTTCTCTATGAGTTTACCTGTTCTGGATTTTTCATATGAACGGAATCATAAGATGTGAAATTAATTAATTAATTATTTTGGTACTGGGGATTAAACTCAGGGGTACTCGACCACCGAGCCACATCCCCAGCCCTATTTTGTGTTTTATGTAGAGACAGGGTCTTACTGAGTTGCTTAGTGCCTCACTGTTGTTGAGGCTGGCTTTGAACTTGGGATTCTCCTGTCTCAGCTTCCCGAAGTGGTGGGATTACAGGCGCGTGCCACCATGCCTGACTAAAATTTATTTTTTAAATAATCAGAAGCTGGGAAAGAAATCTTTTATATTTACCTAAATAGTAGCATTTTTATCACTATTCTTTCCTTTGATCCAAGTTTCCTTATCTGTTTTTCTTTTACCTTAAGAACTTCCTTTAATATTTCTTATAGTGTAGTTCTATGGGCCTTGAATTAATTCAGCTTTTGTCTGTCTTTATTTTACATTCATTTTCAAAGGTGATTTTTGGTGGATATAGCATTCTACATACACAGCCTTTTTGGTTTTGCTTTGTTTTGTTTTTCATGTCAATACTTTATAGATGCCTTTCCATTGCCTTTTTTAAAATATACATTTTTTAGTTGTACGTGGGCACAGTACCTTTATTTTTATGTGGTGGAGAGGATTGAACCCATTGCTTCATGGGTGCTAGGCAAGCTCTCTACCACTGAGCCACAATCCCAGCCCCTTCATTGTCTTTTGACCTGCATTATTTCTATAATAAATGTTGGAATAATCTTACTTTTGTTCCTATCTGTGTAATGTGTTTTTATTTCTGTCTTCTTTTAATATGTGTGCATTATATGCATCTGTGTTGATGGCAACCATGGATGCTTGCTCTTTGGTCATCTGTTCATCGACCTAATCATTTTCATGAAGTTTTGCACTGTCATCAGGTCAGATAGCCCACTCTATCATCTTTGCCTTTCCTGTTTCCATCATAATTATCATAGCCAAATTGTTTTTTTCAAGAACTTTATTCCAGTTGTTTACCATGATAGTTAAATAACACTTGGCTGGCGCTGCTCTAACTATGCCATCACTGCCTTTAAATCCATCTAGATCAGAAAACCAAAAGTAGCTTTCTAGCCTTTGAGAGTCTGTTTCCTGTAACTATTCTAATAGCAAATACTTTATCAGTTACAGTTCCCTGTAAGAAACCACTCTAGGTATCCAAAGCAAGAAGCCAGAGATTTGGAGTTTGAATGCTACAAACTCAATGTCTCTACTTTATGGGACCATCAGCAACAATAATAATGTGTTTTGTTTTGATTTGGTCTTCCAAATATCACTTAAATGTGTTTCTGTTGGTGGAACCTAATTATTTTTTGCGAGATGATGCTGGAGATTGAACCCAGGGGCGCTTTACCACTGAGCTACATCCTCAGCCCTTTTTAGTTTTTATTTGGAGACAGTCTTGCTAAGTTGCTGCTCAAACTTGCAGTCCTCCTGCTTCAGCTTTCCAAGTCACTGGGATTAGAGGTGTGCACTACCATGTCCAACCAGAAATTGTAATTTTTAGTGTAACTTTCCATTCAACATTAATCAACATACTATGAAAATAACCACCAAATCTCAGAAACTTATATAACAAAAGTTTATTTCTTGCTCATGTTACATTAGTGACTGAGAGCTGGCTGTGGCTCTCCATATGCCATCTCGTAAATAGCAGGCAACTCTTTTCTGGACCTTGCCATTCTTGGAAGAGGCAAAGAGAAGAAATAGAAGCATACGTGGCTTTTAAAGCTTCTAAGCTCAGATTAGCACATATGATGTATCACATCAGAATGCCACATGTGCTTATGTTCCCTATGTATTTAACAGAATAGAATGGCTTTCTGTATGTGTGGAGGAGGAGGACATGTAGGACTGGGGCTACCTGGCTAAATAATCACCAAATGAAGGGATCTCACACTTATTGATAAATATGTTCCATGATCAGAGGAGACTTATTAACTCAATCCAGTCACTAATGGTTCTCTTCTCCAGATGAACAAGAGCTTCACAGAATTTTATGTCGAACTGAATGAAATTCTATTTTTAAAAATTATCTTGACTCAAAAAGTGTGACTTATGAACTGAATAAAAGTGTTAACTGATTTTAGTAAATCCTGAAGTTGTCCTTCAATTGATCAGGGCCTGCCAGTTTGCAGAGGGGTTGATTCTTTTTCAAATGGATCAGTTAATGCATTCAGATCCTAAAGTATGCACTGTTCGCAACATCTCTGGCAGTAGTTTGGTATCTTATCTTGCAGTAAAGGTGGGGGTGTGCTGCAGCAAGCATCACTATGACACTGAGCTATGGGCCCAGCATCAGGATCTTACTGGGGATCTGGTCTTGCTATTTTTTTTTAAACATTTATCACATAAAATACCATGGATGAAACTAAGAGAAAGCCATTTTTATGTTTATGTAAGCCCAGGTCAAATCTCTAAAGAAAACCAATGCTGTTTACTTTCTCTATAAACTGCATACCATATATAACCACATTGTAAACTCTTACATGCTCTGTAAAAGTTTACTGTAGCTATCCCTTTGTAGTGTGTCTTGGCAGGGCAAACTGGCCTCTCTTTTACTTTCTACTTTTGTGGATGCTTGGCTGTTAACCTCTGTAGATCTGTAATATGTAGTTGTAGGTGTGCTGATTAGACATCTGAATGTCATTTTTTAAATTCAAGTATTTATTTATTGTATGCCAAGTTGATATTTTTAATATGGGAGGTGATAGACAAAGATTTATAGTACATTGTGATTAAATGCTATAGTAAAGTTATGTACATACTTGGTAGCCTAGAAGAAAGAGAATTCCTATTAAAATGAAGAGACATTTGCCAGGAGGAGGAGGGTGGGGGGAATTGGACTCTGAGAGACTTCCTTGCTGAGGAGGCAGGTTGTGTCAGAGGCTGGTAGTTAAAATGACTTTCGGAACACAGGGTGTGGAAAATGGAGTGGCACAAATTGAACCAGAGTGGATAGAAAGGGCTGGATTGTGAAGGACTTGCCATGTTCGAAGGAGGACTTTTCTTCTGTAGGTATGGGAGCCCTGAAGGATGTGAATGGAGTCAACTTGCTATATCTTGGTGTGAGAGTAGAGGTAATTGAGCCTGGAGACTAGTGGTGGGTTATAATTAAGTCTACACAAGAGATGGAGGCCTGAACAAATAAAGCTTTGGAAGCAAGGAGGTTTCAGATTTTGTAGATATTTAGGGACTAGAATCTACAAAAATGTGACAGAGACGGGGAGGATAAAGACTCAGGATTGATGGTTTGGATGACTGAAGCTGGCCCTGACTTTGACCCAGTTATGGAAGGAATAAAGGTGTGAGTGTTGATGTTTCTTTTAAGAACATTCAGGTAGAGAGGTCCAGGGGCAGTTGGTAAATCCCGGGCTTGCTTTTTTTTTTTTTTTTTTAAAAATACCTTATAATATTGGAAATCCTGAAACAAAAATTTAATCATGATAGATTTTTTTTTCCATATTTAAGAATTTGAGATTCACCAAACTCTGGTCTTTAAAAAAGGAACAAAGCTTTGTGCTTATTAAAATGGTGTGGGCTTATAATTTAAAAGTTCAAATCGTAGGAAAAGACATATAGTAAACTGTTACCCAAAGTCAATCATTTGTGATTGATTTAGATGTTTCTTCTGGCATTTACCCACATATCTCAATGTGTTAATATATTATTATTGCTTAATTTATCATGCTTATATGTTATTCACTTCCTGTGATTAAGATGAGAATTTAGTTCTTCCATATTTCTACATATCTCACCTCTCCAATTCTTTTAATACCACAATTTTTGGTTTAATAAAAAACAGATTTGCATTATAGCTACATAAATGCTCGCTGAAGGGCCAAAACTATACTCAGTTTACATTTTCTTTCATCTAGAACTATGCTAGTAGTTGCCTTATTTATATTTGCATATTTTTAAAATTTTTTTTAGATGTAGATGGACACAGTATCTTTTTTTTTTTAAAATATTTTTTAGTTCTTGATGGATCTTTATTTTATTCATTTATTATTTATATGTGGTCCTGAGGATGGAACCCAGGGCCTCACACATGCTAGGCAAGTGCTCTACCGCTGAGCTACAGCCTCAGCCCCGGACACAGTATCTTTATGTGGCCCTGAGGATCGAACCCAGTACCTCACACGTGTGAGGCAAGCACTCTACTACTGAGCCACAACCACAGCCCTGCAGAATTTTTATTGGACATAGTCTTAAAACTTTTTAGCATCTTCATTGGATTGACCATCTAATGACTGGTGTTTTTGAAATGCTCAAACAAATCAGTTTGTTTTTCTCTCTGCCTGTGAAGCTGTCAGTCCTCTTGTTCCTGCTTATTCCTTAAGGCCGTGCATAATCAGCAACTTCCCACAAAGATGGGAATGATTGCTTCTTTATATCTTCATTTTTTTTAATGGACACAACACCTTTATTTTATTTATTTGTTTTTATGTGGTGCTGAGGATTGAACCCAGTGCCTCACACGTGCCAGGCAAGCGCTCTACCACTGAGTCACAACCCCAGCCCTATATCTTCATTTTTGTTGGTGAATTTTGTGTGTTTGTGTGTGTGTGTAGAACATATCTTTTTTGGTACCAGCGATTGAACCCAGAGGCACTTAACCACTAAGCCACATCCCTAGCCTTTTTTATTTGGAGACAGGATCTCAGTTGCATAGGGCCTCAGTAAGTTACTGAGGCTGGCTTCAAGTTTGCAGTCCTCCTGCCTCAGCCTCCTGAGCTCCACCACACCCAGCTGTATAGGAAGAACATGTCTTGATACTGCTTTTATACTTGACAATTCAGGTATAGAATTCTTTTTTTTTTTTTTTTTAATATTTTTTTAGATGTAGATGAACACAATACCTTTATTTATTTTATATGGTGCTGAGGCTTGAACCCAGTGCCTCACACATGCAAGGCAAGTGCTCAACCGCTGAGCCACAACCCCAGCCCCCAGGTATAGGATTCTTAAGTGAAATTTTTCAAGCGATGCTTCATTTACTTTAAACTTGCATGTTACAATGAATGGAGGAGTCAGGTAGCATTTTAATTCTTGTTCTTCTGTATGTAACATTTTTTTCCCTTTGAGATAATTTGTGGGATGTTTTTTATAGTGGTATGTCAGTATTTCTGTGTACATTTTCTCTATTATCTCGTTCTCTGAAGTGAACATGGTAGTTGGTAGAACATGGTAGTGAAATGTTAAATTTCCTGTTTTGATCCTCTTTTGACTTTTGCTGTATTCCTTTTCTCAGTGCTCTGAGAGAGTTCCTTTATGTTGTCTTTTTAATTCATCCTGCTGGATTTTAAACACTGGCAGATTACTTGTTTTTCATAATAGTGATTTAAAAAAAAATTTTTTTTTGTTGATTGACCTTTATTTATTCATTTATTTATATGTGGTGCTGAGGATCGAACCCAGTGCCTCCCACATGCCAGGCAAGCGCTCTACCACTGAGCCATAACCCCAGCGCCCTCATAAGAGTGATTTTAATGTTTATCTTTCTGAGGATAAGAATTATGGTTTTTTTAAGAAAAAGTTTATTCTGCTTAAATTATCTTTGTTTTTAGCTTGTCAGTTTTTGTTTTGATCTCTGAGACTTTGTGCAAATCTTGGAAATCTTTAGCCACCTATTCATATTTAAAACTGAAAAAGCCTAGTAGGCAGTTCTGTGTGTATATGGGACCTTGTCAGACTTAAGTGTTGGTCTTCACCTTTGGCTGATTGAATGCAGAGCTGCTGTTTTGTTGAGGAGCTTCTAAATATTCCTATGTGAACTTCTTTTCTCTGAACCCTTGAGTTTTCCAGAAAAGGATCTTCTAAGAAAAGGTAGGGGTGGGAGGTGGAGCAGGAAGTAAAGGAGCAGCAAGGTAGATACGGGAGTGTTTCTTGTGCTGACTTTTGACTTTGGCTTGCTCCACCAGCCCTGTGCTTCACACCTCCCAGCCCTGCCTCACTTGTATCTGTGTCTCCAGGTCCTACTACTTTGTCTTCCAGTTTCTTCATAGAATAACACTTATCTAGCTTCTTTCTACTTTTCAGTCTACAGACTTTCACAATTGCCATTCCACCTCCCATCCCTTTCCATCTCTGCCTTATTGTATCCTGTCCCCAAGTTCTGAACCTTTCAGGTCTGGCAGAGCAAGAGTGGCTCCCTTACTGTTGGGATTCACGTCACCATGTTCCTTTTGTGATTTCTTCAAAGTTCATATGTTCTTGGTCTTCATGCCAAGAAGAGATTGACCTGTTTAAGTCTTGGAAGACACCAGAGAATTTTAAAACCACGGAGACCTGCAACCAGCAGTTTATACCTATATAATCTCAGTTGATAATACTTTCTACTTCGAAATTTAAATAACTTTACATTTTTTGAAATTTTGGATTAGGTGAACTTAGTACCATAATAGATGGCTTGGTAGTCCTTGGCCATTTCATATATGTATTGTCATAACATGTTTATGTTAGGAACTGTGTTGTAGGTTCAAAGTAATGTAATTGTAAAACAGTGTTGTGCAGTTACCATTCTAAAGGAACAAAGGTCTCAGTCTTCCTGGTAGCCACTACAACTAGGTGATAATTTTGGTTTTGTATTTAGATAGTAGTAATGAAGGAAGTTTTTGCTGTTTTACATTTCCTCAAGTTGGAAAATGTGTGAATTACCAAGCAGTAAAACAGTAACAGTGTATTTCCCATACAAGTTTTACAGTATTTTGGGGGAAGAGGTACTTTATTTGATACAAGGCCAGATAGGTTAGATAGTCAGATATTGGTAATGTTGCATCCAACCCGCACCTCTCCCCAAGAAGTGCAGCCCAGACAACTCTGCAGAAGCAGCAAAGTTTATTGAGGAAATAGGCACACAGGCCAATCGATTGGGGTCAGCTCTCCTTTCCTTCAGAGAGTGACCCCAAAGTGAGGGTTTTAGAGGTTATTATAGAGTGGGCTAGCTACATGACTCAGGAAAACATGATTTGGCAGGTATTTAAGTTATAGTTATTTACCGTTCAACCGTGACAGCGCCTCCTATGTTCCCTTTCAGTTCCTGGAACTTTAGGTAACTGGCCAGGGGGTCTGGCAGCCTGTGGTTTTGCCCCGCCCCCCATGGTGAGAAGTAAGCATAGCAAAGCATTAATCACAGAATCACAAAGAGCAGGTTAGCAGATACATGCAGGCCTGAGCCAGAGTGACTCCATTTTGAGTTTGGACTTTACAGTACAGTTATAACCTTACCTGGACCAAAATGTTTTTTGTTTGATTGTTTACTATGGTTTAGGTTTTGTTGTTATGTAGGGTGAGGGATTGAGTAGCACAGAACCCTTAAAGAATGTGTTAATGAAGACCTACATAAAATAACACATCAGTGGAATATATATCATATAGATATATTGTTATTAGGAAGAATGGCTTCATAGTGATTGCAGATATTTTAAATTGTCCAGTGTTTCAGTTGAATTGTGCAGACCACAAACCCTAACACCTAGAAACTCCCCAAACACATAAAACACACAGGTTTTGAAAGTATTTACCCCATTAAAAATAAGTGCTTCTCTAGGACTTAACATTACCAACAGTCTTCTATTGGCAAATCAAAGTATGTGTGAGTAGGTGGTGCAGGTTTTGTTTTATTCTCCTAATAAGGAAAAGGATATTGAAAGATTTCAGCAACTCCTTTTACTTTTTTTTTTTTTTTTTAAACTGGTCAGTTTCTCTGAGGATCAACTACACTGTATCACTATTTCCTTTGTATCAAAGTTACTTTCCTTTTGAGAAAACATTAGCTAGGATTTTTCTATCTTAAATAAAGCTTTACCTCCTCCCATTTATTTATTAGAATATATTGCCTCGTTCAACTTCTGATTCTCCTCTTCCATTCTGACCATGCTCTTTCTTGATTGCCCAGGGCTTCTCCCATTCTGAAAGTTTTATTCTTGACCTTTAACTTCACTCTGTCTTGTACTTGTAAGAGTTGTCATCCCTGTGTGCTGCAGGGAGCAGAACATTCTGCCCAGTGGTAATGTTTGGGACAACATAGATTTACTAGGTGTGGTTATTGATAGATGGGTACATGTGATCACAAGAAGTCCCAGGTTTTCTTTTAGAAAGATATACTGGCTAGAGTTAGATATCACCCAGAGTTCTCTTCTCCTGCTCCATTCTAATTACCAAATTTGTAATTTTAGTTCATCTAAAAAGTTTATTTCAGACATAATTTAGTTTATTAAATTTGACTTAATTATTTATTTTAGAATTGCCATTACTATAGTCTTAGAGTCAATTCTAACTGAAAATGACATTTTGTGTGTGTGTGGAGTAGGAATAGAGAGTAGAACTTAAGTGAGTCTGATATGAAACAGTTTCTGGCTACTCTCAACATTTTCTTTGTGATATCTACTGTTCTTTGAATAATTCAAATGTTGACAACTGACAAACCACTTATTTCAATCCACAGAAGAGAAACTCTAATGTGACCCCCTGGCTTTCCTAAGCTACTGACGCAGTGGCATTAGTCAGAAGTTCTCAAGCTTGAGCAGCCTTGACAGTCACATGAAACAGGGCTTTTTGGACAGATCTAGGGTCCCACTTAGAATCTGGCATGGCAGTTTGCCTTTGCATCAGTTTTCAGATGATGTTGATACTGCTCTGGAGGTCATACTTTTGAGAACCACTGAAAGCAGGTAGTGATCAGCCTTTGCAGTAGACCAACTGTGAGAGAGTAATGCTCAAGGAACTAACACCAAAAACCATCCAAAGGATTATTTAGTAGAACTAACCTGATTTACTTTAGCCTGTGTGAAATAAGTATGATTTAAGCCTTAATTCTAAAACAACTACTGAGTAGTATGCCTTGGACATTTCTAGTAAGCATTCATTTTGACACTAAATTAGTCCACTTCAGACTCTGTTGAATACCTACCACTTGTTTGGAGTTGGTACTCTAGTGGTGAATTTCTCCTCCTTGGGGCTTATGTCTAGTTTGAAATGGATCAACAATAATAAGAAAATAAATAAGTTGAGTTTTGATAAGTTATTTGGTCAAAAAAAAAAAAAAAAAAAAGGCCGAATGTTTATTCCTGCCTGGTCTGAGTTATACAGCTCTAATAGTTTCTTATTTATTAGCAACCTGGTATTAAACCTTTGATTCCAGCTGTTTCATGTGTTTTAGACTTTGTTTCATTTTACTTTAGTTAACTTTGGTTAAACTGCCTTCTCAGTGGGATTTAGGTCATATGAGCTTGTTATTTGTTTCTAGGTTTAAGCCTTGTGTAACATGATGCTTTGAGACACACTAAGGCTCTTCAAATTTTTTTAACTGGAATGTCTCTAGAAGGCACATGCAGTTCACTCTTTAAAATTCTTGTACCAGACTTGATTTATTAACTTAGGTTTATTGACCTAGCTTTGTAGGAATCTGAGTGTGTAGAACTACCCCCTTCCTCCCTCTTTTTTTTTTTTTTTTTAGGATGTGGAATCCTGCCAGGTTGTCCAGCCTGTTTTGGGACTCCTGGGCTCAAGTGATCCTCCTGCCTCAGCCTGCCAAGTAACTGGGACTGCAGGTGTGCAGCACCATGCCTGACCTTGTAGTGCTTTTCAAAAATGGCTTAAAAAGTAATCCATTATTTGCAAGTGGAAAATTTACAAAAATTTAGTAATTTAATGGTAATTTCATTTATATCTAGGTTCTGTGTTTTAATTTGGATTCATAACTATTGATGCTGCACATTATATCCAGAAGAGAGATTTAAAATGTAGAATTCAAGAATTTCTTACCTCACTGGAAGTCTGTATTTACTTTTTTTTAAATATATTTTTTTAGTTGTAGATGGACACAATACCTTTTATTGTATTTATTTTTATGTGGTGCTGAGGATCAAACCCAGTGCCTCACACATGCCAGGCAAGCACTCTACCACTGAGCCCAGCCCCAGCCCCTGTATTTACTCCTTAACCACAGATGATATATGTTGAAGAAAGAAAAAAGACTAGTGTACACCAGTGTATTGTTGGAGGATTATGAGTGATTTTTCTTTTTTGCTTATGTTTTCTAATAAATAGTTAATGCTGAACTACTGAAATCAAGACATAAAATTGAAAAATATTGTCTAAATTATTTGGCTTTGTCAGTCTCCTGAGATCTCTTCATGTGATCTGCACTCTGCCTTGTAGGACTGCATGTTGCCTTTTTAAATAAGTAAACTAGTTATTTTATAGCATGATTTTAACTGGTTTCTTTTGGTCAGTCCACATTTTTCAATGGTGAAAGTTTAAAGGGATTTTATTTCTCTAATCAGATCTAATTAAAAAAAATTTTTTTTTTGTACCGAGGATTGAACTCAGGGGTACTCCACCACTGAGCCACATCCCCAGCCCTGTTTTTTTGTTGTTTTATGTAGAGACAAGGTTTTACTGAGTTGCTTAGTGCCCTGCCATTGCTGAGGCTGGCTTTGAACTCGTGATTCTCCTGTCTCAGCCTCCCAAAGTCTTGGGATTATAGGCATATGCCACTGCACCCGGCTAGCAGATCTAATTTTTAAAGTTCAGGGCTACACACTGACACACCTGAGGCTGTGTTAAAACTGCTGATAAATCAAACAAACTGCTAATGGTTTTTGTTTTTTTAACCCGGGATTGGGTTGGTATTAGCAAGGAAATAACCAATATCTTAAAGTTCGCCGCATTGTCATCGTTAAGTGTGGACCGTGGATTGCGGGAGGAGCCCTCCTTAGACCAGCTTGTGCCCATTCTTCAGGCCATTTCTGGCTCTGTCCATGCTCACCTGAGTTGTGCTTCTCTGGTGAGGATTGGCTGGCCTGAGAAAAAGGTTCTGTTAGTTAGCATGTGAGGTCAGCTGAATTGACTTCATCTGATTTTCAAATAAAATGCATTTGGAAATAGATGCATATTATATATGTGTGTGGAAATAGATGTACTCTTTTTTTCTGTATGTGGAAAGAGGCTTAAAGACTACTGTTCCTTGGGTTGTTGTCATCTTTTAGAACGCCCCTTTCAAAGATCTTTAAAAGCAGAGCATTTAAAAAAAACAAACAAAAGATGAGAAAGATACCTGAGTGACATCAGTAGTCACTGCTTCCAAAATTGGTCTCCATTCTGTCCTTACAGTTAGAGGATTTTTTTATTTTTATTTTTAATTGTTTATGTATATGTATATAGTTTATATATATTTTTTACAGCTAAGGACTTTATATGTTAGTTTCTTTTTCCTCCTTCATGTCTTTGACTTGGTGACTTGCTGAGGTGTAATGCCTGTGCTTGAGAAGTAGGAGCGCTCCATAGCTATGGCCACATGGTGTGGTTTGTTGAGTTTAGCAGGCCAGGAGCCCAAGGACTGACGTATGGTCTTGGCTTTGTGGCCCTCTCAGCCTTCTCTCTCAGCATTACACTCCTCCTTCAGGTCTCAGCTTTTGGCGTGGAGTATGCTTTTGGTGGTATACTGATAAGGGATTCACTAACATATAACAAAGAATATAATATCCTTTTCAGTTTTCTTTGACTCCTTTAGATTACATAAGCAGAAAGGTTGTATTTTGGAGCTAGTGTGTAACACTTTTCAACATCTGCCAATCTCTCTTTTTAACAGGGAAAGCAAACTTCAGGCTCAGAACACTTGGCAGGCAGCAGGACCTAACTAGAATTTAACAACATTGTGTTTGTTTATATATTGCCATCTGTTTAATGGCAAATGTTGTGGTTTTTCTGTTTTTAAGAGACCTTCTTTCCCCTTTTTTAAAAAAAGCACAAATAGTGTTAAGTACAAGGTGGTGAGACCAGGAAGCACTTGTAAAGGAGTTGAGGAAGTGAGGTAGAGAAGGTAAGGAAGCTGGCAGAGTCAGTCACCACTGTGAGCCTAACCCCTGTAGGGAACTCTGGGTGTCAGTGTAGCACATGGATCTGTTATCTCACCTGACAGCCGAGGGAGCTACTAGCCATTGGTTGAAAGCAGCTGTGGTTTATGGCTGATTCTCTACCACTCCCAACTTGCCTCTCTCCTCTCTCGAGCAAGTTCTGTGTGGACAAGAGTGTGTTAGTCAGTTTTTCATTGCTGTGACAAAATATCAGCAAAACAACTTAAAAGGGAGAAAGATTTATTTTGGCTTATGGGTTCAGAGGTTTCAGTCCGTGGTTGTGTGGCCCCACCTCTGTTGACCTCTGGCAAAGCAGAACACTATGGTGAGGAGCTTGTGGTAGAACAAAGCTGCTCATCTCATGGCAGCTGGGAAGCAAGGAGCTTGTTTTTAAAACAAAGCACCATCCTCAAAACCCATTAAGCTATGAATCCATAAATGCATTCCTGAGGTCGGAGCCTTCATGATCCAGTCACTTCCCAAAAGCCCTGAACACTGTTGCACTGGGGTCCAAGTCTTCAACTTATGAGCTTTGGGAGAACATTTAAGATCAAACCATAATGGTAAGTGAGTGAGGCAACAGCAGTAATCTGCTACATCCGCAGATAAGCTAAGCTTTTCCTGTTCCTCGTCTTAGTAAACAGCAGCCCTGTTTTTGGTGCTCAGGCCCAAAACTTTGGAGTTATCCTTGAATGTTCTTTTGGATATCTCATCCAATCCATCAGCAAATCTTTCTGGCTTTGGCTTTAAAATATATTCAGAATCTGACCTCCTCTTATCTTCAAGGCCACCAGTTGGTCCCAACCCTACTCTCTCCTCCAAATCACAGCCTCCTAAATTAGTTTACTCTCAACACAGCAGCTGGAATGGTCCCATACAAAACCTAAGTTAGATCACGGCAGTTCTGCCCAAAACCCTTTAGTGGTCCAGAAGGCCCTACGTGGTCTGGCGGCCTCTTACGTGTGTGTGTACATGCATGCAATTCTTTTTGTTTTTAGTTTTTAGTTTTTTTTTTTTTAAATTGGGGATTGAACTCATGGGTACTTGACCACTGAGCCACATCCCCAGCCCTATCTTGTGTTTATTTGGAGATAGGATCTCACTGAGTTGCTTAGTACCTCACTGTTGCTGAGGCTGGCTTTGAACTCGTGATTCTCCTGTCTCAGCCTCCCAAAGTGCTGGGATTACAGGCGTGTGCCACCACACCTGGCTTGTCTTTAGTTTTACATTTAATCCAATATTCCTTTCCTCTCCATTCTCTTCATTGTGAGTTCTGATTCATTTGTAAATTAGATTCAATTGTCATGGTTTGCGTTTCATCTTTACTAGTATAGCCTTGTTAATTCCTACTTTTTTTCTTTTGATGGATAGTAAATTCACTTTGTGGCATACAGTTCTGTTAGTTTTGACAAATGCATGGATGTGGTATCTAATACCACATACATTTTGTTTCATACAGAACAATTAATTGCCCTAAAAATTCCCCCATGATACCTTTTTATAATTCTTTACCCACTACCCAGTCCTTGGGAATCAGTGATATGTTTGTCTCCCTATAGTTTTGCCTTTATTAGTGTCATATAAGTAGGACTCAAAATATGGATCCTTTTGGGTCTGGCTTTTTTTAATTTAAATTTTTTTAGTTGTTGATGAACTTTTTATTTTATTTATTTATATGTGGTGCTGAGAATCAAACCCAGTGCCTCACACATGCTAGGCAACTGCTCTACCACTGAGCTACAATCCCAGCCCTAGGTCTGGCTTCTTTCTTAGGAAAATGTTTTTGTTTTTGTTTTTTCCCTTCTGTGTTGGAGAAGAAATCCAGGGCCTCATATATGCTAAGCAGGTGCAACAAAATATTTTTAAGGTTATACTATGTTGTTTTTGTGATTCAGTAGATCATTCCTCAAGTGTCCTTTAAAATAAGTTTAAGTGAAGATGAAATTGAATTGGCTTAAAGAAAATATTAAATAAAGATGAATAAAGATGATAGATTAAAAAAAAAAAAAACCTGAATGACCAAGGTTGGAAGTCACTAATGTGATAGACTTTCCTTTACCTGGTACTTCTGCCAGTACTTAGCCATGTATTCTTGGGGAAACCACTTAACCTTTCTGCTCCCCAGTTTCTAGTGAAATGAACAGCAAAATACCATAGCTCCTATGTTGCAGGGTATCTCATATTCTCTAATTAGCTCTTTTTTTAACATTAGCATTCCATTGTTGTGAAGCAGCTGTCACCTGTGGATCTCAAAATTGTTAAGACCAGCTGTTATAAATGCTTTATAAGACCCAAAGTGAAAGAATGAGTCTGTCCATAGGAATAAGGTAGGCCTTTGATTCCAGGCTCCAGAACACACACAGGTTTTCAATTGGGCTTGTCAAGTTGCACATGTAAGAGCCCAGGTTAGAGCTCTAGTGATAACTAAGAGGTACTTGCAGCACCATAAAGCTAAACACATTTGCTGGTAGCCTCTTCTATGACTATTAGCATTTAGATCTTAATACCTGTAGTCCTGACATTAGGCAGATTTTCCCAGGGATATCTATAAATATTGTTGGTGTTTATTGTTTCCTAGAAGTTTCTTGTGATTCACTGATAGGCCACTTTGGCTTGTAATCGACAGTGTCTTTTGAGGGTCAATATGTTTGAAAATGCTTCATCAATGGCAGAAGCTTACAGAAAACTGGAAAGAAACCAATAATATTTGTTTTGTTATTTTTAAAGATGGACAGATTCATAGCTCCTTAGCGTCCCTGACCAGGTATTTTTCCCTTTTAATTCAAATGTGTTGGCTAGGTAATAGAAGGAATTTGAGAGTACAGAATTGCTATGATTTGTGTTCATTTTATGTGACATATAGTAATACTTATTTTGCTTTTTCTTTGTAGTAATGAATGTTATAACTATTGAAGATTATAAGAGCACATACTGGCCAAAATTGGATGGTGCCATAGATCAACTTTTAACCCAGAGTCCTGGTGACTATATCCCCATATCCTATGAACAGATATACAGGTAAGTTAAGATTTAATTTGCCTGGGTTTGAAAGGGTTTGTTGAGGTTCAGGGCAAACTGAGTTATGACAGCATGCATGCATGTGATATATAAAATACACAGAGTGAAACTCTTAAGTATTTATGTGTTCCACACTTGGATTGGATGTTTGATGTATACTTTTTGATTCAAAGGTGGTTTTCAAATCAAGGCTTCCTGCTACCTCAGCCTGCCACCTCCACCATGTATAATGCAGAAACTGGAGGTCAACAAGGAAGCAAGAATGACTGAAGTGTTCAATATAGAAATACATACATTTTAGTCTCACAGGGAGATCCTACTTTAACCTATTGATGTTTATTGGCACACAGTCCTAACTCTCTGATTATTTTGTTTCCCAGCTCCTGCTTAATAGAAGCAACAGATTAGGAACTGGGGGTGGGATATGAAATCAGCACAGTGACAGGAAGAAGAAATGAGAACTATGTTGTTTCACACAACTGATGTACAAAGAAGTTGTATTTCAAACATTTTTGTGAGTTAGAAACTTTCTTATTATTGCTTTCTTCTTTTGAGATTGACGTATTTTTTAAAAAAAGCAAGAAAGAAATTGACTTTTAAGGAGTTATCATATTCAGACCTTAGATTATCACCAGTATTAGAATAGTTAGTGCTGGAATGCATACTACTCAGATTATTTGTACTTAATGTTCCATCCAGACATTGATTGGGGAGGGCAAATTTTTATTATAAGTTGTGATCGGTTACTGGTTTTAAGTGTGAATTATTTGATCAGTGGCAGTATATTAGAGTATGCTTTCACCTTAGATTGAGTTAAGTGTATCTTCATTAACTTGGTTTTTGTGGTTTTTTGTTTGTTTTTACAGTTGTGTATATAAGTGTGTATGCCAGCAACACTCGGAACAGATGTATAGTGATCTGATTAAAAAGATAACTAATCACTTAGAGAGAGTTTCAAAGGAGCTGCAGGTAAAGAACTGATTGTGTTGGTATTTGTTTGAGTTTTTATGGCTGGTTGAAATTAGACTGTTTAATATTTATTTGGAATCTTATTCATTTGGTTATGGTATATATTTATAAATATTTCCTAGATGATTATTGACCAAATCATCTAATCTTTAGATTTTAAATATGACATAAATTATAGAAATTTTTAGATGGAGTATATTTCAGACCTTAACTGATTCCAGTTATTACTATGTCAACATTTTTTTTTAACTAAAAACCTTATTTTTCTCTTTAATACTTGGTGACTTTTATAGCATAAAGATACACACACACACACAAACACACACTCATTTTTTCCCTGGAACTTGTATTATTTGACGAGTAGTTTGCTTAATTTCTTTTACTTGCCAATGAAAACTGAAGTGAACTATTGATAAACTAACTCCCTGTAGTAGATGAGCACCATGCTGGCTCTTACATTCTGAGGTGACAGGGCTGTAGGAAATGCTCAGTTTAAGAGGGCACTTGGCCTCCTGGTCCTCCCCTTTCCCCTTTATTGGCCTGCCTCAGTATAGCTTCTAGTGCTTGAAGGTCAGCCAGGGTCAGATCCAACTTTAGTTCTGGAACAGAAATAACATGTCATCTAGAAAGTCCTTTAATAGTAGATTATCAAGAATTGCTACACAGTTAGGAGCTGCTCCAACAATTCTGAAATAAAGCACATTTTCTGGTAAGTTCTGGGATGGACTCTCTGTTGGATAATGTTTCTCACTTACCTTGTGGTCTGAGATATCTTGTTTACTCCAAGCAATTGTTGTTGCATTAAGTAGCTTTTTAAAAAATTATCACCAGAGCTGAGTTTTATTATAGTCAGATATATTACTTTTCTTGTTGTTAATGTAAAATTGTTTTTTTCATCTTTTTACTAGAAAATATAAAATCTTCATTCAGATATATTTAGTGCCTAGGCATTGCGTATAAATTGTAGGTGAAACCCAAGACCTGTGCATTAAAACTTTTAATGATTTGCTAATTATTGACACCACCCATCCCCTGGATTCTTACCTGAATCCAAGTTATTGCCAAAACCCATTTACTTTTTACCTCTCTCTGGACTCTGTCCATTCTGTGCATTTGCCAGTCCCCTGGTTTTGGTTACTATAATCTCTCAAGTGCTTAACTACAATGCTCATCTCAGCTGGTTGCCCTTCCATACTTTATTGCTGTACCTTAATTCATTTAACTAGTTTTACTAAGTTACACTCCAGTCATCTATGTATCAGAATGTGTTTTCCTTGCATGTTATAAAACTAAATCATTTTTACTTTTATATTAATAGAGGAATGATTCTTATTAAAGATTAAAACTAGATAAGGGTTATGTCTCTTTTAATGTTAGTATTTAAAAACAAGTGTATTAATAAATGTAAAGTTAACATGATGTGGGAGTTTAGTTATTTTTTAAGTCAATATATGTCCCACTTTAAGTGTAACAGTATGGTCCTGTTTTAAAAAAAATCTAGTTTCAAAATGATCTCTTTTTATAAGATTATGAAGTCTATAATAATCATTATTAAATAGCAAGAAGGAGTGGTTCAAAACATGGGGATCCAGGGCTCTGGTCTCAACTCTGCCACTTAGCACTTATGTGCCTTTTGATTAGACATGCTAACAATTGTTTTGTAAATTTTTTCAACCTTAAAATCAAAATAGCTTTACTAAAATATGTGGTCCCTCTATACTAAGTTGTAAGGTTTTTTTTTTCCTTCTGTTTCTTGCATGGCAAAATCTTCTCATTCTCTTCTCAATATTAAATTCCTTTCTGTCCACCTGTATGAAGTCTTCCTGGAACTTCTGCACTGTCCTTAGAACAGAACAGAATAGAACAGAACAGAACAGAACAGACAGTAAGCGTTTCTTCATTTATGGGCCTGTAGCATCTTGGCAATAACAACTCTATTAAGGCAATGATTGTGTTATCATTTTTACTTTACACTACATGCCCCTCTTGAGGGTGGGGACTCCATCTCGTTTGCCTTTTTATCCATCTCATTTGTGTCTTGCACAGCTATAAGTCAGCAAATGTTTATGCTCAGCAGCTAAGTCTGACCTGTACCAGTGGAAAGAGTAGCATGATTAGTGTCTTCTGATCATTAATCTTTATGTTCTTCAGATGCTTGGGCACTTTATTACTCTGTGTAATCTCTGTGTAATCTCTTATGGAGAGCTGAAGGTAGTTTTCATGGGGGACAGGAGTACTTGCCAGATCTCATGAGTCAGAAATGAAACATATTTGGGTAGCGCCATTTTGTTTGCAACTCTGATTTTTTTGATGAATTTTAGAGCCAAAACATAAGTGTGGGATGGAGCCACATTTGGCAGGTAATCAGAGCTTAAGTGTTGAGTTGATAAATCAATGAGTTGGACCTTAAAATAGCTGCTGGATTGCATAGTTTGTCAGTTGACTTATTTATCATATCTAAAGATATATCCTGTTGGAAATACTGAAGAGTATTCTATGAAATGATGTTCCATATTCCTCAGTTATTTTTGGTGTTGACCTAAAAACTAGACATTATGTTTGCAGAGATTTAAATAGATTATTTTTATTTATTAAACCAAAATATTTTTATATGACCTTATAATCTAACTTGTGCCTCTTTTTAAAAAAAATATATTTCTTTCATCTTGGAAACAATGACTTTTCCACTACCTCAGAAACTTTAAAAAGCATTTTTGTTATTGTTGTAGCATTAATAAAACCCTAGGCAAATAGTTAAACCCACTTAGTATTCTCCTTACAGTTAAATTTCACTGAATGTATATCTGTACTTTTTTACTTATTGCTGGATTTCTTGAACTGTGCTAGTATATTTTGACTTTTTAAAAAAATTTTTAGTTGTAGATGGACACAATACCTTTATTTTATTTATTTATTTTATGTAGTGCTAAGGGTTGAACCCAGTGCCTCACACATGCTAGGTGAGCGCTCTACTACTGAGCCACAACCCAGCTTTTCTGACTTTGTGTGTGTGTGTGTGTTTGTGTGTGGTGCCAGGGGTCAAATCCAGGCTCTTTTGCATGCTGGGTAAGCACTCTCTGCACTGAGCTGTACCTTCACCCCAGCCTTCTTTTTAAACATTCTCCCTTTTCCTTATCTTTTTTTCTCTTTGTGATAATAGTATTCTATATTTTCTTTTTCCTTTCCAAGGCCTCTGGATTTCCAATTCTGATTTTTCCGTATGCAAATACACGTAAATAGGTAATTGTAGAGAGAGAATCATTTTAGCAGTTTAGTAAATAATATTCTGATTAGTTAGAAAGTTCTATTGAAACTTAGAAATTACTGTATGGTTGGTGAGGACTCAAAACCAGGACCTCCAGTTGCCTGTTAAACTTGGGTTATTACTAGTAGATATTTATGACTAAGTCTAATTTCCTTTTCACCCAAATCAATTTTTTTTCCTCAGGTTTGAGATTTCATATCCATTTCTCACTCTCTCCTTTCTAGGTGGTAGTCATTGTTGGTGTGATATTATAATGTCTTTTGCTTCTGACCTCTTTTGTTCCTATTTCTGTCATTCTTTTTGTGTCATTATTACTCATATCTCTCTGTTCTCTTGACTTGCCTCTTCTTTTGGCTGAAATAATCTGAAAATCCTAATTTTTTAGGCATACTTTCTAGTTTATTAAAGACTCCCTGTTGCCTTTCTCAATTAATCTCAATTGATTTCCTCATCTTAATAAACAAAAACAAACAACAACAACAAAAAACTTGTTGGTTGGCTGCAAGGATTCCTAGTGGGAAGCCTGTAGTATCTAGCACTTTTCTGTCCAAATATGCAAGGTTCTTTCTTTGGTAGAGTAGTGGATATGTAATGGATAAGACTTGATAATTTGGATCATCCCTCCTGCTGAGAATAATGTAAAAACACTAGAAATAATAAGAAAATTATAACAACAACCAACAAAAAATTATAGGACCAAGATCTGGAAGAAGGAAATTCAAGAAGAGAGCCTAACATTTGAGTCATTTCTCTACAGGGTCACCTCTTTACTCTAAAAGAGGAGTCTAACAGACTGTGAGCTTCAGTAGAACTTTGGTATACATGTGTAAGCGTAGTGTTAAAATTGGAAATTCAGGCCCATCAACCCAAAGAATCCTATCCCAGTAGCATATACTGTCCTCCTTGGCAACTGAAACCTCTTTCCTAATGAAATTAAGATGGTTTGGATTAGCTGGCACTTCTAGTCACTTAGAAGAAAAAGTAATATCTCTTCAGAGAAAGACAACATTGTCCTAGGCTTGTAGTTCAATAATTTTTCATAAATGGTGCCTGGCACTCAATCACATACAACTAGCTATAGTGGGGGATTTAGGGGATCATAAAGCCAGGAAAGAGTTGTTCTTCAGATAGAAAGTGTTCCTTGAAGAAAACTTGGAAATTCAGGTAAGAGTGAAGAAACAACAGAAAAGGTAAATATGTGAGTGTAGATCAATAGTGTTAATTTCTCATAGGGTATAAAAATATATAATCAGAACTCATATCAGTAGTGTGTAGGTGGGAGAAAATTGACTTAAAATGTTCTTGGGCCCTTGGTTTATTTAGAAAGTAGCAAAGTCCTAATTTATTTTAGTTTGCAATAAGGCAAGAGTGTAGTGTGTAGTCTTAGAGTGACCTCTAAAGGAACAGTACAAGGAAGTATAACTAATAAGATAATAGAGGGTGAAAATAGGATTATTTAAAAATAACAAAGTCAAGAGACCTGACTCTGGACCAACACGTGGAGGAGGCAGAGGAGATTGACTCCGGCCCCGTATGTGGAGGAGGAGATCTGTGAGAACGACCCTGGCCCAAGGCTTGGAGGAAGAGACTGGCCACGCTGCAGCCCCCCATCGACCAATTGGTGGCTGTCCCGGCCTGCTTCCGCCTAGAGACAGCAGCCAGGACCAGAAAAACCATTGTCAAAGTCCCTGCTGGCCTGGTTACGATAGAGATGAGGTATTGGTAACCTGCCGGGATACTACAGGATTATAGGGTAGAAACTGTAATACCTCAGATCGGCACTGCCAGAGAGGAAGACATATGAATAACATGAAAAAACAAGGGAAGAAAGCGCCCCAAACAAACCAAGATGCTACAATAATAGAATCCATTGACAGCACAGTAGATGAAATGTCAGAGAAGTAGTTCAGAATGTACATAATTAAAATGATCGTGAAGCACAGAATAATATAAGAGAACAAATACAGGCAACAATTGATCACTCCAACAAAGAGATGAGAGAAAACACGGGGAGCAAAAGATTACTTTCAGAGATAGAGACTCTAGGGAAAAAAAAAAAACAAGCAGAAATCCTTGAAATGAGGAAACAATAAACCAATATATACAATCAATCAACCATTATATGGAAAACTGTTAAACATCTCTAGCCATTAGAGAAATGCAAATCAAAACTATTCTAAGATTTCATCTTGCGCCATTCAGAATGGCAGTTATTAAGAATATAAACAAGTGTTGGCAAGGATGTGGGGGAAAAGGCACACTCATACATTGTGGGTGGGACTGCAAATTGGTGCAACCAATCTGGAAAGCAGTACAGAGATTCCTTAGAAAACTTGGAATGGAACCACCATTTGACCCAGCTATCCCACTCCTTGGTCTGTACCCAAAGGACTTAAAAACAGTATACTATAGTCACGCAGCTACTTCAAAGTTTACAGTAGCTCGATTCACAATAGGTAAACTATGGAACCAACCTAGATGCCCTTCAATAGACGGATGGATAAAGAAACTGTGGTATATATACACAATGGAATATTACTCAGCATTAAAAGAGAATAAAATGGCATTTGAGCTGGGCACGGTGGCGCAATCCTGTAATCCCAGCACTTAGGGAGGCTGAGACAGGAGAATCATGAGTTCAAAGCCAGTCTCAGCAATGGCGAGGCACTAAGCAACTCAGTGAGACCCTGTCTCTACATAAAACACAAAATAGGACTGGGGATGTGGCTCAGTGGTCGAGTGCCCCTGAGTTCAATCTCCAGTACCAAAAAAAAAAAATTGTGTTTGCAGGTAAATGGATGGAGTTGGAGAACGTCATGCTAAGCGAAGTAAGCCAACCCCAAAAAAACAAAGGCCAAATGTTCTCTCTGATAAGTGGATGCTGATCCATAATGGGGAAGGGGGCATGGAAAGAATGGAGAAATTTTGGTCAAAGGAGAGGGAAAGGAGGGGATGAGACATGGGGGCAGGAAAGATGATGAAATGAGATGGACAACAATACCCTAGGTACATGTATGACTGTATATATGGTATAACTCTATATTGTATACAACCAGAGAAATGAAAAAATTGTGCTACATTGAATCAAAATGAATTTGTGTACAATGAATCAAAATGCATTCTGCTGTTACTTATACCTAATTGGAATAAATAAATTTAAAAAATGAAAAAGAAAGAAAGGATAGAAAAAGGTACAGAGAACAAATGGCACAAGTAGAAAACAAATAGGATAATAAATTTAAACACCAGCATATTACATTATTATATGAAATGTTAAAAATTAAATGTTGCATTAAAAAAGTGAATTAGTAATCAGACTAGATATTCTGCAGTCTTCTGAAGGTTGCTAGCCTGTCTGTAAGAATACAGAAACTGAAAATGCAGGTTGCAGAAGCATTAGCTGAAAGGAAGATGATGCACCTATATTGATATCAGAAAAAGTAGATTTAGAACAGGAGGTATTATTGGCTATAAAAAGAACTTTCTATTGTGACAGAAAGTTTAGTTACTAGGAAGATAAAAATTTTACATTTGTGTGCATCCAATAACATATCCTTAAAGATTAATAGACCCAAAAGGAAAAAATGTAACATTGTGGTGAGGAATTAATCTCTCTCTCTTAGTAAGGAGACAAAATAAAGAAAAAACAGCAATATAGAAGATTTGAACTATATAATTAATAAACTTGACTTATTTAGAAATCAGTACGTGTTGATTGTAGAGTACACATTCTGTTCAAGTAAACCTAGGTCACTTATGAAGATGATTATATATGCTGCTCATAATGTTAAGTCATCACACATTTCAAAGAATTTAAATCATACAGAGTATGTTGTCTGGCTTAGCAACAGAATTCAGTTAGAAACTAATAGTGGAGGCTTAAAAATTAAAAAAAAAAAAAAAGCTCTGTGTGATTGAACGTGTAGAACTATACTTCCAAAAATCAATGTGTGATAGAGAAAATTGTAGTGTCAAGCACCTGTTGCACCTATTTCCAACTGAACGGTAATGTTAGTACTGCCAGTCAAGCCTTGTGGGATTAAACCATAGTCTTTAGAAAATGTCAAACTCTAAAATTCATGTTAGAAAATAAGGTCAGAAAATCAATAGCTTTAGCATTTATCTCAGGAAATTAGAAAAAGAATAACAGTTGAAACTTAAAGAGGGAATTAAATCACAATCTTTGCTAGTAGACCATGAGAACAACAAGAACTTTTCGGGGAACTGTGTGGCGCAGAGCAGAATGAGGAAAGTGCCTTGTAAAGCAAAGGTGGATGAGAGCCCAGCCAGGTACAGGGCTGAAGGGGAAGGCCGCATCAGCAATTGCAGGGCCTGAGGGAGTGGGCGGGGGAGAACATGGAGCACAGAGGCTGTCCTGTGGAAAACCCTGGACAGACTCCAGGAAGACTGGGAGGAGAATTGGCTGAAAAAGGCAGATTGGAGCCAAATTGTAAAATCCCTTAAATATCAGGAATTGCATCTTAGAAGATCAGTGTGACAAAAGAATATGAGATGTGTTAGAGTAGAAGAGGAAGAGATGTGGGGAGATGGTGATTGTGGCAGACTAGATGAATTATAGCAGCTACATAGTCCCTCATCTGCAGTTCCAAGAAAAAGGAATGTTTTTTTCATACATTTGGTTTCCAAATTGATGTAGTAGTAAAACATGATCTAAACTCTAGAGGAACTTGATGGGAGCATTCCTATACTTTATCCCAGAAATATCAGTGTGTTGTCCCTATGCCTAGTGGGACTGGAGCATACTATAGGGCTTATGTGCCATAATACCTTATAAATTAAAAAAGTTCTTAATTAAGGGTCATGTATGACCCAGGAGTCCTGGATCAGAAACTGGATCTGTTGGTAACAAACAGGGAAAAGGAAGTCTGGAGATGCATTGCAGAGGTCAAGGACACATAGGGTAAGACAGTAACTTCATGGTTAGGGTAGGAGGTAGCGTTACAGGATACAAAGATCATTTTGGTTTCAATAGAAATGTTAGGTAGGAGTTGACTAGAGGGGACTTGATGGTGGTTTGAGAATGTTTATTTTAACATGCGGTGTCCATGTGCTGGCAGGATGCTAGGTGCTAAGGGCCTAGAAAAACTAGCATATGGCTTTATTTTTTAGCATCTTTTAGGGGAAAGGTGTAATGGTAGTTTTAATAGATTGGAGGGGATGGGTGATAGGATAGGAATATGAAATAAGTTATAAGTCTTGCTAATTTTTCCTCCTGTGGAATGTCTCAAATTTATCTCTGCTGCCTCCGTAGTTTAAGTCCTCATGGGTACTTGTCTGGATAAGAGGAAAGGTTGCTACCTTATCTCTGGGCCCTACACCTTCCCCAAGTCCATTTTGTTGAATGTTCTCACATTTGTCACCCATTTTCTTAATCTTTTGACTCTCCACATAACCTAAAGTGCTCCTTTGTAAGCTTTCATGGCTCTTTACACTCTGTACTCAGCAAGATAATCCAGCAACAATATTTTTTCTTTTTAAATTGAAGTGGACTGTCTTTCCATCTTGTATCTTTTCTCAGTTTCTTTGGCCACCACTTCTTCCCTCCATCTCAAAGGGGGGCATTCTATTTGTTAGGTTTTGCCCTATTTTAATTTCCCTATTCCAGGCAGGCTTAATTAATCATGTTTTCTCCTTTGCTTCTATAGCACTTTCTGTTGTAGTTCTTAGTATAGCACCTTGATGCATATCTAATTACCAGTCAGGGTGTCATCTTTGCAGTGCTGTGAGCTCCTTGTGGACAAGGATGCTGACTTAATATTGGCTTCTTTTGGCTTGTCAGAGGTTTGAATTAAGTACTTGTTAGATAAATGTGTTGGTCATAGTGTCATTGACAGATATTTTCAGTTCCCTTCCTTCTGATACGTGGTGGAATTGTACTTTTCCATCCCATTAAAGTTAGGCTTGGCCAGGCAACTTGCTTTGACACATGAATTGAGAGTGAAAGAAGAGAATGTACCCAAAGAGCCTTTAGGATCTGCTCTGCCCCAGTGTTCTAGATGGCAGAGGCTTGCTTCCTGCCTAAGGGTAATATGGAACAGACCCTCAAGAAAGGCCTATCACAAGAGTGAGAAAGAACCTTTGCTATATTTTTATTAATCTATTTTTGAAATGTATTTTTCATTGAGGTAAAATTCACACATCCTAAGACCCTTTTGATATGTATAGCTCAGTGGTTTTTTAGTTATAGTCACAAAGTTGTACAGCCATTACCACTAATTTCAGAACATCTTAGTCACCTAAAAAGAAACCTAGTACCCATTAGCAGTCATTCCGTGTTGTTTCCTTTCCTCAGACCCTATCAACCACTAATCTGCTTTCTGTCTTTGTATATTTGCCTATGCTGGACATTTCACACAAGCGGAATCATATGATATATGGCCTTTTGTGTCTCACTAAGGCCCAGCCATACTGTAGTGTGATTAGCACTTCATTCATTTTTTTGTGGCTGAATAATACTCCATTGTGCGGATATGTCTCATTTTTCTAAGCTTTCTTTTACGTCACTGGGATTTTGATGTGGTTTCTTTCCCTCCCTCCCCCTCTCCCCTTCCTTTCTTCCTTCCTTCTTTCTTTCTGTGATGTAAGTATTTTAAATGACAACATTTAGAATATACTGTTTTGCCCCACTACAACATGGGCAATTGAATTTAATGGGCATAAAAGTTTTTACTCTAAAGCTGTCGTAATGACATTCCCACTTGTTGACTTCTTTTTTTTAATGTGCATGTCTGAGTTGAGAATCCACTGAAACAATTGTGAGGCATCCCCCCAAGTAATGTAAATAAATTTATTATACATCTTAATGCATTTTATTGAATTTAGAATCTATTTGATTTTGATGTAATAGTTTTATAGTTAATACCCATTAACAGGTGTTTTTTTTAGTGTTTGGGGACTTAACACTTCATCACCCCCAGTAAACAGTATTTAGAGTCTTGGTTCTCAGGCCAAGATAACAATGTTCAAGTGTGAGGAATAGCACTGATAATACCTAACTTTAGGGTATTATGATGAGGACAGACCACAAAAACAGGAGGAGGAAAATGCTGGAGGTTTTTAGTTTCAAATATGGCTGAATTTACAATAACTTAAATGAGTGTTTGACAACTGTTTTAATTTAAAGGAAGTTAGCAAATTACATTTAAACCCCACCCCCTTTTTTTGGTACCGGGGATTGAACTCGGGGGTACTCGACCACTAAGCCACATCCCCAGCCCTGTTGTGTGTTTTATGTAGAGACAGGGTCTCACTGAGTTGCTTAGTGCCTTGCTGTTGCTGGGCTGGCTATGAACTCGCGATTCTCCTGTATCAGCCTCTCAAAGTGCTGGGATTACAGGCATGCGTCACCACGCCCAGCTACATTTAAACCCTTTTAATAAAATTAATTTGATGTCTTTTAAGCAGAATATATCTTAGTTTCAAGCTAAATATATGATTTGGCTCTCAAGCCAATTAGTAATGGAAGTTGATAGAGACTAGGCTAGAATTAGTCACTATTACTTATCTATGATTCGTCTTTACAGACAGCAGATTGCATACAAAAGCTCTGCCAAACGGCTAGTAAACTGAATGTCTCTGTATTTTAAATTAGGACAAGTATTGCTTTGCTATCTATTTTCTGTCCAGTGGGTGGCAGCGTAACTCAACCTAGTTGTCTTGTTTCATGGTCTTTGAAATTTTTTGTGTGCGTGTGTTTTTAAGGCTTTAATTTCTATATCTGTTGAACTACAAAATATATTTTAAAAAATAAGGAAAAAACCCCCTTTCTTCCCTCAAATATGCCATTTACTATTTACTCCTGACTAGAGTGAGAAAGATTTTAAATAAGAAAATTGGCTGGTACCCTTTCTTTGTAGATTGCAAGTAAAACAAATGTCATTACCAACTGGGTATTCTACTGAGTTTTTCTGGATAATTTGTTTGGATATCTATTTTCAAATCCAAACTAGAACTTCAACTGTTGTTGCTGCTGTTCTTATCTCAGAATTTGCTAGTGAGAGACATCCTGACCCTCAGTCATTTCATAGGATCTCATTCATACCATGGTTTTAATAAGTTTACTTTAAGCCTTTAAAGGCAGGAACTGTGCTGTCTTTCACATGTACCTTCATAGGGTTTGGCAAAGACCAGTCCCCAAGTAGAGATTCAGTAAAGTAACTTACTGTGAGTCTATAGAAGGGCTGTTGCTTTACAGTGGAGGTGGCTTAGAGGCATCTCCTTATTCCAGTTCAAACGGTATCCTGAGCTTCGAACCAAAAAAAGAATTTAAATGGAAAATGGAATTTGTTATAAGCAAGAGAGTAAAATCACTTAAATAATGGGGAGTTGTGTTCATTTGTTATAAGAGTGTACAGAGTAAAATTATCAATTGTATTTTTTAAAACATTTTTTAGACAGTGCTGTATACTTAATATTCAAAAGATAAGAAAGAATAATTTCTTTAAAAAAAACCAGCACGTAAGCATAAAGTAGCAAGTTCTCAAGTGTTGTCAGCTCAAATGTATAGAAAGGTGACACATCTGATAGTCTGTCTGGCTTCTGTGGATATTTTCTCCATTAACTAATCCTTAAATCTTTTTAACTGTCCCATGTCACCCAGCCAGTTTAGAAGCTAGAATTAGGACCCAGATTACTTTATGCTTACATGGATAAGCTACAAGAATTCAGGATCACAGAAGCCAGGCGTTAACTCATTTTATTATTCAAACCCAAACAGTATTTGGAAATGAATAAAGTCTTATTTTACAAATCAGAACAGTTTTCCATACAGTGGTAGTAATAACAATGGCACTTAAGTCTGAGTGTTGAGATCAAGTGAAAATAGCAAAATCTCCTGCTAGACACACTTGGCTTTCTCTGTGCAGCTTTTATTGAAAACCATTGTTACAACTTCTCTTAGGTGTATCTAATGTTATAGGCATTTAATAGTCCTAAGATTCATTCAGTATTTATAATTTACTATTTTTTGAACATTGTTATACAGAAATAATAACCTATCCAGCAAGAATGGGAATGCAATGAAAGTGTAACGTCAGGTGTATTTGTCTGTTTAGGAAGAAATTCCATTTTTATGTAGCATGTCTGTCAGCTTCATTACACTAGGTGTTACTTCTGGAACCCTGACAGGTTTGCTCATGGCAGTATCTTATTCTCAGAAGTGATAGGATAAACTGGTTAGACTGAAACCATATTATACGCGAGTTTTTTTTTTTTTTTCCAAAGTTAGTCATGTAGGGGCAGATTTTTTAAAAAAAGGAATTCTTAGTTTGATTCAGAAAATATGAAGAATCTGTGAGATGACATCCGGGTCCATTTGTACAGTATACAAAAATTGTGAAGAAATTATTTGAGAATGTTTAGCATTTCTATTTCCGTGCCCCCTACCCAAATAGTTTCAATTTCTCTGCTGAAAACTCCTATCTTTTTGTGAATGTTGTTTATAAGGTATGTTAGCTTTGTGTTATGGTGACAAAAATACCTGAGAATATCAACTTAGAGGAGGAAAGATTTATTTTGGCTTATGGTTTCAAAGGTTTCAATCGATGGTTGCTTGGCTCTGTTAATCTGGGCCTGTTGGGAGGCAGAACATCATGGCAGAGCAAAGCGGCCTGGTGGCCAAAAGGCAAAAAGAGAAGACGAGGAGGAGGAAAGGACGGGACCAGGTCCCAGTATACCTTTTAAGGGTGCACCGACCTACTTCCTCCAACTAGGCCCTGCCTCCTGAAGTTCCCTCCTTCTCTCAGGAGCTCCACCAGCTAGGACCAGGCCTTCTACACATGAGGCTTTGGGGACATTTCAAATCTACAATGTACCACTGGGTCACTGTATATCAATCACAGATGGATAATTACATCATGTGGGCCATCTTTGCTTCTAGACTTGTTGAACATTTAATTCTTGACAACAGATTGTAGGGGTTTTTTTGTTGTTGTTTTTAAGTTTTTTTGGTGTTTCTTAGGATTTGATTGAATGTTGGATATTGTTTGAAAAACCAGTAGAGACTAATACGCAAGATACTTATGCCTAGAAGTAGGTATGCCTGTCTTCTATCGGGCTGTTAGTGTGGGCAGTTGGATCCGTCTGTCAGTAGTTGAGTTGGGTTTGAGTTCAGTTGTTGCTACAGCTTCTGGTTGGTGGTGGGCTGTGGCTAGCTTGTTCTGAAGTGATCCAGAAGGATTCTTTTCAGTGCTCTGCTCTTCCCTCGGGTCTTAGCAGGCCCTGTTTCACTGGGGCTGAGGACGTCTTCTTTGCATCATTGTCCCTCTCTCTGCAGTGGGTAGTTGTTATTGTTTGGTACCAGGGCTGGGCTGGCAGGGCAAGTTCTGTATATGTGGGAATTTTTTATCTTCTTGCTCTTGCCTCAGTCACAGCTAGTCCCTGTGTCCCTGAGCCTGGCTCAGGGTGGGGGTGCTTTGCAAGTGCTCCACCTCCCTTCTCCCCATCCTAGTTGCAAATGACTTTTTTCCTCTTCAGTTGAGAGTCCTGAATGAGGGTTGGTAGACTTTTTCTGTTAAGAATCAGATAGTAAATAAATATCTTCATAGGCCAACTACTCAGACCTTCTGTGGCAGTGTGAAGGCAGCCAGAGACCTTACACAAATAAATAGGCCTTGCTATGTTCAGTAAAAATTTTAATTTATTAAAATGAGCACACCAGATTGGACCTGTAGGCTCTGATGGCTGGTCTAGAGTGCAGGTAGGTCTTCCCTCCACTCCAGTATCTGAATCCTATTGTGACCAAAGTTTACCTTGAATCTGTGGGGGATCTTGGGAGTGAGAAGGTTTCCTGCCTCCCTTAGCAGTGCATTTTTCACTTTGTAACACAGAGATCTGGGCATGAGTGGATTTTCTACATACTGAAAATGGTGATTGACCTTTGCCTGTCACAGAAGGACCGGAGGATTTCCTGCCCATTTTCTAGCTGCAGACAGTTTTGTTTCTTTGAATGCTAAAATATTATTTCCTGAGTTCTTTGAAACGATTTAAAAGATGATGTTGTGATTCTTTTATTAATGATAGTTTCAAGTTTGCCTATAATATGGAACCATTTTAATGCTTTTAAAAATGTTCATGCTTTTTTTCTAAAGAATTGGGCATGTGTGAAGCTAATTTGGAGAAGGGGTCTTATTTACTTTTCCTAGCTGTATGTACATGTACAACACTTGACATTTTTTGAAGCACTTCCACATTTTCTTTGATTCTCAGCACATCTTGTAAGTAGCACAGTGGATGTTTTTCCTATTTAAAATGAAAATTGAAATTCAGAAGGCTAAATGATTTGCCCAATGCCAGATAACCATGTTAAATAGTAAAATAAGAGTTTAGATTTAAACAAAATGCAACAGATGGATGATTTCACCAAGTCCAAGTTTGTTTGTTTGTTTTTGTTTTTTGGTACCAGGGATTGAAACCCAGGGACACTTAACCACTGAGCCACATCCTCAGCCCTTTTTTATATTTTATTTAGAGATAGAGTCTTAGTGAGTTGCTTAGGGCGTCACTAAGTTGCTGAGGCTGGCTTTGAACTCGTGATCCTCCTGCCTCAGCCTTCCATGCTGCTGGGATTACAGGCATATGCCACTGAGCCAGGTTCCAAGTTTCTTTCTTACTGTTCCAGAGGTTGGGAAGTCCACTGTAAAGTTCCAGGTGATTCAGTGCCTGGTGAGGGCTCCCCTCTTGGCTGAGAGATGGCTGTCCCCTCACTGAAGCCCTCATGTAGCCTGTCCTCTAAGCCATGTTGAGGGGACAGGGGTAGGGAGTAGTGCACTTTTTGGTGTCTCTTCTTATAAGGACATTTATTCTATAGGATCAGGGCCACACTTTATGACCTCATGTAACATTAATTATATCCTCATTCCAAATACAGCTGCACTGGGGGACTGGGGCTTTAACATGCTAATTTTGGAAGGACCTGAACATTCAAGAACATAGTAAAGTTGGAAATGCTCTCTTGATGGCTTTGTGACTTGATATTTTGTAACAGTGAGTTAAATAGGAGACATGCATTATAATTTTACTACTTTCTGGAGCTGCAGATATATGTGGAACATTTAGTTCCTGCTTTCTCTCTAATAATGTTTATAACTGGTTAGCTACAGAAGCTGTTTACAACCCAGCTGGCATTGAACTCTGAATGTTATTGTGCCTATTCATTCACCATTCTAATAACATATTGAGCCTGTACTACTTCCTTGAATCTCATCCACCCATCTGGTGCCTCAATATAATTTGGTTTGTATATAAAATGTCTAAATAATTCAGTGTTAATTTTTAAAATCATACTTCATTTTGAATTTACCTTTTTTATGAGAGCGGGCCTTTTAATTAAGGTTGAGGTTATATAATTTTTAAAGATAACCAAGCCAAAGCTCAGTTTTACATAGCAGACTTTGGAGCAAAGTGTTTACCAAATTTCAGAGTGTGTGTGTCTCTCCTTTTCTTTATTGTGAATCTCAGTATGAATTTTGGATTCCTTTGAAGCCTATTTGCATTTCAGATTATGGTGAAAGGACTTTTTTCTGGTTTTCTGGAATGATCATGTTTGTGTTCTTTCTCACAGGCCAGCCCTCCAGATCTCTATATTGAAAGATTTAATATAGCTCTTGGACAATATATGGGAGCATTGCAGAGTATTGTGCCTCTTTTCATATATATGGTAAGTTAGCGCTGTTTTCTCCTTTCCAAAAGAAGCAGAGAGTTAACCATGTGCTAGTTTTTGTTTAAACTATATTTTGTGGAATTTCCATATTGTGAAATGAAACTTAATTTAGTAATGTTTAATAGTTGTTGACATGGAAGAATTATTTATTTTTCCTTTGTCTGTTTTGAAATTCCCTAAGTAATAATTGCTTGAATAGTCAAGTAAGCATTAGTAATTAGCAGTCACCCAATGAGTATTTATTGTATTTCTGGTCATGTGGAACAGACTGTGCTTGGTCCTGGGAAAATAAAAGATACATAAGATTTTTTGTCCTTAGAAAACAGTTAATACATATATCTAAAAATATGCTGTATGAAAAATGCCAAGTAAGTCATTCCATAAAAAGTGGAACAATAAAAGTCTTTCATTCTGATATGGTCTCTTGTACTTGGAGAGTTATGCCAGAAGTATAATTTGTAGACTGTAACTTGTTGATTAATTTCATCCTCCTTTTAAATTTAGAATCATGGAATCTTAGTGTTCCTAATGGAGAGGGCCCTAGAAACCATTATTTTAACTCTTCTTTGTTCGATTAGGGAATGAGGTATTTGGTTGTTTCTGCATTCTATGGCATATACATTGCTATGTGTAGAATATCAATCTTAAAAATGACTTATTGTTCATAAAGTGTAATTTATTTAAACAGAAACAAAGCTACCTTTGTTATTTCTGATTTAGAAAGCAATTTCCAAAAGATCTTGTACTTCAGGATTTTCATTTAAACTTAATTATTCTTTGGGTACTGATAACAAATGTAAAAGTTAATAAGGGTTTATAGTTAATGCAGAGGAAGCTTGTGTTTGCCTATTGTTTTACCAAGACTTTATCTTAGGAGAAATTGATAAAGAGCCTTTGTTTTTGGTTTAAGTGCCAGAACTTCTTTATGAATCATGATTCTAGTCAAAAATATTAGCTGGGTGAAGTGTTACATATTTGTAATTCCAGCTATTCAGAGGGCTAAGGCAGGAGGACCACAAGTTTGAGGGCAGCTTGGTGACACTTTAGTGAGACTCTGTCTCAAAATAAGACTTCAAAAAAGAACTAGGGATGTAGTTAAGTGTTCTGGTACTTGCTTAGCATGCACTATACCCTGGGTTCAGTCCCCAATCCCATACCCCCACCTTTCCACCATACAATAAATAGTATTAGTGCCCCTGGGTCAGCTGGGTTAATTCTTGGAAAGGTTCAGGAAGCCTGGGAGACAGCCACCTTGTATCATTTTGGTGAAATCTTCTAGGGCTATTCATCAGGAGTATTTGTTAGGTAAATATGTTATGCTGAGATAGTACATATTTTATCCCATTCTAGTAAATTCCTTATTCTTGCTGTTTTAAAATTTTCAGTAGAGATGATGAATGAAAGCAGAGCTTGAAGGATAGGGCCTTGGGCCTAGTTATGGAAAAGGGGAGATAAGGGTAGATGAGTAGGTTTATTTATCTCCATGTCTCTGTCATTTACACGGCATTTCCCAGTAAGCATGTTGGCTAGGTGGGTTAGAAATAAAAATAGATCTAAATGAACATAACTTGGACTTTGAGCCAAACTAATAGCAAATTTGAAAAAAAAAAAAAAAGGAAAGAAAGTGATTTGTACTTGTCTGTCTGTTCTGCTATTATTGCTTGCTTAAACTTTATGGTGGGATCTTGGGCTTTAAGAAGATTGTATCAAGTAAGAATAAATGAACTTCACAGTTACTCTGCTACTTAGCAAAATTCAAATAAAGGATATTAGGTTGTAAAATTAAAAAGCCTAACTATACCTTTTCACATAGCTTAGGAATTTGAATTTGCTTTCTAGTTATTCATGAAAATTTATTTTTAAAAATTTAAACTTTGGGGGGCTGGGGTTGTGGCGCAGTGGTAGCGTGCTCGCCTGGCACGCGAAAGGCACTGGGTTCGATTCTCAGCACCACATAAAAATAAAATAAAGATATTCTGCCCACCTACAACTAAAAATAAATAAATAAATATTAAAAAAAATTTAAACTTTGGTACTCCTTTGTTGGAAAAGTACATTATTTAAATAATAGTTTGAAATGTTAACCTGTTAGAAATAATCATGTCCTTTATAATCACAGGACAGATGGCAAATTTTTGAATTACTTGTCAAAATTATTATCTTAGAATTCCATATGACTATTTTAAGAAATTGAGTCATTAGAAAATAGTTTGTGTCTAAGCCACTAAATCACCAGAAAAGATTCTTGTTGAAAGAAGTCAAATAAAGGCATTATGTATTTTTGTTTAGGCTATTGAAACTTTTTTTTTTTAATATTTATTTTTTAGTTGTAGGTGGACAGAATATCTTTATTTTTATGTGGTACTGAGGATCGAACCCAGTGCTTCATGTGTGCTAGGCGAGCATGGTACCACTGCGCTATAACACCCAGCCCAGGATATTGAAACTTAACAGTGTTATACCTAAAAGAAAGTTGAATATCTTGTTATTTAAAGAGGTAAAATAAGAGTTCTCTAAGTACTTCCAAAGTTTTCATACTATTTCTGTCAAATGAGTATGGTTACTTACTAAAGAGTAGGAAGAGAACATTAAGATGCTTTGCATTGCCGGGCGTGGTGGCTCAAGCCTGTAATCCCAGCACTTAGGGAGGCTGAGACAGGAGAATCGCGAGTTCAAAGCCAGCCTCAGCAATGGCGAGGCGCTAAGCAACTCAGTGAGACCCTGTCTCTACATAAAACACAAAATAGGGCTGGGGACCTGGCTCAGGGGTCGAGTGCCCCTGAGTTCAATCCCTGGTACCAAAA
>PVHX01000338.1:137762-236355 GCA_004024805.1 Geosciurus inauris | reverse complement strand
TGCTTTGCATTAAGGTCTTATATATTTAGAATACTGATCTGGTGACTAGGGAAACATGCTCACACTTTTGGTAGAAATATAAATTGGCAAAATCTCTTTGGGGGACTCAGGAATTGTATCTGTATGAATTTATCATAAATAAACATACATATATGCAAATACTGTAAATATGTAAGAATTATGCAGTATTGTTTTTAATAGGAGAACACTGGGGAAAAACATGATTATCATCACTGAAGACTATTTATTAAGACAATAGGAAATATGTAAAGATAATGATGTCTGTATGTTCTTTTAGGGAAAAATTTTGCAGTACATAATATTGGTGTGAAAAAGCAAGGTTCAAAGCAGTGTGTAATGTTTCCTTATAAGAAAGTGTTTTCTATTTTTGTGAAAAAGAGAATATAGACTATATCTACTTATGTGAGGAACATTTTAGAAAGAATAGATAGTAATTTCCCCAATACAGAGTGGGACCTTTGTGAATAGGACAGAAGGTTTTCAATAGGATGCTTATTTTTATTGCATACCTTTTTGCATGCTTTCATTTTTTAACTATATTTTTTACTTTTTCAACCTCATCTCAGAAAGACGTGTAACTCATAGTGGTGGGCTCTTATTTGATGGGTTTTTTAAAATAAATTTATTTACTTACTCTATTTAGGTTTACATGATAGCAGAGTGCATTTTGATTCATTGTACACAGATGGAGCACAACTTTTCATTTCTCTGGTTGTATGTGATGTAGAATCACAACATACATATGGTTATAGATAAAGCTAAGGCTATGATGTCCATCACATTCCACTATCTTTACTGTACCCCTGCCCCCTCCCCACTCCCACCCCTGTTACCAAAGTTCCCCCATTCTTCCCGTGTCCTCCCCCACATTATGGATCAGCATCCACTTATCAAAAAGAACATTCACCATTTGGTTTTCTGAGATTGGCTTACTTCACTTAGCATGATATTCTCTAACTCCATCCATTTACCTGCAAATGCCATAATTTTATTCTCTTTTATTGCTGAGCAATATTCCATTGTGTATATATGCCACAGTTTCTTTATCCATTCATCTATCTAAGGGCATCTAGGTTGGTTCCACAGCTTAGCTATTGTGAATTGTGCTGCTATAAACATTGAAGTGGCTACGTCACTGTAGAATGCTGTTTTTAAGTCTTTTGGATATAGGCCAAGGAGTGGGATAGTCAAATGGTGGTTCCATTCCAAGTTTTCTAAAAAAATCTCCATACTGCTTTCCAGGTTGTTTGTACCAATTTTCAGTCCTACCAGCAATGTATGAATGTGCCTTTTCCCCACAACCTTGCCAACACTTATTATTGTTTGTATTCTTGATAATTGCCTGTCTGACTAGCGTGAGATGAAATCTTAGGGTAGTTTTGATTTGCATTTCTGTAATTGCTAGAGATGTTGAACATATTTTCATATGTCTATTGATTGATCGTATATCTTCTGTTCAGCTCCTTGGCCCATTTATTGATTGGGTTGTTGGTTTTTTTGGTGTTAAGTTTTTTGAGTTCTTTATATATCCTGGAGATTAGTGCTCTGTCAGATATGCTTGTGGCAAAGATTTGTTCCCAGAATGTCGGCTCTCTGTTCACTTCATTGATTGTTTCTTTTGCTGAGAAGAAGCTTTTTAGTTTGAATCCATCCCATTTATTGATTCTTGATTTTGCTTCTTGTGCCATAGGAGTCTTGTTAAGGAAGTTGGGGCCTAATCCGACATGATGAAGATTTGGGCCTATTTTTTCTATTAGGCGTTAGATCTCTGGTCTGATTCCCAGGTCCTTGATCCACTTTGAGTTGAATGATGTTTTTTTTTTTAATTGATGACTATGCATGTCTCCTAAAATAATAATCAGTTATTATTTTAATAACTAATATTAAATAATAACTAACATAATTAGTTATTATTTAATTATTATTAAGTTAGATTGGAAAATCTAAATTAAGTTCACAAGACTAATCATATCCTCCAGTTGATAATGAAAAATAATTTCTTTTTCAGAATAAGTTTTACATCGAAACCAAGCTTAATAGAGACTTAAAAGATGACCTTATAAAGCTGTTTACGGAACATGTTGCAGAAAAGCACATTTACAGCCTGATGCGTAAGTAATTAAGTTTATTATGAGGGTAAGAGACTACTAACAATGATGTTTTCTTTCCCTCCCTCCCTTCCTATACAAAATCCAATATTGACATCTTCTGAAACAGATAGCAGGAAGGTTGAAACCTGCTCTACTCCACAGGGAGAAACCCTGAGGAGTTGAAATTGTTACTCTATGGTCGGCCAATCAACTGGGAACAGCTTAGCTGGGTCAATGGACATGTTTTACATCTGGCCTGATACTTGGTGCCTTTTTAAATTCTCTCCTGGCAAGGGAGCAATATTAGGAGAACGAACCAGTGACTCTGGAAGGAGTACTGTGCTGTATCTTCGAGATGGTAGTGCAGAATCCTTTCTAGTTTTTACTCTTTGATGCAGAAACCCTTCTTAAGTCTGGCTGTCACTTAGTGACTATAGGACAGGCAACCTTCTTAGCTTCTTGTGGTCTGCATTTTCTCTGTGTGAATTAGGACTTGTAAAATATTTAACATGGCTGGGCAGATGATTGAATAAACGGATAAGCTTTGCCTCTTGCACATTCCCAGGTTTTCTGCCCCCTCACAGTAGGTGACATCTCATCCTGTCTTCTCTAAAAAAAGAATATCCCTTTCCAAGTGAGTTAGGAAACCACTGTCACTTTGTGTCTCAGTATCCTTTAAAAGCTCATATTTTATGCAGTACACATAAAGGCATTTTTTAAGAATTTGACACATATTTGGATTTGCAGTATGTATTTTTTTGCTTTGATATTAGTAATAATTAGTTGCTACCACATTGAACTTTTACCCGAATTGTTCTAAATTTCACCACAAATTCTTTTTCATTTTTTATGTTAAGTTAAGAAATTGCTAAACTTTGAGTCAGTTTATTTTAGAGACAGAGTTTTCAAGTAATAGCTTAGATGATGATAAGACATTTTTCGCTGTTATCTTCCCAAGAGATTCCGGTATGGAGGGTCCGAATCTTGGGCATCTGACTTGCTTTAAAAAAAAAAAAAAAGACTGGATAGATGTTTACAAGCATCTTTGAACATTACCTCATGACATAATTCCAGCTATTAATTATAGCCATTTACATACTTTCAGTTGATGTTGACATTTTCTTTTTCACTTTTGCTCCCCCCAAAAAAAGCACACTATTTTTTTTTCTGTTAAAATTCTATGGAGAAATGCTACCATATGGTGGAAAGTCCTATTTCCTTTACAAATGTTTTTCTGTTTAGTAGCACTTTGGAAATCGATTTCATTGAATATGTAGGAAAGAAAATACAGTATCCCAGATTTGGTGAGAAAGAAAACAAACAGATTACTACTTCTGTTTCTTGTGTACTCTGGTTTTCAATAAGAAATCACACTTAAAGGTATATATACCTTTTCCAAGTAAACTGAAAGGGTCCATAAGCCTTTGTAAATTGAATGAAACAATTTATCATATTTAAGGAGCATTTACTAGGCACTCTACTTAGTGAGGTATATACAAAAAGTGAATATTAGTCACATTGGTTTGGGTTGCAGAACTAGGGACTCTATAAATATTTAACAGTGTTTAGTGGGGATCATCAAAAAGATTTTTAAACATACACACTGCTTATGTGTGGTAAGACCTATTCCACATACTTCACTGATATTAATTTATTTAGTTCTTACAATGTTAGATGTTATTTTCGCTTTTAGAAAGACAGGGAAAACGGTTCATTACAAACCTGGCTTAGAGTAAAATATGCCAGGTTTTAAGATCTTTATTTTTTTGTTAGTAAATTGCCGGTGTTTGAGAGATAAATTGAAAAAAATAACTGTTTTAGGTCAGTAGTATCTGTTCTATCCACTAAAAAATGCAATTTATTTGAATCTATTAATGACATTATCTAGAGGAATTATTTCTGCTTATTTAAAAAATGTTTTTAATAAACTGTCATAGAACAGTGTAAATGACCTCAGGAAAACGGACTCTCTCGTGATGTTTAGAGTCAGGGTTTTGTTGTTACCAAAGTCATAAACATGAGAAAGATGAATGAATCATCATCATCTCTTGGCCTTAGCTTTTTAAAGAAGGTAGATGGAACTAGGCATCGGGAAAGCAAATTTCTATTTATGTTCAAGGTACTAAAATTACTGTAGGGTGAGCATCCTCAATTGGAAAATCTAAAATGCTTTGAAATCCAAAACTTTTTGAGCATGACAAGTTTTAGAGCATTTCAGATTTTTGTATTAGAGATGCTTAACCAATAAAATGTATACAAATATACCAAAATCCAAAAACCTTTGAAAGGTGAAACACTGAGATTCCTAAGTATTTCTGTTAAGGGGTCCTTATCCTGTAAATGTAAAGAGCTTTAAACATGATATTTTGAGGGAAGAAGAAATGATTGAGGAAGTTTAACTTACATTTTACTCCCCAGATGAAGTGGAGCACTTTAGCTTACTTACCAAGGTCCACAGTGCTGTTGCTTTTAGAAAGCTTACCTCTTTTCACAGTCTGCCCGAGTTGGTTTATTTCTCTTGGTGCTCTAGCAAACCTTCACGTATTACCTGTGCAATTGAGCTACTACAGGGATTTTTTTTTTTTTAATTCTTATTTAAACTCTTGATTTTGTTCTCTTGTGCTATTTTTCTTGAACTTGTTTACCCTTAAGTTTTTGAGAGAAATAATAATAGAAACTGTGAGAATCAGCATTATGTTCTTTTTAACCTGTTCTCTTATTTCAGCTTTACTTTTAGAAGCCCAGTCAACACCTTTTCAGGTCACACCTTCAACTATGGCAAATATTGTGAAAGGCCTGTATACTCTTAGACCAGGTAAACATCTCTCATTTTCCTTGGAATTGGATCTGTTAATTTGTTTTGTTACAGCCTTATCCAAGGAGGCAGTAGTTGTTTATGTACTTTGTGATGCCTAATGGTATTTGGATTTTCTATAGCAAAAAATTGAGTCACTATTTATTAATGTGCAGTGTAAACTCATAGCCCACTTAGACTCTCTACTGGTGAGAACCAACTAGTTTGGTTTTTGTACTATCTGTAAGGGGGAGAAACAAGAAATAACTTGTGGGATACATTTTGAATAAAATTGAATCTCATATTTGGCCTTAATTTTAGAGAATTCCTCCTTTACTTCCCACCCCAGGCTGCATATGTGCCCTGGCGCACACATACTCACCACCCATTTCTTAGGCCTGGTGTCTAATTGGCAAGGAATCTCAAGTTGGTAAAGTTAGTCATTTCATGAGGACATTTTGAGAAGGTACATAATCAAAGAACATGGCATTCAGAGGCTTGGTTTGTAAATAATCCTAATGTATCTTAGAATAAAAACAGTAGATTTAAAGAAATCCCAAGGTGCCTTTGTAAGCATCTTCCTGTTTGTAAACCAGAATGTCAAACTTGTCTAGCCAATTAAAAAATGCTGATGGAAGAGAGACTGTAGAAGTTCTCAGGGTAGAATATTGTTCCCTAATCTATAAACACAAAGGGTGTCTTCTTTATGGTAATTACCTTTTTGTGAAATTATTTTGTTGAGGATTAAATGAAATAAAGCATGATGTAAAGAGCTTGACATAGTACCTGATAACATAATAGGCGTGCAGACAGTGCTTTTGCTACTATTCATTTGACCTTGTCATTTTATTTTATTTAATTGATGGCTTGATTGGTTAATTAATTTTAAAAACATGTCAGAATTTAGCATTCTGAAACAGAAACCAGGTGAAAACTGGGTTTTCACAGAAACAGACTGATTTCAAAATACCTTCTTTCTCAGGCTACTTAGTGATGTCTAGAATATTCAGATTTATTGTGACTTAAATTTGGGTCAGGTCTTGAGCTCTGTTTATAACTTCTAACAGGAATTACTTGTATGAAGTGATTGCCTATATAAAGCTGCAGAGAGATTCCATTGCATGTATCCAGTAAACTGATATTTTTCATTTTCTAGTTTTTCAGACATTTGAATTTCATTTTACCATAGTGTGATGAAAATAACTCATAAAATGTTTTTGTGTGCTAGTTTAGGAAATTTTTTTTCTTTTATGTTTGGAAGGCTTCCAAGTGCAATATGACAAATTCTGCCTCCCAAGCAGATAGCTTTATCAGTTCTGGCTTTTGTCATAAGTAACAAAATTGCAGAATAAAGCTAATCACTATGGGTAGAAAATATTTTAGATACATGTTTATCTAAATGCTATTTTATCCAGGTTTGAGCTGTTGTAATAGGATTTATATTGCTTGTGAGGAGGATTCTACATTTGAGAATTGTCCTTTTCAAAAGGTGAATTTTATCACAGACCAACCTTTTGCTGCCCTAGGCATTTTCAGAGATCCTTTTAAACATATTTTGACATTTACATGTCTTGGTTCCTGGTTATGTTCCTAGTTTCTTAAAGCAATTTTATTCAACTGACAGATTAAGGTTAGAATATTTTAAAAGTTGAATTTGAAATGTAAAAGTTTCTTCAGTTGTAAGGTTTCTTAGGTGCTGGTCTTTCATGCTACTGCATCTGAATCACCTCTGAAGGTTTCTAACTAGATCCACAGGCCTCATTGTAGAAAGTTGTAAGAACCATTGTTTGCAGAAGCTCAGTCTGGAAATAGTTGGGGCAGTCTTACCCTGCCTTTTTCCATCTAATACATACCCTTTGTTTGTTTCTTCATCTTTATTTTAATCACTACTTGTAGTTCCATAAAGTAGCAGAAAGGTTCGACTTCCATCCTTTCTGACTAGTTAGTGGTTCCTCAGAGCATGACAGTGATGCTCTTTCTAAAGCCAGATTTGACCTTTTGAGAACATTTTGCCATGAGTTTGTGCAAGAGCAGAGTGGATTGCCCTTTGTATCATTTATAATGCTTGCTTAGTTGCCATCTTTATCTTAGCTGTTGGATATTGTTTACTTCCACTTTTTAACTTACTGTTGATCCAGCATCACACAGCATCAGATGTGACTTTTTCAGATTTAGAATTATTTACTTAGATTGCACTTTTTAAAGTGGGCTTGCTAACTTAATGAACATCGACATTTTTATGGTTTTTGATGCAAATAGCCAAAATGCTTTACAAAGCGGAAATTTTGAAAGGAATAGATTAAAACAGCTGGAAAGGGCTAACAGTGCTGTTACTGAGGACCACCACCAAGAGAGGGAGTAGTGGTTTCATGGTGCCCTTGGGACAGGTGGGCATTATTTGTATTTAATGTTCACTGAATAGGGGGAACAGAATGGTTCTTTTTTTTTTTTTTTTTTGGTACCAGGGATTGAACTCAGGGGCACTCGACCACTGAGCCACATCCCCAGCCCTATTTTGTGTTTTATGTAGAGACAGGGTCTCACTGAGTTGCTTAGCACCTCGCCATTGCTGAGGCTGGCTTTGAACTCACGATTCTCCCGTCTCAGCCTCCCTGAGTGCTGGGATTACAAGCGTGAGCCACCACGTCCAGCCCAGAATGGTTCTTTTTAGCTTGAATTTTTCTGAATATTAACAAGATTACCTAATTCTGTTCTCCCTGCCCCCACCTCTAGGAATGACCATTCCTCTCTCCCATTTCTTTGTCTGGTGTTACTGATTTGTACAAAAACTTCATAGTAAACACACTAAAGTCGTTCTTGTTATGCCCAGTGCAGATATTTTCCTGTGGCTTCTATTTGCCTCCCCCCCCCCCCCAGTATTCTTACGATCTTTTCTTAATAACTTTATAAACACTTTTATTGTTTATATCTACATGTTTGTAAATTTGTTACAATTTAATGTGAGTCAAAAGTGATTTTTTTCCAAAGTACTGAGCAGTTATCTCTAGACCATTGATGAAATGTTCAGTCTCACCACCCCTTTTTTGTATGACCCCTTTTTTATGTCTATTTTTATCTCTAGTACCTTATCCTCTGGCCAGTGTATTGTTTTAATATTATTTGGCTAGTAGGGCTGGTATATCCTCCCAGTCCCTTCTCTGTATGTCCCCTCTGATTCAGAATTCTTTGGAATTCTCATTCATGTTTTTTACCATATTTAGAATTTTTGAGAAGATCCATTTAAAATCCTAGAGATTTTAAGATCCTAGAGATTTTCATTGAATTCCAATAAATAAGTAAAATGGAAAAATACCTGCTTTTTTCATACTATAAATTTCTTTTTAAATTTTTCCTTCCTTCCCTCCCTCCCTTCCTGAGGATTGAACCCAGTGCCTCACATATGCCAGACAAGTGCTGTGTCATTGAGCCACAACTCCAGCCCTGTAAATTCTTTTTAGAAAAAAACACTGTGTGTGTTCTTTCCTAGAACAGGATCTTACTGGTTTTTTCCCCCCATGTTTCATATTTGGTTTAATATATATTTTGTTCTTTAAAGAAAGTAAACTTTCACTTTTCCATTTATCTGTGTTATTTCCTTAATGAATCTTTTCATTCCCTCACAGAGTGGGTTCAGATGGCTCCAACTCTATTTTCTAAATTTATTCCAAACATTCTCCCTCCGGCGGTGGAATCTGAACTTTCAGAATATGCTGCTCAAGATCAGAAACTTCAAAGAGAGCTTATACAGAATGGTTTCACAAGGCAAGTTGTTTTTTCCTTTGGTGACAAAATATGTCTATTTCCTTAGGCTGCCCTGGTGTGGTGGGGGAGGGATGGCAAGGGCTCAGAAGGTAAAGTTACTGTCCAGGAGCCCAGGTGCTGCTGCCTGGGGAAGTAGTTAGCTCCTTGTCAGCACAATTGTTAAAGCTGAGCTGGGTTTTGAGCTTGTGGAAGCTACTCTTCACTCCATACATTTTTGAAGAAGGGATTTCTCACTGGGTAGCCAGTTAGGATGGACAGCCTCTAAGATCTCTTTCAGCTTATTTATTAGCCTTCCACATGTGGAAAGACATTGTAGAAATTTTATGATTAGTTATAGTATACTTTTATGACTAACTAGCAAAGAAGCTTTAAATCCTACAATTCAGATTTTTTTTCTCCCTCTCTAAATTCTGGTTCTTTATTCTTAAAAAGTACAGTATCTCCTTATACATGTCCAGAAGAATTAACCTTGCTTGCCTTTGGTGTTTACACTTTGCTGTTTTTCTTAAATTAATGCAAGTGTTTACAATGGCCATACCCCAGAAAATCTTGCAAAGTACATTTTTCAACTAAAATAAATTAATGTAAAAGTTTTGTGATTTCTCTGTGGGAAAACATTGAGTTATATCACCACATCATTTAAGGGCACAGTAATACCTTGTATTTTCATAATTCTTACTCTTAGCGCCTTCATATGTCCTCTTGTATTTGAATTCCTGGCATTAAAGAAGAAACTTGTGGAAAAAAAGACACATGGGTATCTTAGTCATAGTTGTGTCCACAGATATTAGGTTGATTGTTGATTCATTTATCTGTCTAGGGTGGGGAGTGGACATTTTTCTTTCATAGATTTCTAAGGTCAAACTAAATTTCAGAGAAACTAACTTTGACCAGAATCAACTGTTACTACACTATCTGTTTCAACCCAGGTTAGGAAAGAAAGCAGGTAATTTTTTTTGTTACTCTTCTTTGTTAGTCCCTGTATTGACATTTATTCCCCTTTTTTGTCCCAATGGCGTCTGTGTTCATGTGGTAATGGGGACACTGAGTAACTCACTGGTCATTTAACCGTCTTTCCTGGCACTAGCACTGTAGAGGCTCAGAGAAGCTGTGTGACTTGGTAAGGCAGACCTGACTTTCTTGTATCTAGGGGAAGGAGGAGCCAGAGAGAAATGCTGGGATATTTCTCTTTGATGTTGAGGGATCTGGTATTATTTGGCATTAATTTTATTTCTGGCAGAAATAGGGTGGTATTATTTTTATACACAGCATGAGTGTTTAATGCCATATTAATTTTACTCATAGGGTTTAAAAATGATACAAAAAGTATACAATGAGAAGTTTGGCTCCCATTTGTTGCCCTGTCTACCTTTACCTGGTTTAGTAACTGTTACTATGTGTTTCTTGTAATACCTTTCAGTATTTTTTATATACAGATACAAGAAAACATAAAATATGTCCTTAATTTTTATATACATTCCATTGTGTGGATGTATTAAATATACCATAGCTTATTTAACCAGTCCCCAGTAGTTGGCCTCTGAATTATTTCTAGTCTTTTTGAAGTTTTGGACAATGCTATAATTTACATATATATCTAGAGGGTGAATTCTTGGAAGTGGGACCAGCTGGGTTAAAGGTAAATGCAATTGTAAATTTGGTTAATATTGCCAGTTGCCCTTCATAAGGGAGGTGCTCTTTTGCATATCTACCAACAAAGTTTGAAAGTGCTTATTCTTCATGGCCTTGCTTGTACAGTATGTTGTTATACCTTTGAATTTTTGCCAGTCCAGTAGATGAAAAAGAATTACTCAGACTTTGTTTAGTTTTTCTCTCATAAGTAAAGCTGAGCATATTTTGTTTGCATTTTTCAGTTTATGTCCTTAGCTTATTTTTCTATTTGTTAGTCTTTTTCTTCCCTTGATTTCTAGGCGCTCTTTCTGTAGTAAATAAATTGATACTTAGTCCAAGATAAGATAAATCTATTTGATGTCTCAGTTATCCTTTACTTATTATGGTTGTTTTAAGTCATACAGAAGTGTTTTTATTTTTTGTGTGACTTTACCAAGTTTTTAGTGTTTTTTAATGATTTAAGTACATAGTTTGAATTACAGTTAAAAGTTTTTACTCAAATATTTTCAAATAAATAGTAATCAGTATAACTTTCTTTCTAGGCTCGCCATAATTATGAAGTTTTAAAAATGCTTTTATTCATATTTTGAGTATTTTTAGATTTAGAGATGAGTTTATTAACATCTTCTTAAAGCATCCTGAAAACTGATATTTTGTGAAGCACTAAAGGAATATAGTTATTTTGACTTCTCAGAGCACCTTGAGTTCACCTTCCAGAACAGGATATGGAACTGTCTAAATATGTCCAGAGACATTTCCCAATTCTAATTTTGAATTTAGAACAAGAGAACAGAATGTAGGAATGCTTGGTGTGTATTAGTTCTTATATCACATTTGCTTGGAATGAGATGGGTAACTGATTCCTTAGTACTATAAGGATGAACTTGACACTGTTCAGCCAAGGTCAATGGATCACGTTCAGGGAAATGCCTTGGACTTTGGTATTAAATTGGAATTTTTAGCCGGGCGTGGTGGTTCAAGCCTGTAATCCCAGCACTTAGGGAGGCTGAGACAGGAGAATCGTGAGTTCAAAGCCAGCCTCAGCAATGGCGAGGCACTAAGCAACTCAGTGAGACCCTGTCTCTACATAAAACACGAAATAGGGCTGGGGATGTGGCTCAGTGGTCAAGTACCCCTGAGTTCAATCTCCAGTACCAAAAAAAATTTTTGAATTTTTATTAATCCTACATTATGCAATATTCCAAAAGGTGTTAAAATTAAAATGTTTCATTTTACAAACTTAACTGGGTTATTTTTTAGTCGTTAGCACTTTATAGGCTGTGGGTGGTGGCTCTGATCCCAGCAACTCAGGAGACTGAGGCAGGAGGATCACAAGTTGAAGGGCAGCCTCAGCAAATTAATGAGGCCCTGAGCAACTTAGTGAGACCCTGTCTCAAAATAAATAATAAAAAGGGCTGGAGACTTAGCTCAGTGGTAAAGTGCCCCTGGTTTCAATTCCTGTTACCAAAAAATAAATTAAAACTTTATTACACATTTACTATGAGGATTAAACTCTGGTTCATAAATTCTGACAGATGCTTAGCACAGAGTACGAAACTGACATTTTGTACCCACTCTTGACCTCTCTGCAGGCTGCTGCTGCTGCTGGAAAGCCTGCTTCTGTTATACATGCACCTTCCATATTCTGTCCTGTCAAATTTAATGCTTTCTTTGATCGTTATTTAGCTAGGATTGTTTTGGAAGAAACGGTTTCCACTGATAGAAAAAGAAAACATTTAAATAACATACTATCAATAAGAATTCAGTTACTGGCTGTCCTGACATGAGCAGTCATTTTGTGATTTCAGTGTTACAAACTGCTTTTTCACTTAAGATGATGTTCCACTAATGTGATTAGGATTCCTGAGTAAGGAGCCCACAGCTTTAATGTGACCAGTGCAGTGGAAGTCTTTGAAATATCATGAAGTAATATGTGAATGCTGTCAAGTAGATCTCCTCTGTAGTTAGTGGACAGATTCTCATCTGGGCAGGAGTTTTTGTAAAATAAAATCTTTTGGTACATGGAAATATAGGGTATCCTTATTTCATAGCTGGAACTAACATAAGCTCAAAGCAACAATTTTCTCTTTCTCTTACCTGAATAATTGAATTGATTGGAGAATAGCAGCAATTTGGTGTCTCTTATCAAAAAAAAAAAAAAAAAATCACATGACGATAAGCTTATTTGGGAACCTATTAAAAATGCAGGTCCCAGCAGCAGCATCCTCATTGAAACCAACCTATGATCCCCACTCCCCAAGAGTGTTCCAAAGAGCTTATAAAGGCAAATAAGAAGTTCTTTCCGAGACATGGTATATTCAGATTTCTGGAACAAAGTAGAACTTTGTAAAGGTATTGCTGGTCTTTTAGCTGAGAGGGTCACCCCCCACTTTGGATTTTTTTGTTTAATAGCAGGAGTCTGGTTTTAAGGGCATCTTACAGCTTTGAAGATTCAGGGAAGTAGATAATATCTTTGGCATACATCACATTCACATTATTTCTTCCCGCCTGCTGTTGTTTTCACATCTGTATTTTTCTCCTGTTATTTGTGCATGTTTGGTTTTTATTTAACTGTTCAGGGGTGATAATAAAGGTTGTATGTAAAAGTTAAGGTTCCATATACAAAATCATGCATCTTCCTTTTTAATTAGCATTAACTTATTTGTTTTAGGATATTTGTTGAATGATACTCTAATGATACCAGTGTAAAAAACAGTGTAAGTCACTCATCTGACTTTGGCAAGGTGTCAGGTTAGTAACAAAAGGATTTAGAAAGTGGTGCGAAGGCAGACCACTCAGAACTCTGCTGGAGGCTGGTTCATGCTAGCCTGATGTGGTCATGATTTTCCTTGAATGATCAGCCTGGAGAGCCCTCCAGGGGTCAGTCAGGTGGTGTTGTCTCTGCCAGGCATGAAGGCTTCTCACCCAGCCTAGCAAGAGGTATCTGCCCTGGTCTGAAACATAACCAGAGAAAGAAGGGGGAGACTTTGGGTATTTTTAATATTCTTTGAAATTTATTTCTGTGGCATTTCAGAGTAAGTGGTAGCTGTGGCTTAGTGGTAGGAATATTAGGCTTCATTGTTTGGGTGATTGAAGTGATGGCATAAGACATGCTCAAGCTAACATTTTAATAGTCCATCTGTGAGATTATGACTTATTCCCTAATTTGTCAGTTCAGCGACTATTAAGTGTCTCTGTGTGCTATAACTTTTCTAGGTACTTGGGGGGTACAAGACAGGCAAAGTGCCAGCTTTTATGGAACTTTAATGTTGGAGACAAGTAATAAACATAAAAATATAAGTGACTTCAGTACTAATAAATGCTGTGAAGAAAACTGAACAGGGAATGAGATAGTGTGAGGGGCTGTTTCAGCTGGCCTCATGGAACGTCCTCTGAAGGGGAGATATTGGAGCTGGGCAGAGATGAGACAGCTAGCTGTGTGACTGCCTGAGGTGGGAGTGTTGCAGACAGAGAAAATCCTAAAGACAAAAGTGTTGAGGTGTCCAAAGGGACAGATAGAGAAGCCATGGTGGCTATCATGTAATGAATAGGGGTGGAAAGTGGTGGAAAATAGAGTTGGAAAGAGAGGCAGGAGCCATGTCACCAGGCTGGGAAAATGAATTGAACTTGATTTCTAACTGTAATGGGAAGTCATAAAGTGCTTTAATCAAGGATGCGAACTAATCTTACTTCTGCTTTTACATGAGATTAGTGTGGCTTTTGCCCTTAATAAGTCACATGTACTTGCATAGGAGAGAAATGCTAGTGGCTGGGATTGAGGCTATAGCGGTAGACTTAGTGAGCAGAGCTTGATTCAGGATTGTGTTTGGAACAGAAAATCCCTGGGTGAAGGAAAGAGAGAAGTCAGGGACGACCTAGCATATATTGGCCTGAGTAATGGGGATGGGTAGTGGTATTATTGAGATGAAGACTGAGAAGGGTGTGGGGTGGAGTAGAATCAGCACTGTTTTTTGGCCGTGGTAAATTTACAACACAGAGATAATGGTGATGAGGCATTTGGGCTTACAAATGCAAAGTGTGTGAAGGAAATTGTTTTTGTCAGCTTTTTTGCTGCCTTGACTAAAAGACCCAATCAGAACAATTGTAGGGGAGGAAAAGTATATTCAGGGGCTCACAGTTTCAGAGGTCCATGGACATCCAGCTCCATTCCTCAGGGCTCAAGGTGAGGCAGGACATCATGGTGGAAGTGTGGGCCAGAGAGAAGCAGCTCACATGACCATCAAGAAGCAGAGAGAAAGAGAGAGTGCACTCTTCAGATACAAAATATATATACCAAAGGCATGCCCCGGATGACCCACCTCCTCCAGCCACACCCCACCTGCCTTCCATCACCTCTGAGTTAATCTCATCAAGGGGATTAATTCATTGATTGATCATTTCACCTGTGAATGTTCTTGCATAGCCTGACACAAGAGCTTTTGAGGGATACCTCACATTCATACAATAACAGAGATGAGTGCTTTGTATTAAATCTGGAAGCCACTGGTTCGTGGAAGATTTAAAGTCATGAGTTCTAAGAGTTTTCAAAGGCTTTAGGAGTTTTTGGTTCAGTGGGGCTTACGGAGGAATATTTAAATTTTTTTTATTTCATATTTGAAATTTGCCCTAGTATATGCAGGTCACTAGGGAGGTTGATAGCAGAACCCAGATTTGCCTTCAAAGACATATTTTAATCTGAACCTATTTCTAGAACTCAGTATAAACCATCCTTACAGATGATTCTTCATTTAATAACTATATTTAAAAGACTGCACCCTTTAACTAAGTACATTCAGGTTATAAATCAGCTTATGCTTAATGTCTATTTTATAACGGGTTGTTGGGTTAGAATCGAAATGCTTGCTGTACTTCCACTATGAATTGTGCTGATTCATTCCTTCTGTTGTGGTGTGTAAAGAAATTGGTCAGGTCTGCTGACTGCCTTCTCTTTCCTTTCCCCAGAGGTGACCAGTCCCGGAAGAGAGCTGGGGATGAGTTGGCTTACAGTAAGTGGTGAAGTTCCTTCCCTTCTTGGGTGGTCTTGTGCTAGGGCTGCGAGTAGGGTACCCACACAGTGAGTGTGTCCTGTCCCTGGTGTTCTTAATGGCGCTCACTAAGTGCCATGTATGACCAGGGTCAAGCTGTTGAGGCAGCTTCCAGGAGGCCACTTGATTCTTTAATATCTGCAAGGATGGGGTAATGACCCAGGGTCAGTTTCTGATGCTCTTGGTCCCTTTTAACTTCATTCAAAACCCCATGATTTTATGGGGCTTTTTTCTAAGTCCTCTTGGGGTAAAGGAGTAAGACATACATGTTGAATAAACAGACTCCTGCCATCCTCATATGCTGTCTGCTCTTCATGCATTTTCCTGTTTTGACCTTTTTTCAGACAGCTCATCTGCATGTGCAAGTTCCAGAGGGTACAGATAGTGAATGTGTTGAATGTACTTTCCTCCCGAGGAGAGGACACACTGGAGCTGCAGAGACTGTGTTCTGAGCACAGCGGGGCCTTCGACACTCAGGAGCTCTGTCACAAGGCTGTTCTTGGGAGACAATGCCGGACTTCTTACTTTGGTTTGTAATTTTAAAAAAACAAAAAACTAACAAGAAACAAAAACATGAAAACAGTTGCTGCTAGACTTGGGGGTGATTTCGAAATGGGACAATCTTTTAATGAGTTTATCTACAGATTCTGTGAGGAACAAGCTTCTGGGGAAAATTGACCATTGCTGAGAGAAATTTGACAGCCAAAATCAGCAGCTTCCTCCAAAAATATAAGGGCAGAAGAACCTTTTTTTTTTTTTAAAGCACTTGTTTTGTTCATTTGTGGACTTGGGACTTAACAGCATATTGGTTTCACATGTCAAGATAGCTTTTTCTTTAAAACCAAGCAGATGGTTTCAATACAGTATTTTCACCCATAACCCAAACAGCCCCTTTAAAAATAAGAGTTGGTCTTTGTTTAGTATTAGGAAGTCTTGTTCAAGGAGAATGCTAACTACTTTCATTAGACTCTTTCCCTCATCAGTTCACAACTTTTTTCTACTCTGTGCCTTGAGCTTTGTGCACTTTGCAACTGTGTGACAGTGTTGTCGAACTCAAATACTTCCTGGAAAAGGTGATGGTATTCCTAACCAACCCACTAAGACGTTGGTGGGTGACTTATAGGATGCTAATTAAGTAGGAGAATGGAAACGTGTTGCACATTGGTCAGCATTCCCCTGCTGCACCAGACGTGTTCATGTTCATGTGGGGACCAACTCTTGTAGAGCATTTCCATTCCTGCCATCACCTCACCTGATTCACCAGCCGCTCTAGTATGGGCAGAGCCCTAGTTCAGGGGTGGGCAGCCCTGCAGCACTAATGACCCACCCCCTTTTAAAATTGTGGAGAATGTCCAACAGCAAGAGCTCCTTCCTATGACAATCTGGGAAGTGATACAGTTAAAACCAAATATAATCCGTGGTATGGGGTTCCTGATCCATTTCATTTTAATGGATGATAAGTACTTTAAAAAGGTAGAGTCTCTGCTCTGCATCTTTTAAATATTATATTTGACATTTGAGCACAGTAGGGAAGAAGTTCTCTTTTAAGGTTCCCTTCCAGCTGTAGCAAAGCCATATTTTCTGTTTCACCACACCTGCAGTGCTGTTTAGTTCTTCATAAAAGTCTTGAAGCTAATTTTGGTGGGTTTTGAAAGTCAAAGAAAAATAGAAAGTGTGGGAAGTGGACAATATTTTTCTACTCAGTTTTTCTTAAATGTAGATCAAACGTAGGCTTCACTTTCCTGGGCCTTGTCAGACTAGTCACACTGATCCTGATCTCTTCAGAGAACTTGGCAGGAAAGAAGACATACCTGGTATGCAAGTCTTTCATAGAGCTAGCTGCCTCTGCCAGTTCATTGTGCCCTTTTTTGGGGAGTGTGATAGATGGAAGAGCTAGAAATGGGATATTGGGAACAAGTTATATCATCTAAGAGAAGTCCTTGATTTGTAAAATTATTCTGCAGAGGAGTAAAATTAAGTAAAGGTTCTTCTCAGATATATTTTTAAGTACTTATCATCCAGAATTGGCGGATTTTGTGGAGGGCTTTAATCGGACTCATTTCACTCTGCGAGCATCTTGGATTGTGTTGATGAATACTGAATTACTGTAAGAACATATACAGGCTCTCGCCATGACCTGTATAGCTTGATTTGCTACACCAGTAACATTCTAGTGTCAGGAAGAATTCCATTTTATCATGAAGCCCAAATTTTACTTTTCTCAATGGAATGCTTTCCGTAGGCTTATAAATACACCTGGAACTGAAGTCTCTCCTGAGTGGCTTTAATGATATTTCTCAAAGAAATAAAATTGGAGCATTTCTTTAAATGTGGGTGAATTCTAAAGTATCCTGATAATATAACCAAGTGCTTTTTTCTGGGAGAGAGCGTTCATTTTTGGCCAAGAACAGAACTTTCCCTATGACAGCACTGTATTATGATGTGAATTGGCATTAAAATCTTAGGATGTTTTTGCATTATAAGTTAATGGAGAAATACTTTAATTCTTTTTATTGTTGTGTATGTGTTAACAAAAAGTAGATGAAGGAAAGTCTGCCGAATTTAGTTTCTCTAATTTTTGCACACTGACTGCAGCCAACTGTGGGTTAAGGTTTGGTACCACATAGCCATTATTGGAAGGCATACAAAAAGGGTGTGCATATTCTCCCAGGCATGTATTCTGGTGGTGAACGCATCTTAGCCCCTTGAAATATGTTGCAGTGTGAAAAACCCATTTCTTCAAGTTGAAAGTGACCTTGCTTATTAATTGAAATTCTTGACAGGTTTTTTAGTTTGCAGCATGAGACGAAATACAACTTGTCCCCCTCCCATTTTGTATTGATTGAGTACGGTTTGCCAGGAAGTATTTTCCTTTCATGTTTTCTTGTATTTTTCTTGCCAGCATAGTATACAGGTTTTCTACCCCAGCTAAATACTGGCTTTTGTATCAAATCATTGAAAATAGACTATTGGACATGCTGGTTGTCTGGTTAGACAATATACGTGGTTATTTGGCTAAACTGACTAGTATGGTTATGCAGCCTGAAACTAGATCCTTAACAAGAAAGCCAGGTCAGTTATCTTGAATTAATGACATATAAAAGTAAATGGATGGTAATTGTTTGGAGACATGGTACTAATTTTAAAGGTTAACCTTAAGCCTCAGTAACACGGTCGCATCTCTTGACTTCCGTTGTCATGCTGCACCCTGACCCGACAGGAATTACTGCTTTATTTTCTTTGGGGTAGAAAGCAAAACCTGGTGCCGTGACTCTTAGCCCAGTAGTTCCTAGGCAGAATCAGTGAAAAGAAGCACCAAACTGTTGTATGACTCCTTCTTTAAAACTTTCATGGCAAAGTCATATTTTTTCCTGTCCCTGTTACAAAATGGTATCAATTTCCCTCCCTTTCATTAGGATGGAAGCTAATTTTTGGGTGGGTGGGATTGCAAAGGAATGGACACCCATGACCAGTAACACTGCACACGTCTCCAGTGCTTGGCCCTGCCCAGCAGCCACTCTCCTTGCTGTATGCCATGCATTCTGTTGGGTTGCAAATTTGCACACATGAATAATTCCTCAGGAAGAGTTTGCACGTGCATCACCTTGCAATATTCTGTACTGACCAAACAAGGAATTTGAAGGTTTTCAGCACAAAAGGGTAACTTCAGAGTGGTCTGTACATATACTGGCCAAGGTAATGGTGATCTGGCAAACCTAATTGGTTTCTGCAGTTACAAAGTGAGCAGGAGCATTTGTACCATAGTATTTAAATAGTCCTCTTGAATCTCCCTGTATACAGTAAATAACCCATATTTTGTCTTCTTACTGAGGCAGCCTGTGCTTTCTTTTTTCCCCTGTCTTATAACAGTTAATTATTTCTGTGATTATTAAGTAAGAGGTATTGCCCTTGAGCTAAAATTCAATTGTTTAATAAGCAGCTATTATTGAACTAACTGAGCATTGTTTTATGGATATACACTAATCTAAGATACTGAAAAATTTACAATTAAAAAGAAAAACAAAAAAGCCTGCATTAGCTATCCAGCCATTGTTTGGATGTTTTGAGTTGATTTTGTTTGTGTCATTGGGATGTTATGTTTACTTTAATCCACATCTAGACCTCTTATGGAGATTTTGAAATTTAAGGTCAGAATGTGAATCCTTTGATACCTGTAAGAGGTTTAGAGGACCTTTTTGGGTGTGATTAACTGTTTTCAATAAGTTTGTATAAGATGAAGTTCATTTTTATCAGAAGTTAAAATGGAAGTCATAGGAGTTAGTGAAGAAATAGCTTTCCTATTACTTTCATTACCCTGTTGAAATTTGCCTGGGTTTCTGACCACCAGAATATACGAAAGGAGCTCTATTCTTCCCAAAGGAAATGATTCCTCTTCTGTCCCCCATGTTGATTAACTAGTCCCTGGCACCTCCACTCTCCAAAACCCTATTTTGAACCTCTCTCCAGAGCCGAATGGCGTAAATGCAGGTGCTGTTTCTGCTTATGTTGGTGGGGCGGCTGGGGGAGAAGTCAAGAAAATGCTAATCATAGACTCATTCTTACAGGACCCAAGTTATATATTGCACCCCTGCTAGTGGGAAATGATCTTCCTTTCAGGTCGGACTACATTGTTTAGATAAATGTTAATGGATTACAAATCTGGAAAATTTATAGAATGACTCTGGGGCTGAGAATTCTGTGGTTTGGAAAAAATAAATATTTTGTATTGATTCTCACATGTCATTTCAGTGTTGTGACTATGTACCAATGCAATAAGTCTGTGGATATTCACTTAGAAGAGGGCAGTTTACTCACTCAAGAGCCCTATTTGAGCCCGGCACAGTGGCATACACCTGTAATCTCAGCAGCTCAGGTGGCTGAGGCAGGAGGATTATGAGTTCAAAGCCAGCCTCAGCAACAGCAAAGTGCTAAGCAACTCACTAAGACCCTGTCTCTAAATAAAATACAAAACAGGGCTGGGGATGTGGCTTGGTGGTCGAGTGCCCTTGAGTTCAATCCCTGGTACTCCTCCCCACCCCCAAAAAAGAGCCCTATTTGTCAGTATTACAGCCTTGCAGTTCAGGTAAAGTTGGCTGTGGCTAGAAACGGGAATGCTTCTATGTAATTTGGAGATAAAATGAAGGCAAAAGGTTTTTGCCACCTGCCAGGACAGCCAGGGCAAGGATGTGGCAATGAAGGCTCGTCCCTGGTGTTGCTGGTTGTCAGAAAGCATGGCAAGGCCAGAGCAGGTACTGTGCATATGAACTCATCCATTAGTCCAAGAAAAACGAAATGGTGGGTGAAGTACTTAACTGAACTGGTATACAAAGTCATTGACTTTGGTTTTGACCTTTAACCTTTAGTGGATTTTGAGTCACTCCTTCTGTATTAGGGTATATACTATCACTCTAAAACATTGTGGTTAATGAAATAAATCTTGTACAGATATCCTCGGCCTTGTTATGTTATGTTATAAATCTTGCATGGACGTCCCTGGTCTTGATACCTCCTCACTAGAACTTTATTATAATGTAGATATTTGATCTTTGCTTACAAAAAAGCAGTCTGGTGCAGAGGTCAGGACTGACACTCACCCTGCACGTGTTGTTGCCACAGTTACTCAGCCTGTAGGATATCGGTCCTGATTTCCTCTGCACCACTGATAGAAACTCTGTGTGAATATGTGTGTGTGTGTATGAGAGAGAGAGAGAGAGAGAAGGGAGGGGGGAGAGATTCTGTAGACATATGGAGCACATGCAGAGGTATATATCTAGCATGTCTTCTTTTTTATTTTCTTTAACACTGACCGTTTCTTTTCTTGAATCAGAGCTCTCTGGCTTGGGAATTTTGCATGCTTTCTGTATAATGCTTTGTGTTTTCCTACGGTGAAATTAGTAGTAATCCCCTAGTAGTAGGTTTTTTAGCCTTACTTCACAATTGTAGTTTTTCTTGCTGTTTCTTCAGAGGTATCCTTTCCTGTAGTGTTCTAAGAATGCCAGTTCTCATCATCACCATCCCCCCACCTTTTTTTTTAAATGTAAGATCTGTTGTAATAGTATCTTAACGTTTTGGTTACCAAGTACAGCAGATTTCAGTGACTTTTTCTTTCTTTGCTTTGGAATTGCCTGACAGCTACCTTTGATTTCCTTCAAGCCAGTAGGGTGCTGTTTAAACACTCCCTTCTTTTAGCATTCTTTTTTTTTTTTTTTCTTCTTTTTACTGAGTTCAAAGCTTTTCTGCTAGAATCAGCTCTGTATCTGTTTATTTCCTCTATTAGCCTTTTTTCTTAGTAATACAAAATTCTAAAATTGTGAGTTTCAAAAAGCATACTAAGGGGTTGGGGTTGTGGCTCAGTGGTAGAGCGCTCGCCTAGCACATGTGAGACACTGAGTTTGATCCTCAGCACCACATAAAAATAAAATAAAGATATTCTGTCCACCTACAACTAAAAAATAAATATTAAAAAAAAGCATACTAATAGAATATCACACAGAATCTGAGCAGAGGTTTGTCTCAGCTTAACTAGCTGTGTGTTCTTGGGTAGATTATTGTTTTGAATCTTCATTATTAAGTCCTCACCTCCCCAAATTGCTAATGATAGCCTGAAGAATATAGCAATTTAAAACTTCATACTGAAGTGTTTAATAAAATACTTCAAAATGGACGCAGCTACAAGAAGTGGTTGAAGCTACCAACACAGTAGGTGTCAGCACATTGCCCTCAACAGCTAATAGATGGTGCAGAAGACCCAGTGACTAAGATTATGTAAGGAAGCAAAAGACCAAATAGCCCAGCTAATAAACTTGACCTTTCAGGGGTGTGTGTGTGTGTGTGTAAAACACCCTTCAGTAGGAAGCACTATTTTTAAAACTACATCTAACAGTGTACATCAGTGTATAACAATTGGTGACCAAATTGGATTTATCCCAGGAATGCAAGATTGGTAATTTAGAAAATCAATCTGGCCGATATGTTTATTTAATAGATTAGAGTTGTATGATCAAGCTAGGCATGGGTGGCACATGCCTGTAATCCTAGCTGCTCAGGGCTGAGACAGTAGGATTGCAAGTTCAAGATCAGCCTTAGCAATTTAGCAAGGCCCTCAGCAACTTAGCCAGACCTTGTCTCAAAAAGGCTGAAGCTTAGTGGCAAAGCACCCCTTAGTTCTGTCCTCAGTACCAAAAAAAAAAAAAAAAAAAGTTGCGAGATCAGATTGTTTACGAAAATCTAAAGAATGCACAAGGCAGCCAGGCATGGTGTTGCAAACCTGTAATCCCAGTGACTCCGGAAGGCTGAGGCAGAGGGATTTTGCAATTCAAGGGTAGCCTTAGCAAGACCCTGCCCCAAAATTAGAAAAAGGACTGGGGATATAGCTGAATGGTAAAATGTTCCTGGGTTCCTTCCCCAATAACCAGAGAAAACCAAAACAAAACAAATCTACAAGGCAAATAGAAGAGTTAAGAGTTTATCAGGATTATAGTTATTTTTAATTAAAAACCTGACTGCTGCTAAGTAGATACTTTTTTTATATAAAAAATGCAATCTGAGTGCTAAATAAATACAAATTTTCTTATTGAAAACATGAATGCTTCTAAGCAAGTGGATTTTTTTTTCCCATTGAAAAAGCTTATCAAGTTCTCTGGGACAAAATCAATATGCTTTTGTCCATTTTATTTTCAGATACCAGGTACAAACAGTGATGGTTTTAAATTTTTAAGACGTAATTACATACAAACTCATAGGAGGAACAAAAAAATATAAAGTACCTAAGCATAAATCTTGAGTATATGGTATTTAATGAGGGGACAATTTAAATAAATGCAAAATTTTATGGATCTACATAAATGGAGAAAATGTGGTGAATGAGAAGACTTGATTTAACCAAGATCCCAATTCTTTCCCCAAATTGGCTAATAGATTCAGTGGAATTCAGTAAAAATCCCAGTGATCTTCATTGTGAAACTTGACAAACCAATTTGAAATTTTAAGGAAAGAGCAAAGGGCCAACCATACTTAAGACGTGCCTAAGAAAGAATGAAGTGTGTGAGGAACTAGCACTATAGGAATATAACACTTAGTGTAAAATGCAGTGATTGAAGCAATGACTTAGGGTTAGGGAAGGATTTCCTACATAAGATAGTGCAAGCCTTAATCGATAGAAATAATTTGGCTACATTGATAGTGAAATTTGTTTGCCAAACATGCCATAGAGTGAAAAACTGTATACATGCCTGTTAAAGATCACCTGTATGCAAATCCATTCTGAGAACACTCAGGGAGAAATGGAACCAAACAGGCAGGAATTTCAAGGAAGAAGCAGAAGTGGCTTATAAACATGAAAAGATGTCCGGCCTTATTTAGTCTTCAGGAAACATTAAAACCATAAATTTTTTCTAGCCATCCAAATGGCAGAAACTATAAAACATCAAAAAATACCAACATTTGGAGAGATTTTGGCAACAGTAACCATCTTCTGCTATTGTTGGCTGGCATGGAAGTTGGGACCACCACTTAGGAACTGAGTAGCCTGGTGAAGTTGCACAGTGCATCTGATAGCCCACTCTACGCTTCAGAACTCCTGCACACGTGTGCCAGAGATGTGCAGGAGTGCCTACAGGGGAGCTATTCTATCAGTGTTAACAGAGCTGTGTTAACAGTGTTAACAGCATCAATGGTAAAGTGCCTGCCTGCCATGCAGAAGGCCCTGCATTCCATCCCCAACAACACAAAAGAAGGAAAGGAAGGAAGAAGCCAGTGCCCACTTGCAGTACAGTGGGTAAAGAGGTGTTCTGTGCAGTGGAATTCTGTGGAACAGGGAGGGCATCAGACAGCTTTGAGGGAAGCACGTCCAAGGAGAGCTAGTATGGGCACCTTTACACAAGAGTCAGAATCAGGAAACAGAATCATGCACAAACAAATCCAAGAAAATGACTAACAACATTTAGAGTTGTGATTTCCTTAGGGGAGAGGCGGTAGAGGGAATGAGTTCAGAGGAGCCCTGAAGCTTATTAGCACTTGATAATAAGAACATTTTGACCTTTGTAAGCAAGTCAGTTCCCCTTGAGTTACTGTATAAATTCAATCCAAAGCCAATCCAAAGACTAAAAGGCCATTCTTCAGTATAATTTAAAAACTTCATAGAAGTACGAACATGAAAATAGAAAACTTCTTTGAAAGAAGAAAGAAATAGAAGGAACTTGCTGTACCAACATTTCTTTTACAGCACAATTAAAATGGCTGCACTGATATAAACACAGCAAGTTAATGGAAAACAGTTTTAAAAATAGAAATGAACTCAATTACTTTGAAGACTTTAGAGTACATTAAAGATAGCTTTTAAAACTCATTCTGGCCATAATGGATTATTCAGTGAAGTGCTGGTACTGCTGGAGAAAATTAAATTTAAAAAGATTATTAAAAAATAGAAAACAATACAGTTCTTTGTTGGGGTTAGAGGAGTTCTAAGAACTCAAGCAGTGGCCCGAGACCCAACCTTGTGCATAGTCACCTGCCTTTGTGCTCCACTCCAGCGTGTGTGTATAGGCATGGATGTGTTTAAAATTCTTGTTTAAATTTGAATATATGCTGTTACACTAATTCACAGAAGAAATAGAACATTTTTTAAATGAGGTAAAAATGTTGTAGAATATAGTTTGTGGTATTTTTATTTAAACCCACTTTTTAAGAAGTTTTTTGTTGAGAACCACATGACTATAAAATATGCTCTACTTTTGAAACTCCTAGTTTTAACACTCAGGTTCTAGTTGATCCTAAGGTAGGTTTACTTTATTGCATGATTTTAGTGGCTATTGTAACTGAAAAGGCCTTTCATTTTATTGATATTTGTGGTTCTAAATGGCCATGCTTACAAGAATTTTTCTATCCTGTTTGCCAATTTTACAAAGATGTAGAAATCTTTATGATTTCCATTTTACCCAGTGTCTGTAACTGTTCTTGGTGAATAATTAGCAGAGTTGCATTTTTACTATTGGTAATCAGTGGGTTGAAAACCTACTGAAATGTTTTTCTGGATTTCGTTTTCCAGGTTAGTGCACTTTTTTATGGGGGACAGTTTTGGGTAAAATATTTGTATAAACCCGAATACATGTCTAACCAACCTTTCACGGTGCTCTTAACGCAAATTTGTTTTGGAGGAGATTCTTTTTCTTATTAGTTGTTACCTTTATCTTGAAGGGTCATATGAAGACTTTTTATTTTTTTATACTTTCTAGATTGCATATTCCACATTTATTGCTACCAGAAAACTTGGCAAAATGAAGCTTTAACATTTTTTTTTTAATCTATAAAATCCTGTACAGAACATTTTTAGGTTGACAGTATTTTTAAAAATCTTGCTGTCAGAAAAGCAGCCTCTCTCTTCGAGGGTTTAGTGTCCTTGTCTCATGAACTGCCAACACACTCTGAGGTAAGATGATGGAGTCTGTAAGTCCAGTGGACACAGGGACTGCAGCATTCTGCAAGAGACATGTCCCGTCAGTCCCTCTGTGCTGCAGCTCTCCCAGTCCTGTTGATCCCTCACCCGTATGTGTCCCTTGGCTGCTCGGCATGGGAACTGAAGGGGTATTCAATATTGGTAAAGCTGCTTTACTCTTAAAAACATGTAACTCATGGATTCTTCCTATGCTTTGGTGGGCCATCTTGTTCACTGCAGAGACCACTGACTTAAACAATGTAGGAGATGTATCACCCCAAAATCCCAAGATTGGGCAACTCCAGGGTTGACAGCAGCTAATTGGCATCATTGAAAACATGTTTCTTCCAGCTTTCTGCCTGGCCAGCTTCTGTCTTTGTCCTCATGTTACTTCCCTCTGGGCCTTCACCTAACTGCTGGGTTTGTCAGACCAGTTGAAGAAGAGGGCCACTCTTGCTCAGCATCCCTCAAGGAGCAGTGAAACCGCCCAGACACCCACTACTATTCCCTTTCCTTCCCATTTCCCTTGGGAATACGTGAACATCTCCAAACTAGTAACTGAAGGAGAATGGGGCCATTTGTTTTGAGATGATTTAAATGTTTATCTTAAAATCAAGGGTCTGAGTTTAGCAGCCTGGCATGTGAACTCAGCTGTGTTTTGTTTACAGCTTTGTCTTGCCAGCTTTCACAGTACATTTTTGTCTTCCAGTCAGGGACTGGAGAATTGAACTGACATTAGTAGAGCTTCAGCCAAAATGTCCTCACAACCGTTCAGGTGAAGCTTGGAAGAGGGTCATTTGAAGTCCTTGTCAGCTGATTTCCTGCAGCGAGGGGTCTTCCCTGGGCATGGAAAGGGCCCTCTTCTGGCAGTGCACTCTGTGCTCAGACTTTTCAGCAATGACCTAGTTAGTCACTCCTCAAACCTGGAGTTTCTGAGTCTACTGAAAACCATGCTCAAGCTAATCCCTGGAGGCCATGAAAGTGAGGAATTGCTTCCAAACTGGAAGAATGGCAAGGAGAAGATTAAAGGCGTCGGATCTGCCTGCTAATGCAGGGAAGTGACATGAAAAGTAGGAAGCAGGCATGAAGGCTTTCTCCTGAGAGGTCCCAGCCTGTCAGGGTGCAGGTCCTTGGGAGGGATGATGGGCAGGAGCTGTGGGGAAGATTGGATGTAAATGCATTTCAAGAGATCAAACTGCTGGTCACATCAGGCCCTGGCCACACTTAGCTGAGCAGGTCTCCCAGGACCAGGGTAGAGCTGGGACTGTGCCCCGGAATGGGTGGGAGCACGCTGCAGTGCAAGAATGCCAGCCTCAGTCCAGTGTCTTGGGGCCAGCCAGCACCTGGTCCTGCGTGTGTCCCTCTGCAGCTCACTTCAGCCCTCTGTGCCTGATTCCCCCGCTGTAAAGCCAGAGTACTTGCCCTCGCTTCCTTCTGGTGGTTCATCCTTCAAGTATCAGAATTGCCACCACTGCTGCTCCTGGTCCCACTTGCACCCTTATGCTTCCTGAGTGCGTGTGGTGTACCCTGCACCTTGGCAGAACACTCAGTTGTCACTGAACCAACAACAGCCACTCATTCCAGCCAAAGCTGGAGCCGTCAGACGTGAAGGGGCCTGTCCGAGATCGCCAGTCTGTAACAGCAGCTGGTCCTCCCAGTCCTTAACAGCCTCACACTGTCGAGGGTTGCTGTCAAGCTTTAAGATGCAGCTGCAGTGGCCCAGCACTGAGCAGGTGCCCAGGAGGTGCACACTGGCACACTTCATCAGGGTGTGCTTCACAGCAGCTCAGCTGCTGGCTCCACAAACAGCCCTCTCAAGACCATGGGGCAGCAGGGACGAACCCTTTGCTCTGGGGGCCATCTCCATGTTGGCAGCACACCTTGGTGGACAGTGAAGCCTAAGCTTTGGGCCCACAGATGGCCCAAGTGCCCCAATGTGGGTGGAGCAAGAGCGGACGGCTGGGGTGCATGGAGAGTGTCCCCAGGGCTGTGAAGAGCAGTGTTTCTCATGGGGCCAGAGATCCTTAAGCTGTGGTAACTGTCCTACCAGTGAGACCAGAAAGCACCATTGTTTGCTGATGGGAGGAAGGGATGCAGGCCAAGGTCAGACATACTTGGGAGGCTGAACACGGGCAGGGAGAATTCTTCCTAGAATCTAGATTGGACTGGGACGTTTGGTTCTGCCATTTACCAGGCAAGTCAGTGAGCTCCTCTTAACCTCCAATCTCATCTTTTAATAAAAGGAACTGGCCCACGGTGGTGGGCAGTGTTGGGTCTGCTTAGCCCTCACATGGCCACCTCCATGTGATTTGGAGAACTGCCCCTAGTGTTCAGCAAGGTCTTAGGGAGACTGCTGGTGAAGGGATCCTTCTTCACGCCACCAGTGGAGAGTAACAAGCCAATGAGGCCCTCTGCTGGAGCTGGACGTGTCTGTGGGTCAGCTTGCAGACTGCAGCAGGCAGAAGCAGCCCTTCCCAAGAGCAGAGACTCCATGAGACTGCTGGGGCTCTTGTTGCTGTGGTTTGGTTCTGCCTAACACCTACCCTCCCAAAGGCTTCAGCTCTGCCTTCTTCCACCAACCACAACTTTTCCTTCTTCACTTAAGGGGTGAGGATCAGTGTTTGTTGCTTTCGGGCCACTTGTCCTAAGAACCTACCCACAGAGGATCTCTTGGGGGCTCTTGCTTTCCATGTAACCCTTTTCCTGTAAGTGGGGTTTTTGTTAGCCACTTTGGAGCATTTTTAAAACAAGGTATTGAATAAATAAATACATTTAAAAGACAGTAGCTTGACAGTTTGTTCCTTCCTCTGCACTTGGTCTCTAGAAAGACAAGGGAGACTATCTAGTTTGCTTTCTATTTTGGTCCATTTTGTATTGCTACAGTGAAATACCAGAGGATGCATATGTTAAAAAGAAAAGAGGTTTAGTTAACCCACAGGTACAGAGAAAGGGAAGTTTAAGATCAGGGCCTCAGCGTCACAGAGGGCTTCTGGTGAGCATCCCCGAGGTCATGGCAGAGAAGTAGAAGAGGCCAATCAACTGGAAGTGGCCTCTACAGCAACCCACTCACAAGAACTAATCTATTCCCATGAGAGAATGAGAAGGGCATCAGTTCCCTGTAATGACGTGGCTTACTCACCCTTTAAAGTCTCCATCTTCCAACACTGCCACACGGAAGAATTAAACCTTAGCATGGTTTGATGGGGACAAACAGTAACAGTCCCCAGTCCAAGATTCCCAGGATGGAGTACCCAGCAATACTGTCCCTGAGAGTGAGCCTTAATCAGCCACTGGCAGAGAAACCAAGAGTCTTGTCACTCCAGGCCCTGCCCTGGCATCACTGGGGCCTTGCCCAGTCCAAGCTGCGCCTCCCAGCAGGCTCCAGGGGAGCGAATGCCTCTGCTTGGTTGTTGGCAGGTGTCTCAAGCCCTGTTCTGCGCTGTTTAATGAACTGCCAAACACTTCTGGCTGAATCTCTCCTCTGCTGACCATTTGTAAATTGCTTTTGCCCTGGAGCCCCACAGGGTGAAAAATGCATTTGCAATCTCCAGGCAGCAGCAGGTGTTCCCATTGCCTGGCCTGGGTGTCCTGGGAGGGCATAGCCAGGCCAGCCCCGGGAGGGAGTAGGTGGGCATTAGGCTCCACTTGCCTCCACAGCCGGCTCTAGTGATGACGGAGGTGGCCTGTTTGCCACCAGACACATGGAAGGAGCTGGAAGGAGCTCTTGACTGCCATAGCAGCCTCAGTGTCTTGCAGACGCTGAACTCATGGCCTCGGCTGGTTCCCCACATGGGGCCCCACCAAGGCCGCCCTTGCTCTGTGCCAGGCCCTTTTCACACCGTTGCCCAGCAGAGCACTTTAACTAGGTGCTTTGCTCCTTGACTCCATTTTTTTTTTTTTTAATATTTTTTTAGTTGTTGATGTATCTTTATTTTATTCACTTATTATTTATATGTGGTGCTGAGGATCGAACCCAGTGCCTCATGCATGCAAGGCAACGCCCTGCCACTGAGCCACAACTCCAGCCCCCTTGACTCCATTTTTTACAAGATTCTACTGTTGGGTCCTAACAAGGCTTCTGGTGCCGGTGGCACTGGGGGCCCAATGTGTATTTCCAGGCCTCCCCTGTCCCCAGGGCTGTCACCTGTATATACCTGGGCCCAGGTAGTGCTATGGGGTCTGCCTCCTTAAGGGGCTGTGTTGAAAGTCAAAAAGTCCCCAACTACCAGAGGATAGAGCTGAAACGGTCTGTCCCCCTTCATCCGTGAGCTGAGGGGTGAGAGTCAGAGGCTGCCGGATCATCTTCCCAGCATTCAGTGCAGGTGCCAGTTAGAAGCACAGATGTCCAAGCTTTGCCACTACAACGCGACTCGAGTCCTCGTTCCCCCAGTACACTGAGGACATCCTACTAGGAGCCCGGCTAGACGAGCGCTGGAGAAAACGATGGTAGCTACAAGCAGTGAGTTGAAATGACTATTTTCTGGAAAGCAGTTATCAGTAAGTATTGAAAAAACGGCAGTTATTAACGTCGTCTAGCCAAAGCCCATTATTCAAGTTACCTTTTAACTTGCTCTTTTGGGGCCTAAAATTAGATTCTTGTTTTCTTTTAACTCAATCAGCAGCCGCTGAGCATCCTCCGTGTATTAGATTAGGCGATCTCCATGGTAATTCAAAGCACCCACATCTTATTAAATCCATACCTAGGCCTAGATCCAAGGCTGCATCCTTGAAAGGACGTCCTTGGGTGGAAGCCACAGCTTTCAATTATTGAGTGCATCCGTTGTCAGGCTGTGCACTAAGCTCCTGCATACGCCTGGCATTTGATTGCCAACAGGGTCTCACCAGGGAGCCACTCACATTTGCAATCGCGGTTTACAGATGAGTAAGTGATTCAAAGAAAACCAGTAATGCAGAAAGTCCCCAACTACCGGGGGATAGAGCTACATCCAACTCAAGTCTGACCCTAGGCTGTGTGCTACTGGTCCTGGGCCACATTATACATCTAAGAGTGTCACAGTGGGGAGAAGGCTGAGCCCCAGCCTCCAGCACTTCAGGCCGCTTAACAGGAACAGACGTTTGCCGGGAAAGGCCACCAATCAGTGGCTTCCTCTGGCTGGAGCTGAAGTGCTATTCACTGGAGGTGGTAACCCTGGGGGTCTCATGCTGCTTGAAGTAGGCTGGTGGGCAATTAAAGACGTGACAAATAAAGCAGAGAACAAGTTAGTCCCTGTCCTCGCTTCTTCCAGAGCAGGGAGTCTGATCAAGTTGGTGAGCTAGGGGATGGGAGGGCTGTGTCCCCAGGCTGGGGTGCAATGCTCAGGTCTGAGAGCAGAGTGGCAGGACACGTTCCACTTCCCTCTCCCTTGTTTGCTCAGAAAGAGAGTGACAACGGTGGGGACCTTGAATGTAGCCCCAGAGAGTGGGGGAGGACCTGGGAGGCAACGTGCACATCTCAGACCCACCCCCTCGGGAAGTAGGCCCCTGATTACTCTGCCCTCACAGAAGGAGCTGAGCTCAGGGAGGTGCTCAGGTCACACAGCAGCAGAGTTGAGTTGGCCAAATCCAAATCCAAATCAGGACCCTGCCTGAAACCAGATCCCAGTGACCAAGTTTTTCCCTGAGGACCACACCAGGCTGATGCTCCACTGCCTGGCAGTTACATCACTTGCTATAAAAGAGCTTCCTGCCAGAAGCCCAGGTCCCCAGAGGGGCAACAGATCATCTTGTGGCTAAATACCAGGGCCTTGTGTAACCTCTCACAAATTGAGGCCTGACCCACCCCGCTCCCCTACTCCCAGCCCCAGCAGCATCTGCCAGAGCTGGGCCCTGGGGCCTGGGCCCTGGCATTACCTGCCTGGGGCCTGGCTACCTGGCTGCCCTATTTCCTCTCTGGCAAGAAGGGGGTCCCAGAGTGCAGGACTGGCACTAAGGGGGCTTGTCTCCTCCCCAACTGAGCTCCCCCCACCCCTGAAATTCTGATTCTGCAGATGTACAGCAGGACCCAGACACCCACATTCAGCCTCATGTCCCAGTCACCCACCATGCAAGGGACATGTAGGCTGGATCATGTCTCGAGTTCCAATTTCTATATTGTCTAACTAAAGACTAATTCTTAAGTTATCTTTCATGTTTTCTGATCTTAGGCTAAAATTAGAACTCTAATTTGCGTGACCTTTTTATTCAGTTCTGACACTGCACTCTGAGCTTCCACTATGATGGAAGACTTGGGGCAAGGCTGATGGGGACACAGGATGGTTCCCATCCCTTGGCAGTATCCACGAGGAGCTGAGTGCTCTGGTGGGTAGGGTGTAGAGGGCAGGGCATGCAGGTCCCTGCCAGAATCTATGCCATCCCTCTCCCTGAGCATGCTCAGCCTCTCCGACAGGGATCCCAAGGCGGGCTTGCTCAGGGCTGCCTCCTCTCCCTCCAGGCCAATGAGCCGCACAGAGCTCAGGTGGGGTGGCCACATCCCAGTGTTGCTCAGCCCTAGGATCCTGTTGCCTTTTGGCCCAGGCAGGGTGGTGTATCCAGCTAGCTGGCGATGAGCTGTGTGCTTTGGAATGGGACTCCCACCCAGTGCCCTGAACAGTTGAGAGCTTAGATTAATGGGGATAAAGAAGATTCTTAATTCCCTTGGATGGATGGATGGATTCTGAATGGTTACTCTGGCAACTAGGACTGGCCTGATTGGTTATCCAGAGGAAGGAGGCTTAGCTTGGTATGGTGTCTGTTGTTGCCCTTACATTTTGCAATCTGTGAGTCTGGTAAGTAGGTTGAGGACAATGGTCACTTCAGAGGCTCTGTTGGCCCCTCGGAATGAAGCCAAGGCCTGATAGAAAGCACAGCAGGTTTAGGACACTGAGGTGGTGACTGGGCATTCCAGGCCCCTGAATTGCAGGCCAGTGGGCTGGGCAGGAGAGCAGGGCTCCATCCCCAGGGGCCTGGCATGCCCGAAGCAGTGATTCTCAGTTATGCACGGACCAGGCATGGACCATTGACCTAGTCAGTGTCCTGCTAGGAGGGATCAAGGGCTAGGAGGGCACTGAGGGAAGGCAGGAAACCTGGTGAGGCTCTTGGGACCTATTGGGGTGGAGCATCACCATGCAGTGCTCCCCACCTGCCCGCCCTCGGGGCCCCGACTGTGGCTTGTGAGAGCAAAGGACAGCAAGAGCTAGGGAGGGAAGACAATACTCTATGGAGGTGTGACAGGACCCCAGGGACCAGAAAGGGGACCTCTGTCCAGCAAAGCTCAGGTAGTGTCTAAGCCATTTCACAGCTGCTCAGAATCCTCTCTGAAGACACTGCTGACCTGGCATAGACTGCGAGGCCAGGCTGGTTCCAGAGGCAGGGCAGATGGAACTTTTCTCCCAGAGGCAGGAGGAGCCCTCATCCACTTTCTCACCAGTGTGGACACCATTTCCTGAGCAATGTTAAGCTCTGGGCACATGATCTTGGTTCATCCTCCCTAAGAGGTTAGGCACTGACCCATCACACAGTCGGTAAACATGGATGCAAACTTCTGTACTCTGTCTCCAGTGTTCACACCAATTAAGTCAGTTAATTGTTCAGGCAGGAATCATTCATTGTTTTGTGCCAGTACTGTCCTTGCAAACAGTGGGGCTTCTAAGCACAAGTCCAGGGCTCCAGCCTCAGTCCTTCCCTAGCAATGTGGTCCCAGTTCCTGGGGAGGCGGATAGTCCCCATGGCAGAGAGCCAAAGGCCCTGCTTCAGTTTTGGAACATGACACAAGTGGTTTTCCAAAACCACCTGTGCGGTGCAGACCGGTAAAACTGCAAGGAGGGAGTAATGCCCACCCCTAGCTGCCATCTGAAGTCGCCAGTGAGCAGGAAAACCTGGAAGGGGCTGGCACAGTGACCCCTCCCATCAGCAAAAAGGAGGACCAGCCATCTACAGTGCAGTTCCAACCGTAGAAGAACTGCAAAGGACAGAGAACCACTGGATGAGAAGGCTCTAGAGCTGTGCTGTCCAACAGAGCATAAGGGAAGATCGGCAGGCCATTGTGAACACTGGCCCGTGTGGCCGCTAAGCCCTGGAAGTGTGCTTAGTGCAACTGAGGAACTGGAGTTGAAGTTGTCTTTCATTAAGGAATTGCTGAGGGCCACGTGGCTGGTGGCTGCTGCAGTGGACAGCACTCTAGAGGCCACAAAACTAAGAGCTGGAGGGTCCACACTTTAGGAGACTCTGGACCATTGTTAGTATTTCCAGGTTCTGCTGAACATACCTGTTCCTGCTCAATGAGGCTGATTTCATTTCGGTTCATCGATATGAACAGAATGAAACAAGAGCAATAGAAGCTACAGCCAGGCTTAAATCCAGACCTCATTAGCTGTGTGAACTTGGGCAAGTTACTTAGGCTCTCTGAACAGATTTCTTCATCTGTAGAATGGTATGAGTATTACTAGCATCTGCTCTAAAGTGCTGTTCTGAGGACTAAAGGAGGGAATTTGATAAAGTGCCCTTGAACCCTGGAAGGGGCCTGGCCTGCAGACAGTCTTCCAGGCTCATGCCTACCACAGCTTGGTTAATGAGCACTGAGGGCAATCCGTGCCCAGGTGCCTTCTCCCATTGCTCCACACCACAGCTCCTGGGCATCCGTGCTGTCCTTGGCACTGCTTGGCAGATGAGGACCATAATCACATGGAGAGGTGAAATGACTGGCCCTAGGTGACATAGCTGGGAAGTGGCAGAGTTGGGTTTCAAATCATTACACTAAACGAACTACTAACCATTATACCAAATGGTTTCTGGTTGAGCATGTTCTGAGTCAGTGGTTCTCAAAAATAGTCCCCAGACCAGCACCATCATATCAACACAGGATTTGTTAGAAAGTGGCATGGACAGGATGCCACTTGGTTCTGAAAAGGATGCACCTCCCCAAGTGATGGCCTGTTGTGACAGAAGTCAGGCCCCCAGCAAGAGCATTCATCAGAACTTGGAGCTCAAGGGCCCCAAGATCATGAGGGGAGGGAGAAGATGGAGCACTGTAAGACTCACTGGGCAGGCTGTCCAGCCAGGCAGGAGGGTCCTGCCTGCACACTGGCAAGCTTTAAAATACCCAGGCAGCTGGTCCACTCAGGCCAAGGAAACCCTGGGTGGTGGCCCCACAGCACTGATCATTTTTTAAAAAAGTGCTTTGGGTGATGCTCCTGGGCAGCCAAGGCTGAGAATCATCGCTCCAGATCAGGACTTCTCAGCCTTGAGGGGCAGTAGGAATCCCGGGGATCTTTTTAAACTGCAGGTCCTGATTTGGCGGGTCTGGGGGAGCATGACTTAATGCCCTTAACAAAATTTGCCCATTTGCCAAATGACCAATTTGTCTACATAACTGGATTTCCGGTTTGGTTTGCTAAACACAATAGTTAGTAGCTTATTCAAGGAAAGTTCACTCTTGCTTATATTTTATCTACAGAAAGCCAATCACCAGCATTTCATTTAAGAATTTTAGACTTTATGCTAGCTTTTCACGTAAGAAATTTGCATGAAAATTTACATGTAAGATCTTTCAGTTCATCAGAATAATCTGATACTTGGTGGAATAATTCTTGACAATGGGCTGCTTTAGGAGTCCATAGAGGAGTCTCTCACATAGCCTGGGGCTGAGGGAGTAAGACCACAGAGGGAGGTCTTTGGGTGAGCCCCCAGCTCTCCCAGAGCCCCTCAAACCCATCAGGCTGTGCCTCCACCTCTTACATTTGAGTGATTTGCAACTAGAAGTGTTTAAAAGCTGGATCTTTTTTTTTTTTTTTTAATCAAAATGCTGCTTTTTGAGAAACAGGAGGCTCAGTGAAGTTAAGCAACTTGCCCAAGGTTGCACAGCCCAGTCAATCAGCTCAGATAGATGCTTTATGTCCTGCAATGGTAACTCAAGGGCACAGCCAGGTCCCTGGCTCAGCAACCTCTGATGCCTCAGGCTCACCTAATCAGGGAGGGATTACTTGGCTGACAGCCCAGAAGCAGCCCAAACTGAGGAGGGATTCATCCCCTTTCCATCCTCCTACAACCCTAATGGCATTGGATGTCTTCCTCTGAGAGGTCCCCAGCCCCATCTCCCTCCATGGGGCAAAAAAAAAGGATGCCTTCTTAAGCTTGGACCCATCAAGGGCTTCAGAAGCCAGAGAACAGATGCCTGCGCTTGCCATTCCTCTGCTTGTCTCCAAAAGGGGACGAGGCGCCTGCAGCCACGAATGGCCATGGAGCCTGAGCCAGGCCCCTAGGTAGCCATGCTGACACCACGGCTGCACTGCAGGCAGCAGCTGAGAAGCCAGGTGTGCCTTGGTCTTGTGGAGGACGAATGCACGTCCTGTGGGCAGGGCTGCCCCCAACCTCTGCCCTCAGGTAGGCAGGTAACTCATGGTCCTTCCAGAGATGAAGCAACTGTGTCCCAGGAGGTGAGTACTTTTTGGAGGAGACAGGCCTGAACACGCCAGAGTCTATGATTAGGCTGGGCCACAGTCTCCAGGTGTCCTTCCCATCTTACTGTCCCTTTCTCTCCCCTGCTTCCTCCATAGGAGGCATTAAGGGCTAAGAGTGGAAATGACTGGGAACTTCCCGCTGGGGATTTGGGGAATGCAGCAACTGCTGGGGTGCAGGGCTTCGGCCTGGCACTATCCCCACCACAGAGCCCAGGCCCCCAGGTGGGGAGGCTTGTGGTGATGAGACTCAGCTGTGGCCCCAGCACCCTGGTGGGCACAGGGGCAGGCATGGTCCCAGTCTCCCAGCTTTCCTGTGGGTCGTGTCTTGGCATACAGCCTCAAAGTGGGTGTACAGAGACCTGTGACAGATAAGTGTGCCACTGCTGTGCCCCCAAGAACAAATAAGTGTAGGCACCTCCCTCTGTCCTGACCGCTGACTCAAGCAAGTGTCCAGTAGGGTGAGGTTGGAGCAGCACATTCCCACCCTGGTGAGGTGCTCCTGCTTCACCCTCTGGGAGGGTCCAGGCCACACCCTGCCATGAGACACCAGCCTCATGCTCAGGATCCGGCCGTCTGGGCTGAAACCCAGCTCTGGCTTCCTAGCTGGGAGGTTTACTCCCGCTCCTGCTTCTCATTCTCCGCCCTGTGGACATGGCGCCTCCAGGCACACAGGCACACAGGCCTCAGTGAGACCACCCATCTGAAAGGCTTGGGAGGGGTGCCTGGTGCACAGCAGCTGTGCAGTGTTTGTCATTGCCTTTGGGAGTGGGGAGGAGGAGGAGCTTAGTGGGGGCATCCCGCCCTAGGGCAGGGAGGGATGGTGCTGGAGAGGGGAGGCGTCCAGGGCCCCAGCCTGCAGGGAGGAGGAAGCCCAGGCAGGGCGCCGGTGTCCGTGGGAAGTTATGTCTACTCTACATGACAAAGACTGAGGACCTCTGCCAAGGGTGGAGGAGGTGCCCAGCAGGGTGGCAGGCGGCTGGCATCACGGGTTTTCAGATGCTGGGGCAGGACTGTGGACGCTCACGGCCGGATCAGCGCAGCGGCTCTGGTGGTGTCGCGCCTCCCGCCCTCTAATTGGAGGTGGGGTTCTCTATTTCTGAGAGGCCTGTGCTGAGGAGGAAGGCCGCGGCTGCAAGCAGCCAGCCCTGGTGGTGGAAATGGTTTCTCAGCCCTAATTTGAAAAACAGAACTGAAAAACAGACCTCCCGTCTGACTCAGCGCCATTATCCCTAATCACACTGATGAGGCGCCGACCTGCCCTCCGCAGCGCAGAGGGGCCCGGGCATCGCCAGCGCCTGCTCGCACCGTGCCAGACCTATCGTGGGCCCGCAGCGCTTTCACTTCTCTGCCCATGTAGCCGTCAGGATGGGCCTCGCCCCCGGAGTGGGTGCTCTAAGGTGAAACACAACCATTTGGACACACACAAAGCCTCAACTTCAGAAACATTTAGCATAAAGCTAAAGGTGGGCGTTATGATGAATGAGGTCACTAGCCAGGTGCAGCGGGGCCTGCCTGTCATCCCAGCTACTCGGGAGGCCCAGGCAGAAGGACCGTAAGTTCAAAGCCTGCCTGGGCAACTTAGAAAGGCCTTGTCTCAAAATATAAAAAGGGCTGGGTGTGTAGCCCAGTGGTAAAATGCCCCTGGACTGGATGTCTGCCATATACTGTAAGTGGGGAAAAAATCAGTTTATAATTTAAAATAATGCATAGAGGATGATTTAGTCAGCTCAGGCTGCTATAACAGCATCCCCTGGACTGGTGCTTAAACAGCAGGCATTTATTTTCTCACGGTTCTGGAGGCTGGACATCCAGCATCCAAGTGCTGTGGCTGGTTCTGATGAGGCCTCCCTCCTGGCTTGCAGAAGCCACCTTCTGCTGTACCCTTGTGGCCTTTTCTCTGTGCAAGGGGAGTGAGCCCTCTTGTATTTCTGCCTCTTCTCATGGAGACCCCGAGGTCATGGCATTAGGAAGTGAGGCTTTTGCTGAGCAATTTGCTCATGGGGGTGAAGCCCTCATGGACAGGATTAATGCCCTTAAACAGAAGGCCCCAGATAGCTCTCTTGTCTCCTCTACCATGTGGGGACACGTGAGGACCAGGAGGCAGGCTCTCACAGACACTGAATCTGCAGGTGATCTTGGACTTCCTAGTCTCCAGGTCTGTGAGAAACACATTTCTGTTGTTAATAAGCCACACAGTCTGAGGTATTATGTAATAGCCACCAAACATAGTAGGTCAGCTGTTAGGAACCCCCCATGTGCTGGACACTGTTGTGGACACAGGGATCAACCAGATGGGCAACTTCCCTCATCTCACATTCTAAGGGGTGAGGCAGACAGCAAGCAAGTGCATCGATTATGTAATGCAGTGTAGACACGTTCCATCAAGGGGTGTTGAGAGACAGCCTAGCCTATAGGGTTGCTGGCCACAGACCAGGGGCTTCAACAATAAGACACTTGCACCCTTTGAGAGGCTGGAAATCCAAGATGGAGGATGCTGGCGAGAGCCGTCTTCCAGGCTTGCAGACACTGCCTCTGGCTGTGTGTTCATGTGGCCTTCCCTGTTATGTGTGCATGTGCTGAGAGAGACCTTTCAAGCGCTCTGCTGTGCTTTCTTACAAGGACACTAATCTTGTTGCAACAGGGCCCTCCCTACCTTTAGGCCCTCATTTACTTTACTTCCTTAGCAGACTCCATTCCAAATATGGCCATATTGGAGGTTAGAGTTTGAACATATGGATTTACCCCATAACAGAAACAATTCCTGCATCAGGAACCCGGCTCTTACCAGCTCCTTTGTTGATAAGTTGGGTCAAATTATGTGACTTGGTTGAGGTCTTCTGTTGCCCCTTCTGTCCTCTGGGAGGAGATCATGACCTTCTGGGGCAGTTATGAAGATGAGAAGAATGAAGAAATAGCCTCGAAAGTCGGGAGGTGCCCTGCAAAGAGCAGCGTCCTAGGAGAAAGGAGAGTCAGGGACAATGCTATGGAACCTGTAAAACCCTCAGGGTCACCTCTAGTCTAGAGGGGGAGCTTCCAGAGGGTCTCAGGGCTTAAGGTTTCAGGGCCAGCATTGACAGGTGAGGTGGTCCCATCAGTTAGGGGAGTGGACGTGATGGGGATGAGAGGTTGCCATGGTGACCAGGTACCAGAGCTGGGAAGCTCTAACCTGTCCCAGCTGGGGAAGTCAGCTCAGTTTCTTTCAAGTTTCTGAATTATCAGGATGAGGTGGACATCAGACTTGTTCTGCCAGATGCTAATTAAAGAATTTGAAGTATTAGCAAATGAAGTGAAACAGGCCTGATTTGGCACACAGCCCAGCAGTTTTGGACATAGGCTGTCAGGGTTCCTGAACAACAGATGAAGAGGGTGGGATGGGATGGGTACTCCTGAAGTCTAGGAGGAGGAGCCCCAAGATGCTACCAAACATCCTCCAATGTATAGGGCAGCCCCTGACAGAGAGCCACCAGCCCAGACTGTCAATCATGCTGAGGGTGGGGAGCTCTGCTCTGCCAGGGTGGGTGATTCCTGACTGTTTGAGATTGTCCAGTGCCTTATAGAATGTGTGCACATGCACCCCTGCACTCTTAACCTGGAGCACTTCCGTAGGAAATTGTCACTTAATGTGTAGTGGGTGTCGCCTCTTTATCCAAAACACGTTCCGGCCAGTTCTGAACTGCCTCCTCCTGTTCCCAAGATAATTGTCAAATCAGATATGTTTTTACAAGTGCTGCCCCCTCTCTGCCTGTCCTCCCTGCTCGTTCCCAGTCTTTCTGGGAGAAAAGTGCAGACTAAATATTAGTTTTTATCATGGTGACAAGATTACCAGGGGATTGTATCTAAAGTGTTTTATTCCAAGTTTGATCAATCGGGCTCTTCAGGAGAGAAACAAACAAGCTCATTTCACTTACACTGAAAGCTCCCCATTTAGAACTCAATTTCTTGCCCCCCAAACCCCCGCACATGCCCCCAGGTCCAAGGGAGTCTTCTCTCCTGTGAAGGGCGGGCTCGAGGGCAGTGTGTAGGACGCAGAGCCCTGGACTGCACCCAGTGCTCCTTTCCAGGAGCCAGCACTCTTGGGAGTGTGTCTGCTATTTATTATCTGATTAGTCTCCCCAAGGGCATCTTCATTTGTCCTTCCCAGGCACGTTTCCGTTCAGGCGGTTTGAGAAGTCCTGTCTCTGGGCCTGTTACAATAAGACGATTATTTCAGTAGTGTCTCCTCACACAGCGGCAAGTCCTGAGCTTGGTCACTGCCTTGATTTCCGTCTAGGGTGAAAAAACACAGACATTCTGAGAAGCTGCAGCTTTCAGATGATCCGTGTACAGATGCAAAATTCAGGCGGGCCTTCGCCCTGCCGGTGACATTTCTTTCCTTAGCCCTATTCATGGGCTGTGGAAACTTGAGAATGGTGAATGGAATGAGTTTGGGGGCCTCCCAGAAATGGAGCTGAAATCTCAGTTGTGCACTGTGTGGTCCTAGGAAAATTAATGAACCTCTCTGTGACTCAGTTTCCTTATCTATAAAAGGGGTGTGATCATAACCATCTTATATGTTTGGAAGATACTGACTGTTCAAACATATTTTCCTCCTCTTTTGGTAAGAGTTCCTTAATTATCTTTTGGGGAAATCACCTCCTTTACTGTGTTTAACCTGAGAGGTAGAAATCAAGGAGGTGTCCTGCCCTCAGGTGCCCAGGTGGGCACATAACCAAACTGGGCCCATCAGAGAGATTCCAGAGACACTCTTAGGATGATTAGGACTCCTCATTCTTGTCACCCCCTGATGAGACCCTAGAGGCGCTGTTCTTCAGAGCCTGGGATCGGCCCGGGTTCCTGGTCTTCCTCTAATCCCATTTCTCCAGCCACCTGGTCACTTCCACGAGCTACCCAATCTCCTTTGGCTAGACTCCTCTTGCTCACATTCTCTGGGATATTTTTCTGGCTTGCAACCAAAGAGCAAGTCACCCACAGGCTCATTGGAGGATAGGAGGGTGAGGACCTCTCTCATGGGTAAGACCCTGATTCAGAGCTCAGGATGCTTGGGAACCCAAGCAACAGGTTGCCTCCATCCCTACCCAGGAGAGCAGCGTGAGCAGAAACCAAAGTGGGGTGGGCGTCCCCCAGGGAGCTGAGGTGCTGTTCTCTGTGGGCACTATCCACCTCCTGCCTGGATTAACCTCTTCTCCTGGGAGATCACAACTGCCTTTCCTATGGGTCATTTTCACTTCCTTCTGAGTCTACAGAGTGAGGAGGAAGCTCGGGGGGGCTCTGATCCTGAGGGTGTCCCTCCCTTCTGCTCAGGAAGGGTAGGAGGGCTCTAGGGACTAGGGGTGCCCGTCCACCTGCCCCACCTGCTCTCCTCCACAAGAGCAGAGCCATGATGATTTAAAATTGCATCTCTGTCTGCAGAAACAACTGTGTAGAACCCCATCAATTTGCTAGACCTCAGGAGAGCGGCATTTGCCGGGCCGGGCCCCACTGAACAGCAAATGCGAACGTGTCAATAAGAAACTAATGGTCATTGAGTTGCATTAAATGTGTAAAACCACTTGAGAAGCACTCATCCTATTTTCTTAAAAAAAATTTCATGAGAAATCAAATTTCATAAAAAAGTACAGAAAGGATTTAACCAACAATCACTGTTGCCACTTAAATTAATAGCTGTAAACATCTTATTCCTATTTTCTTCTACAAGCTTAAAAGAAATCATTATCAATGGCAATAAAGTCCTTTTAGACTGTGTTGTCCATTTCCATTTGCTCCCTTGTGCCCCTGCGTGAGTTAACCTCGAGCAGGAGGTTGCCATGGAAACATTCAGTCTGCATTGAATACCCCCACCCCACATGCATGCACGCACACGTGCATGGTGACTACTAAGAGGATTCACATGTGTGTGCATGCTTTAAAAATGACACAAATAGTATCATTCTATATGTCATCTGTTATCTTGCTTTCCTCATCCAATCTTATTTTTTGACATCTATGTTGCTATAGGCCAGAGATACACACACATGCAGGTGGAGCATCCCTAAGCCAAATATTTGAAATGCTTCCAAATCTGAAAGTTTTTGAGCACTAACATGAAAATTCCACACTTGACCTAGGCGATAGGTTGTAGTCAAAATAGAGACATACAACATGGTTGATTTGGCATCCCCAAAAGGAAAATCTCTCCAGACCCCTTTCAGATGCAACAAACTTAGTTTCATATACAAAGAAGTAACTATATTATTATTATTATTATTACTGGGGATTGAACACAGGGGCACTTCACCACTGAGCCACATCCCCAGCCCTTTTTATGTTTTTATTTTGGGACAGGGTCTCACTAAGTTGCTTAGGGCCTCACTAAGTTGGCTTTGAACTTGTGATCCTCCTGCCTCAGCCTTCTGAGTCACTGGGATTACAAGCATGCGCCACTGCATCCAGTTTCATGCACAAAATATATAAAATATTGCATAAAATGACTTTCAAGCTATGTGCATAAGGTGTATATGAAACATGTGAATTTTGTGTTTAAACTCGGGTCACATCCTCCCAATAGCTCTTTACATATGCATATGCAAAAATTCCCAAATCTGAAAAAGTTCAACTCCCAAACCCTCCTGGTCCCAAGCATTTTGGATAAGGGACAGCCTGTGTTTCCCCTCTGCTTTGGTGGACTTTTGCTGGACAGCCAGGTGGTGGTTCCCCTAATTCTATAAGGCTATGTCTGCACCTGTCTCTCTGAGTCTAACTCGATTGTTAGCTTCCCATCGCTGTGACTGGCTGCCTTCCCATGGCTGTCTCTGTTCTACCCTCTCCCTCCCACTCTCCCTGCTGCTCCTCCGCATCTCTTAGGGGCCCTTCGGGTCCACCGCTGATCGGCCTCACTCCCACCATCCTGAGTTTTCTCCTTCCATGCTCATTTGGGCCCTTCCTGCTTCCTGTCCAGCCTCTCTTCCTTGCCTCCTTCCCTCCTAGGGTGCTCCCCCAAAGGCTCTGCCCCAGTCTCTCGGGTCTTTGTTTATACTAGGAGTCTCCTGTTCACTGTGAGGCAGAAGTGTTGGAGAGGGTCTCATCTGGCCAGAGTGATGTTCTTGAGGCATTTTGAACCAGAGCCCCCCATCTGGCCCCACCCCATGTACCACCCTTTGTCTGACATCAGTCACAATAATGCCTGCTTGACGTTCATAGTGGAGACTCAGGTTGGCTCCCTGCACATCTCTTCCAACCTCTTCACACGATTCCTTCCTCTCTGGAGGTGGCTGGAGAGCTGAAATTCCCCAATCCCCCCAGGTGTAGCTCTGGATGAGCTTCAGAGTCATGGCAGATGTGCCTGCTTGGGACTCTTCACAGGGGAGTTAAGTGGCAAGTGTCGCAACACTGGCCTTCTTTGGTGGATTCCAGCAGATGCCATGTGGGTCTGGTGTCCACAGCCCTCAGGGCCACTTCCTGACCCCTGGCCACCAGAGGCTCAGACCTGGAGCCCTCAGCTGCTTCCTGCATCCCCGGCTTGTGGATTAGGGCAGCACACGCAGCAACTCCTCTCCCTCCACGGCCCAGTCCTGTGGGTGTCTTTGGAATCTCCTCTCAGCCTAGAGATTATTTATTCCTCTGTCCCTTGCAACATCTCTGGAAACCCCTGTCTGAAATTCACTTCTGCTAGAGTGGTTGCTGTTCTCCACAAGGGCACCCAGGCTGGTAGAGTCCCTGAATGAGAGGAGTCTTTGACTTCTGACTTATTCCTTCTCTTCCTTTCTCTGAGAGCACACTGTGACTGCAATTTCATTCCATCATTTACTGCACCATCCAAAAATATGTATTGAACATCTACTAGGTGCTTAATACCACCATGGGGGACATGGAGTATACCGTAGTGAAATGAGTCACTCACACCAGGGCTGGAGGTGCAGCTCAGTGGTAGAGCATTTGCCTGGCAGGCCTGAGGCCCTGTGTTCCATCCCCATTTTGTCAACCCACATCCCAAGTCCCTCTGTAACTTCTGGTGTCGTAGTGAGACTCAGTAGGTAGGTGATGGAGACAAGCCCAGAGGAAGGAGGACGTTACTGGAGAGGGTCACTTGTGGCTTTCAATGGGCAGCTAGAGCATCTGCCTCACCAGTGCAGTCATCCAGGAGCTCTGGGATCTGGGCCTCAGAAGACTGAGGGACTGTTGCTTCCTCTCAAGACAAAGTGCCTCATCAGCCCAGGGCACGGAAACAACAGCTGCTTCCCCAGCAGCAGAGCTGGAGTCACATCTGGATGGTTGTAACCAAATGGACCATTTCTTTTTGCACAAAAGTGTGCTCTAAACATCGAGATCAGTCCTGCCAAAAGAGAGCGGTGAAAACAAATATTTTTGAGTGTCAGGATAAACAAGCTTCCTTTTCTTTGTCTCTGGAGTCACAAAGAAGCTTATGAATTATTTAACCTAGACTTCAAAATAAGGAATATTGCCAGAGATAGAGGGACCCTTCATAAAAAAAAAAAAAGCCAATCCATCAAGAGACATATTTGTAACTGTGCATGCACCTAGTAACAGAGCTCCAACAAATAAGAAACAAAAAATGATGGCATTATAGAGACAAATCTACTCTCATAGAAAATCACTCTTCTCTTAGCAATTGATAGAGCAAAGACTTTGCTAGACAAAGGCAGTAGGAAGATGTGCACATGCTAGCCACTAACTTGACCCCGTTGACATCAGGGAACCCTGCACGAGGGGCAGCAGAGCACACTGTCGTTTCTCCATGCAAATGGGATATTTACCAAGACACACCAAATGCTGGGCCATAAAACGGAGCTCAATCACTTTCAAAGTTTAAAATCATATGAAGTACATTCCCTAATCTAAATGGAATTACACTTGAAATAAGAAACAAGATATCCAGAAAAATCTTCAAATATTTGGAAATGAAGCAACACAGTTTTCGATAATCCATCAGTTAGAGAAGAAATCACAGGGGAATCAGAAAGCATCCAATATTGGTGACAAAGGGGCCCTCTCAGGAGGAGTATGGCCGACCATCCTTGCCTGCCCAGGGCTTTGCAGTCTTGTTGCTGAAAGTCCCTTGTCTTCAGGAACCCCTCACTGTGAGCAAAGCAGGCTGGTTGGTCAGGCCATCAAATGTCCTGGTGTGGACTACAGTGTGAGTCATGGGGTCACTGAGGGACAAGTCTTCTCTCCTTTTATGTAGGAGGCTTCCATGGCATAATGAAGATTTGGTTCCAATTCGAGCTCTACTGTATACTAACTGTGTGACCCTGGGCACATTCCCTCATCTCTCTGGGGCCCCATTATGTAATATACCAAATAAAGGTTCATATTATCTACTTTCATAAGATTATTTTAATGAGAAATAAATGATGTGACCATAGTGCCTGTCTTGTTAAAAACAGGTTCAGCTGTAAGACAGGAACGGACCTTGGAAATGGGTGAGTCCAAAGGCCCTCATTAACATTGCCATCGTCACATCAACATCAAAATAGCTAATGTCTGAGACAGGGGAATCGCGAGTTCAAAGCCAGCCTCAGCAACAGCAGGTGCTAAGCAACTCCGTGAGACCCTGTCTCTACATAAAACACAAAATAGGGCTGGAGATGTGGCTCAGTGGTTGAGTACCTCTGAGTGCAATCCTTGGTACCAAAAAAAAACAAAAACAAAAAACCCCTAATGTCATGGAGCATTTGCTGTGAGGCTCTCCCTGTACCAGCTGTTTTTAAAGCATCTTGTGAAGAAAGTTAGACCCAGAGAAGGGCAGGGACTTTCCTATAGTCACACAGCAAGGCAGAAGTAGATGGGCAACTACTTCCAGTTCTCTTTGGCTCAAGGATCCTTCTATAATATTTTGGGGAGGGGCTTCTTAGTTTTAGGGGGCATCCAAAAATGGAGGGCTGAGGAGGTTACGCAAGTCCCAGTGGCCCTGGCATGGATCCCGGCCTTCCCAGAGCTGCTCCCACTATATTTTTGTGGTGACATGGGAGCAGACTGGCCTGAGCAGTCTCCCCGACATGCCTTGCCAAAGCCTGGGGAGGCCTAGGTGTGGAGGGCTGGCTTCTTGCTACAGCAAAGGTAGAGGGTACAGGACTATACTACCTCTAGCTGGGTCTGGTGATGTCCCTGTTCTGTCTTCTGCCACAACCTATTTTCTCAGCATGAGTGAGGATAATGGTCGATGAGCAGGGTCTGCATGAGTCAGACAATAGGTAAGACGTCAACATTAGCTGACAGATTCTTTGATTGACAAAGTCAGAAGAAATGCACTGGTCTAGCTAGAACTTGAGGAGAGAAAGCATCGGAGGAGGGGAGGAACCGAAAACGAGGAGAGAAAGGAAAACCTCATGGTAGGCAATGCAGGGATGTACAGAGGTGAAATGATTCGATTATGAGAGCTGTAGTCAAATCAGTGGATTAATCCATTTGGTGGCTTGATAATCTGAATGGATTACTGGGTGGTCATTGTGGGCAGGTAGGCAAGGCTGGGGGAAGTGGGTCACTGGGTAGGGAAATGCCCTGGGGATTACATTTGTCCTTGGCTCCTTGCTGCCTTTCTGCTTCCTGACTGCCATGGCTGACTGCTTCCCTCCACCAAGCCCTTCTACCTGAGGCTCTGCCTTGCTTCAACCCACAGCAATAGAGTCGGCCGACCCTGGACCCCGACCTCTGAAACTGTGAACCACAATCCTTGTCCTTCCTCGGTTGTTCTTATGTGGTGTTTTGATCACAATGATGAAAAACTGACCCACACTGCTGGACAGAGGCAATGGTTTGCATTCTATTGGTGGCCGAGGACATGGTGTCAGCCAGGCCAAGTCCAGAGTTAATGGGTCAGCTCAAGGCTGCCACTCTCCGTTGTCCTGGCAACAGGTCCCCGTTTCCCCACCATGGCACTGAAAAAAGATAAACCAAGAAAGCAAACTCTAATATGGGCACCTCCACTTTGAGAGGACTCCCTGGTGACAGGAATTTGGGATGATTTATGCTATAGACAAAAAATGTGTCCCGACAGGGATCAATAGGTTTTGCACCTCTGTCCAGAATGGAGAGAGTCCTGTCCTGGGAGCTGCAGACCTGGGGTTTTCTGGCTCTGACGGAAAGGCCTTGGAATATACATGCAGGCATCTAACTGTGCCTGAGGTCACCCTGTGTGGGAGGGGTCTAGCATTGCTCAGAGGTAGGTATGTGCTCTGGATAGCACATAGAACAATCCAGAAGGCTGTTGCTTTCCTTGTGCCTTGATCCTGCCCCCCCACCCCCCACCCCAGATTTTGGGCCCATGCATTGGTGGGAAGGATTGGGAGTCGGCAGCCCTGTCCTGTCACTTTCCCTGTCCGTCTGAGCCTCCTGCAGCCTCCCACTGGGTGCCAAGCTCCTGCCTTTCCACCCTTCAGTTCACCCTTCACACCATTATTTGAGACGCACCAGTGGGTCCCAGTTCTTAGAGAATGAAACTCAAACTCCCTAGGCCAGTCACAGGTTCCTGCCAGACCTGGCCCTGCCTTCCCAGCCATTGCCCCTGTGCACCTGACTGTCCTCACTGCGGGCTCTGCTCAGCCCGCTGGCACTTCGGACCCAGACTGCTCGGGTCTTTTCCATTTCCTTTTTGTCAGATTCACTCCAAACAAGACCTCACCCATGCCCTCAGGCTGGGCTGGATCACCTTTTCCTGTGGACACATCAGGGATGCAGCTGGGCTGCAGGGAGAGCAGGATCCAGGTACCTGGGCACTGTTGAGCCTCTCCTCTGCTCCATGTCCTTAGCCAGGGAGCTCTATTCTGTCCCTGCAGTGGGGCCTTGCTCCACCAGGTGGGAAACAAGCCTGCCCTCTCGGCCTCACTTCCCAAGGCTTCTATCTTAATGAAGCCTCACTCTCTTCCCCCGTTTCAATTTGAAAAGTATTAGGAAAGTGTTCTGACTGGCTTTGCTTGGGCCGGCTGATTTTGTCAACCACGGTCAAGGTCACTAATCAAGGTTACTAATAATATTGTCTGAATATGAATTAGCTTTCCTATTCCTTCTCACAGTGCATTCCCACTAGACTAGGCGGACCGAAAGCTCTCATGCCTCTGTGCCTTGTCACACGCATGGCCACCAGAATTCCCAGGAAAACAAATTTGCTAAGTGCCTCACCGCCGTCTCATTATACCTGCTAATAAAGCTAAGCGAAACAAAACTGTGGTTCTCATTTACTGGTTTTCCTCTGCATAGAATGATTCTAAGGAATATTCAGCTGGCTTTTACCCTGGCTCCTTGTTGCCAAAGCCAGAGGCAGAGAAGGGGAGTCACAGAGGAAACGAAGAGGGGTGTGGGAAACATGCCTGGATGCCTAGGAACACGTTCCTGGGACGAGGGCCTCAAGCTGATCTATTCGTTGGATAAAATTAATTCATTCGGAATATGGTCAAGAAAAATATATTCATAAAGAACGTTCCCGGCTATAATCTTCTTATGAATAAATAATATGTTAATAAGGAAAACATTTGTAGGAATCTTCATATTCAAGATAATCTTATTAATGTATTTTTCTTGGGCCCCTGAGTGTTCTCCCTCGCCCCTCCCCGATCCACAGTCTAATTAACTGCTGTTCTATCATTTAAAAATCCTAAATAGCTTTAGTGCCTTCAATGTCTCCTCCTGAATGTAGTTTCCAGGTCATCCATCAGTTTACATGACTTCTTGTCATTTAGAGATGACTTTGCTCACAGCTTCCTTCCAGGCTGAGTCTAGGTCCAGCTGGGTCCTATGTAAATAAGTGGAATAATGAGACAGTCATCTTAAGCTCATGCCCTTTGCCTCTATTAGCCATTATCAAAATTATTATTATTCATGTTGTCTAAGTATGTGCTTATTTTCTTACTAACTATCCCTCACAGTGAGTTCTTGCTGAGATTGCTGCCAGATAAAACTCATCACATCTTGCACATATAACTTGCCACTAGCCTGGGGGAAATGTCTGTGGACACATCAGGGAAGCTGGGCTTCAGGAAGAGCAGGACTTGGTGACGAACCCAGCCTAATTCTATTTTAAAATTGAAAGCCATTTGCCCCTGAGTTCAATCTCCAGTACCAAAAAAAAAAAAAAAAGAGGTCATAAAGGTTTTTTTTGTTTTGTTTACTTGCTTGGACCATGTTTGGCTTTGATTAGTAACTGCCCTTCTTAAAATCTCAGCGACGCCCCATGCTGGAACCTGAGTGTACTCCCTTATGTAAAGATGTTAAGCCATGTAAATCATTGACTTGCTCTCTGCTTCTGTATTGCACTTGCCAGAATGCTGTCAGTTGTAAATTCCTAAGATACCTACCTTTATAATTCTCTGTGTTATAAAAACCTCCCTACTCCTGGACAAGGCTGCTGCCCTCACTGTTTGAAGGGGACAGCCTCTGTACAGCTAATTCGTGTGCACAATATAAGCTTGCTTAGTTTGATTTAAAATTGGAGTTGATGGTCCTTTCTTTGCATCGTGGGTTCAACACTGGGACCCTTGAAAAATAAAAATGAGACTCCATCTTAAGCCCTTGTAAGGGTCTTGGACTGTTTTTTGGCTCTATAATGAAATACTTGAGGCCTGGATAATTTATAAAGAAGACAGTTTTACTGGTTTGAGTTTTGGAAACTGAAAGTCCAAGTGGGTGGCTATCTCTGGTGAGGGCCTCATGGTAGATGGCAACATGGTGGGAGTGTGCAGAGGGAAAGAGAGATCACATGGCAAGACAGGAAGCCAGAGAGCAGGAAGTGGCCAATGCTCTTTAATAACAACCCCTCTCAAGGGAACATACGGGGGTCACAACCCCTTCCAAGGGCAGGGCCTCCCGGTGACCCAATCACCTCTCACAAGGGTCTGTTTTTTAAAGGTTCCTCATCATTTTCTAACATCACTACACTGAGGACCAAGCTTGGTCCCCCTTTGGGGACACACACAGACCATATTGGGAAGCAAGGGCCTGAGCTCTGCCATCATTTGAAAATGATGAATTGATCCTCCTGATGTCTAAAATGGCTTTGGAAACACCGAGCACCTTTTCATAGCGTCTACAGTTCTGCTACCTGGGATACGTGCTTGAAAGCAACTGTGTGGGAATCCCCGCAGCCCCGTGTCTGGAAGGCTTGATCATTGCGCTCCTGCAAGTCTCTTGCTGCGTAATCACATCATGCCTTCCTCAGTCCTCCAGGGCACATTCTGTGACTTAATTAGGTCTGTATTTAGCCAAAAGAATGGAGAGCATGTTATATTTCCAGACAGTGTTTTCACTTGAACTCGCTCGAAAGCCTTCCCCATCAGGGTGTAGGATTGGCATGTGCTTTCTCCAAGCTTTCAACCTGTTCAACACATCTGACTCTTGTTGCTGAAGGCACATGTCAAAATTAGCCTTTAAATGCTGATTTAATCTCTGGCATAATTACATTGCTCTTCACCCCTGGGGCTTTTAATTCTGGATTGTATGCTAAAAAGTGACAAAGCTTCAGGAACTAAGAAACACATTTATTTAATATTTTAAAAAGCAGCCTGTGGATCACAGAAGGAATTGAGCCTGTATTGGGTTGGAAGGTGGTGGATGATCGTTGGGGGCAGTCTGCTGAGCCATTGAAGAAGCTCCATTGTCCCCAGCTCTGCGAACCTCATGGCAAGCAGAGGGGCTGGGCTCCTAAGGGAGGGTGGGAGGAATTTCAGACACTGAACCCATGACCTCTGCCCCTTTAACACAGGGTTTTTATCTGGAAAATGTGGATAATAAATAACAGTTCATGCTGACTGAGTGCTTATTTTCTGTCACATGCTATTCTACACACTCTGGCATTCAATCTGAGCAGGTAGGTACAAAATCACTATACCCACTTTAGAGATGAGGAAACTGAAGCCACCGAGAAGTTAAGGAACAACCCATCTGGTAAGTGATGGAATCTGGATTTGAACCCAGTTGTCTGGCTCCTTCATCCACACTCTTACCCCCAGCTGTCCGGTGTGAGCATAGCCCACTGCACCCAGTATCATGAGGGAGTCAAATGTGTGACTCTTCACACCACTGCTTGAACTGCTGTTAGCTGGGTGGTGGCGGAACCACCAGGCCCTGATGCTGGAGCCCTTGGGTGAGGGGTGGGGCGAAGAGGCAATGACCCCGCCCTCCAGCTGGAGGGTCCTCAGGTTCAAATTCTTCCAGCCTCAGCTTCCCCGTTGGTAAAATGGGCATAAGAATCTCACCCACTTGGAGGGCGGCTGTGAGGCGGTGACAAGGTTAGGAGCACCGGGAAAACTAAAGGGCGCTTTCCGCTGGTGTCTCCTTGAGATTCATGACGTGCTGGGAAAATGCGGCCTGGTAGGAACTCCACGTCCCAGATGAGAAAACAGGCCCGGAGACAAAGGGATTCCCTGCTCATCACACAGCCAGGAAGGGTCAGTGTCCAAGCCCAGGTCCTGAGCCCGTGTGCTGCTCCCACGCAGACCTCCACAGAAAGTGCTTTGGAAGGGCCTCTGCCCCTCCCTGCATGAAGTCTTCTCCACCGACACCTCTTGGTGCCCCTGCTCCCCCCAACACCTCCCTGAACTTGTCTGTCAACACATTCCATTCAAGTTTGTGTCTGCTTGGTCATCTGTCTCCAGTCTGCTGTCTTCACTGGACGTCTGGAGTGGCAGGCACAGTGTTTTTCTCCGCCCTTTCTCCTTCCCTGTACCTGCCTCTGGGTTTGATCCTGGGACTGCCCAGGGTTGGATGTTTGGGATCTGTGATCCTGAGCCGCTGAGGGAGCTGCTCTGGGCACAGATGAGCCAGGGCAGGCCGCGGGAGTATGCAGCAGAAAATGCTGGTCACACCCTGGAACCAATCCAGAAAGATGCGATGTACTGATGCCGCTAAGCCGTCTTGCTCCTGGGGACACCTTGGGTCACTTTGGGACACAGGAAGGGAGTGGGGTTGAAGACTGGGCGAAAGAACCCACCAGCAACTTCAGGACGGGCTCACTTTTTTAATGTCTCAGGGAAACCAACACCCAGATGCTGTGTAGCGTCTGCTTCTACTCTAAGGCCGTTTTGAGTGGAAATGGGGAGATGAACAGATGTTCACATCAATTCTTTGTCCTGTGAAACCAACGGGCTGCCTTCAAAGAATCAAAGGAAAAATGCCAAGGCCGGATTTACACAGCAGATACAATGCTGTCTCTTTTTCTCCAGGGAAAAACATTTTTCCTTGTTTGTCCCCAAAGGCTGGAATGAACATCATGTCTTATGGGTATGCTCACAGCTGGCTTCAACTAATTCGGGAAGTTGTCAAGTCTCCATCTAGATTTAATTTAACCAGAACTTACAGAATGCTGTGGGGAACTGGAGAAGGATAAATCACCATCCCTGGCTGGTCCCCTGGGGGCAATTAAGCCAAACAAATAAAACCCCAGAGGAGGATAAAGCATTCAGTGCCACTGGGAACTGGTCCAGAGGATGGAGCAGCCCTGGGCGGGAGGAGTGAGGACCGGGGGGAGGGACGTGTAGGCTTGAAAAGGGGGTGTCTGGGAGAGGTGGTCACGTTATCTTGGTTTTGTAAGATGAAGAGGATTTGAAAGAACAGAAGGATTGAGGAGGCCCTTGGCCTCCTGGGGGGAGCACGACCTAGACCAAGGGTACCGAGTTGGGGGTAAACAAAGCTGAGCTCCAGCATGGACCCCTCTCTCTTCTCTTTTCATTATTGTGTGCACAACCAGCGTGGGTTTCTAGTTGAATGAGCAGAAGAGACCTAGCCTAAGGTCCAGGAAGCCAGGTGGAATCCAGTTACTTTTCCAGAGATCATTAGTGTTACAAGAACACCTCATTGTAGATGAAAAGGCACCGGAGTGCCAGGGTCCTGGCCTTGCTTTGCTGCTGAGTAATTGGGTGGTTGGCGCCTGCCATTCAGCCTGGCCTCAGCCTCCTTCTCTGTAAGAATCCTTCGCCTGGAGGTTGGCTGTCATCTCTCACTGTGGGAAAGTTCCCAGCAGCCAGCTCCCTAGGAGTCCAGGTGATTTCCCAACCTCCTCCATGAGATGTGGAGTTCCCCCCTGGAATGACTGGGCCCCCATGGACAGCATCTGCTCTCCCCCTGTGACTACCTGATGCTATAGCTTTTCATGCCAGGGCCTTCCTACCCCCAATATCAAGTAACAAATGCACTGGACAGGTCTAGGCTTGGGCCTGGCTGAGGGGGACGGAGGGGTTTGCCTCTTACCCTCCTCCCTTGGGATCTGTGCTTTCCCTCTAGATTCCACCATCTGCCCATCTCCTCCATCTACAATTTTCCCCTCCCTCTTTCTTTCTCTCCTTGTTGAACAAAGAATTCTTTTGGGGAAGAAGCTCTTCTCCTTAAATCATTTTCTCATTGTGTGAAGAGCAGGGTGAAGGCCAGCGAGACTAACGGAGCCACGTTAGGGCAGGAGTGCATCTCGTACCCAAGGAGCTACCTGAGAGTCCCAGGCACCCACTCGAGCCGGCCATAGGTGGGGCTTTGGGGTCCCTGGGCATCCAGTGGATGTGAGATCAGTCACACAATTCCAAAGCTGCCCACCAGCTCTGGGGACATGCAATGCTGCAGAATGCTAGCTGTGCCCAGTAGACATCTCTCCTTCATCTATAAGGAACAGAAGTATAGCTGGGTAGGTGGCTCATTCCCACGCTTTCCTAGGAGCAAAGGATGATTTGCAGGTTGGGGGCAAACGTGGTGTCCTACCTCTGGGTCTTTCCATGGGAAGGTTGAGTGTACTTCCCCTAAGCCCTCTGTTCTGGGAGTGGGACGCTAGACCTGGAGATGGACACTTCCTATGGAGGATGACAGAGCCCTGCCATCCCTGGACACCCACCTCTGGGTGTTTGATGAAGGAAAAGAAACTTTCATCTATGGAAGCCACTGTATATTGGGGACCTTTTTGAAAAGCAGCTTGGCCTGGACTCAGTGCTATAGCTATTCCTGCACTAAGCAAGACAGTGCTTATCCAGGCCATCCACCCTGATTGGAAGTGTTACATTCATCATAGGTCGAGCTGTCTTCACTGGCTATACAGAGCATCAGTTAGCAGCAATGAACTGCAAACACATGTTGAAAAACAAATGAGCTTTAAAATCACGGTGTTGAATGAGAAAATGAGTACCCAGAACAAGATTTATGGCACAATAACATTTATGCAAATTAAACCTCTCTCCAAACCCACAATACTTTATTTCAAGGATATTCATGTATATTCAAGGACATATATAAAATCATTAAAGTCGGTGTCTAAGAAAGGGGACAAAGAAGGAAAAAATAGATATTTATAAGAGAAAGGCAAAAAGCCGGGTACAGTGGCACACACCTGTAATCCCAGCAGCTCGGGAGACTGAGGTGGGAGGATAGTGAGTTCAAAGCCAGCCTCGGCAACTTAGTGATATCCTGTCTCTAAAAAAAAATATAATAAGAGCGGGGAATGTGGCTCAGTGGCTAAGCACCCTGGGTTCAATCCCTGGTACCAAAATAATAATAATAATAATAATAATAATAATAAATACATAAAAAATAGAAGGGCCTTGTTCAGATGCATGATAATACCAGGCATGAACTGAGGAGTCTGCTGAATCCCCACCTGAAGTGAACACACAGTCAGATGCATCACATGCACACACATGCACACGTGTACCTACACACACCTGCATGCACACACACCCCTGATGTGGAGAACAGGAGTAAGGGGGGATTTGGGTGACCAAAGTGCCATCTGTGCTCTGTAATGTGGACATTTTCACTGGAAACACTAGAATAAAAATGGAACAAATCCTAAATAGATTCAGGGATTTTCAGGACTTGAGCAACCTTCTTCTCTTTTTCTTTCCTTCCCTCCCTCCCTCCATCCCTCCCTTCCTTCTTTCCTTTTTTTTCTTTCTCTCTCTCTCCCTCTTCTTTCCTTCCTATTCTCCTCCTCATTCTCTTTCCTCTTCTTTTTTTGTTATTTAGTTGTTATTTAATAGTCATAAACTTAACTCTGCAGTTCAGAGTTAAGAATTCCCTCTTGGAGGAAAATAAACACAATACAGAACCCAGTGCATGGTAGTAAGCTCACAAAGATCACAGAGCTTTGCAAGTAGATGGGGTGGAAAGGTGCTCTCCTGAGCTGCAGAAGAAATGGCTTGGTGTTAAGATAAAACAGAGGTCAGCTGTATTAGAGGTGTCCACCGTTGGCAATGGTGGTCTTGCCCATCTTGGACCCAAAGTGTTCCATGGCTTCCAGACATTCAAACCTTCTTTTACCTTCCTGTAGACCACATGCTGGCCACCCAGCCACAGTCTTGGCAGGGAACCAGTATTCTCCATGGATAAGATGCAAGGACCTGGATCCTTCAGGATAAAGTTCTCATCATCAAATTTCTTCCTGGAGATCTTACCACTAGTGTCATGATGGCATGTGAAGTCATCACCCTGGCATGTAAATCCTGGAAAAATTCTGTGAAAACAAGAACCCTTATAAGCAAATTCTTTCTCTCTAGTGCTCATAGCATGACAGTTTCTGTTGTCTTTGGAACTACGTCTGCAAACAGCTCAAGGAGACGCATCCCATTGGTGTGCTACAGATGGTAATGTTGAAGTGTGTGATGGGGCTGGCCAAGGAGGGTGACGGAGGACTCCAGGTAGCAGCACCAGCTGCAAAGCCTTAGAAGGTTTTTCTTCAATGATGCTTGTTATGGTTTGGATATAAGGTGTCCACCAAAGGTTCCTGTGTTAATGCAGGAGGTGAAATGATTAGATTATGAGAAACGTAACCTAATTGGTAGATTATTCCATTTGATGAATTAATAATTTGAATGAACTAACTGGGTGGTAACTTTAAGCAGGTGGGGCGTGGCTGCAAGAGAGAGGTGGGGGGGGCGTGGGGGAGGGCGTGCCTTTGGAGTTTATTTCTTGTCCCTCTGGTTCCTCCCCCTCTCTCTCTTCCTGGCTACCAGGAACTGAGTAGCTTTTCTATGCTGCACCTTCCTGCCGTGATGTTCTGCCTCACTTTGGACCCAGAGCAATGGAGCTGACTGACCATGGACTGAACCTCTGAAACTGTGAGCCAGAATAAACGTTTCTTCCTCTAAATTGTTCTTGTCAGGTGTTTTGGTCACAGTCATGTAAAGCTGACTAACACAATACTGGTGTGTCTGCTTGGATGCAGGATGGAGGATACAGTTCAGAGTATGCAGCTGAGCTAGTGAAGCTTCTAGCACAGCCCATCTCAGATCAGAATGGGGTGCCAATCCCCTGCACTCTTGTGAACATGCAGATCCTGATTCAAGAGGATAGACTGGAGCCCGAGAGCCTTACTTCTAACCAACTCTCAGGTGCTGCTGGCTCATGCACTACACTTTGAGTATTGAGCCCCTGAAATATTTAGACCTATTTTTGGCAGGCCAGTAAATAGGACTAAAACATGAAAGAGAGAAAAAGAAGCAAGAAGTGTTGAGTCCTGTTGTTTTCCTGGTATTGCCAGCCGTTTAAGTGCTAGATTCATGACAGGCCGGTTTCCAGGGAAATACCTTATTGTGTCACATCCTGTGTGCTTTCTTTTTGTTAATGGAGATGCTTACGTAAGAAGTGTCTCAGAAAGCTCTCAGTGGTGTTTATTCTTGTAGATTTGATGTAATGAAAAAGAAACCTATCACATCCACTAAGTATGTTCATGAAATTTATGATATGAAAGTAAAATTGTTGAGAAAGGACTAGACAATTATTACACAATTATTATTTTTTTTATAGCTTTATTTTATTTTTATGTGGTGCTGAGGATCGAACCCAGTGCCTCCCGCGTGCTAGGCGAGCACGCTACCACTGCGCCATAACCCCAGCCCCTACACAATTATTTTTAATCTTGCATGTAAAAGCATCTTTGTAAGCACCAGACCCTCACCTGGCTGGAAAATGCCCAATGTGTGAGTTAGTAATTGTTTCAATTGAATCAGGTGAATCATAGAAATCGAACAAAACACCATTTACTAAACTCTAAAGACTGCTGATGACTATGCAGTTTCTTTCCTCTTGGTACTTAAAGCTTGAGAGTGGAAACATGGCGAGCAGTGCTTTGTGGCCTCAATTATTTCTCTCTGGATTCTTCCATCAGGGAATTGAGAATCCAAAGGACTGGGGTTATTTTCTAAACTGGAGGAAGACCAGGCCTATGGAAAGAAAAGCTAATGTGAGACCGAAGAGTATGTAGGTGAATTGGATATAAAGCAGACCATCTTTTAAAAAGGTGGAACTGGGAACAAGAGGTATCATTCAGGTGTATATGGACAACGAATGTCATCCAGGAGTCTGGACAGTGGACAGGAATATCTCAGAATGACAGCCTCTGACCCCCAAGGGCAGTAGCATAGTGACCTCAGGGATTGTCTAGTGTCCAGCCTGTGTGCACACATGTGCAAACACCCCAAGGACCTCTCCAGTTCTGCATTTTGAAAGAAAGAAAGAAGGAAGGAAAGAACGAAGGAACGAGTAGGTCAGGGCCTTCTCATTCTGGATCTGACACCAGAACAAACTTAGATGTGTATGGATAATGATTCAGAGCCTGGCGTGTGAGAGGTGGTTTCTATGAGGAAGCGGGGATCCTGAGTTGGACAGGGCTTGCCCTGGGTGACTCAGGCAGGTATTGTAAGCGTGGGACTGACACACTCTGATGCCAAAACAAGAACTGATTTGCAGGCCTGGGAACATAACTGGGAACCCTTAGACTTCTCAAGCTCTTTTCTCCTCATCCTCTAGCTCTCTTTTATAGGAGCCTGACTGGAGGTCCCCAGCCTGTCTTATTGAGTCCAATTCATCTGGGGAGTCCAGTGACTTAAATGAAGTCTCCCATGGACATCTACATTTAAAAACAGGTTAAAGGAGCAGTTCCTCTGTTGGCCCAGAATGAGGCAGACAGCATGCTTACAGCGATGCATGCACGGGATACAGGTCCTGCTGGGGGATCCAACGTCCCTCCCAGGAGTGCTCACGCTTCCCAGCAGCCTCAATAGGTTCTGATTGGAAGTGGGATGGGTGAGGACAATGTCAGCCTGTGTCTGTGGGAGCCTTGGCTAAGTGTCGATGCTCACTAGAAGGCAAGGGAGTAGGGAAGGAGGAACAACGTTGGGGGGGAAACGTGGGAGGGCTTTCCCATGAAGAATGCATCTTGATTCAACAGTAGCATCCCTTCCCACGCTCCTGACCGTCGTGAGAACTCAAGCCATATATAATCAGCTCATAGAATTCATTAAGCAAAATCAAGTGCCCAGCGGTGCTAGTGAGGGTGAATTGGGTCATCACTTGTGACTCATCGATTTCTCTTTGCTGAATATCTCTTGGAGAAACCCTCCCCAACCAGGGGTCTGAGAAGTGTAGAAGCAACCTAAATGCTCATCAGAATGACATCCTTTCTATAGGTTCAGATTTGTGTGTGTAAATATATATGTCCAAAAGGCCAAGTATAACTTCTGAGCCACAAACTGGGATTGAGGCTGTGGGTAGGAGGGACTTTAGGTGTATCTGCTTTTTATGAAACAAGAGAATGTATGTGCTCATGTGGCACTATGTCATTCAAAATCATTCAAAAAGAAAAGGATAGAATATACAGACAGCACTGAGCAGGTACAGCACATGGTGTTCCAATATCTCTCATGGAAGGAGGGCAGGAGGGCTGAAAGCCTAGCTGGACCCTTCAGGGGAGAGAGAAGACCAGGCTTGGCAGCTGCTTTGAGCCTCCTGAAAAGCAGCCAGGACCACACAGGTTCTCCACCTAATGGTAGGCCACAAGGTAATGGTCCACACATCTGATGTGAGTCAGAACAACCCACACTGCTTGTTATTAATTCACTTTCCCAGGCTGCACCTTCATCAGCTCCAACTTCATGAGTCTGTTTTTTGTTCCAGCAATCTATGTTTTCTAATAAGCACCAGAGATGATTCTGATAAAAGTGGCCAGTGGGACACACTGAGGGGAGAATAATACTGTCCTGTTATTTACCCTTTACTGAGACATTGCATCATGATCTCCTTCAGGATGAAAGCCAGGCTGTTTCTGTGGTGACAAAGGCCTTCTTGCCAAGATAAAACACAAGGAAGACACATGATCCTAGAGTTGCCAAAGTGCCATTTCCGAGTGGCATGTGTGTATGAGCACACATTTGTGATGTTTTTGAAAAACACCTTGAGGACCATTTCAGTGCTGTACTTGGAGAAAGAGAGAGATAGACAGACAGACAGACAAGTAGGACAAGATCTTCTTACCCTAGATAATGACCCTGAAACAAACCTAGATGTGTCTGGATAAGTATTCAGAGGTAGGCATAATGAGATGTGGTTTGGGTTCAGCACTGTGTTTCATGGTGAGACGTATTTATGGAAACCTAAATGTGGGGTTTCTTCAAGGTCAAGGTCCCCAACTAAATGTGACTGCAAAAAGCTCTTCACTGCCAAATGCCACTATGCAGATGCCAGGTGATTTTTGCTGTCCATAAAAGCCATTTCTAGTTCATAATAAAGGAGGGCTGGAATCTAAATGGGAAAGCAAATTGCCTTGTCCCTGCCAATGGGAAAGAATGTAATAGAAATGGCTTTTAAGTGTTTTGTTTTGATCTCCCTGTTTATTTACATAATGGTGCATTTTTGTGGATTTTCTATTCTTGATAGACTAAGCTGAGATATGCCATCCATACCACTAATGTCTGAGTATTTATAAGAGCCCAATCAAAAGTTAAAAAATGAAGATGTGCTGAGATCTTGAATTGGATGGATTGGTCAAGCCTTGTGTCTTTAGGGGACAATCTATTTATACTGTGCCATGAGAGTAGATGCCCTGGCTGGAGGCTGGATCTTCAGGGATAGAGTGAGTTCCAGGAATGGTGAAAGGGCTGACTGCCTGTAACTAGAGCACCCAGACAAGCTGAGGGCAGGGACTGGAGCCCCAGAAACTCAGCCCACTTGGGTCTCCTCCTAGCCTTGGAAAATCACATCAGAAATCGGCCCTATTGTCAGCCTCACTCATGGGCCATGTGGGATACTAGTGAAGACCTAAATTTCAAAATTAAGTGACACGATCAGGAAAGACAAGAGATAGGTAGGGCCATCTTTTGGTAGTTTACCCTGTTGTTCTATCTGGGCCTTACGGGAATACATGAGATTTCTGGCAGCCTCTCCCCAGGAAGAAATAGTGCTAAATGGGTGGCTGGAAAAGTGGAAGTGGTTTCCTGACAAAGCATCCGCCTGAAGAACATTCCAGCAGTTCAGATGAAATAAGGAACTCTCCTTCTTCTTGCCATCTGAGCACTTAACTCATGGAATCCAGAATGGGCCCAAATTGTTGTGGATGTTGTACACAGTCATAGAAAGGGTGGCACAGCTAAGCAAAGCGTGCACTGTTGATACAGTTGAGTAAAAGCTGTTATGAATACCATAAAGACTATCGTGCATTTAAATAAATACGATCTATGAAAGTGAACCTAATTCTAATTTAGTAAAGGAATTAGTAGACTTCCCAGTGATCACTAACCTCTTTCTTTCATAGCATGTGGTGGTAGCATTTATCATGGTTCATACAACAGTGATTTTCTCCCTTTGCACTCACCAGACTGCAAAATTTTAGGCAATCATACCTGATTCCTTCCACTGTATCTGGCCCTGGGCTTTGCATGACTGGTAAATAATGTTCAGATAAAAAAGACTGAAAAATAGCATATTCTTCTCACCACAAGGCTGTCTTGCAGAGTAACCATCATGTGAAAGAGTTGAGAATAGCACCCCAGGGAACTTCTTGACAAGAAACAGTACCATAAGGCAGGGTGAGAGGGTTATCCAAGGGTAGTGCCAGCTATGCTGGGAGCCAGCAATGTTCCTTCACACATAATACATCGCCAGGTCACCTCAGCTCCTCTGGAGGTAGGCACTGTTATGATCTTTTTATATTTTCTAAGACTGGGGTTCTTCTAGCGTAAGGACTTTGCACAGTGACTCACATTTAAAAGTGGCAGAGCTGTTACTGAGGCCCAAGAGCTGGATGCTATTCCTTGTTTTGTCTTAAGGCTTTGTAATGACTTCTCTCTTCCTTTTGGTAATTCACTTTTTCTTATCCTAGAATCTTCTTTTTTTAAAAGCATCATCTTTATCCATTTGCTCTGTTGTTATTTCAGGAGAGAGAGAGAGGATAGCATGGAAATGAAGTATTTCCATGATACTGTTCTGGGGTCAAGGTGTCTGCAGAGAGCTGGCTCTGAGGGTTGCTTGTGTGCTCATTTCCGAGAGAGTACTTTGGGAACACGAGAGATGGCATCAGTGTCGGGCAGGGAACCATGTTGTGTGTGGCCTCTGAGGGGGGAGTTAGCATTGCCTGGAAGTGCTTATGATTGTGATTGTCACAACTGGGTGTGGGGGCACACCTGGAAGTAGAGGTAGGGCTGCTGCTAAACATGCTACAATGCAGAGGACACCCCCCCCCCGAATTATCTACCCCCAAATGTCACAGTGTGCAGTGTAAGAAACCCTGGTGTCATTACATGTCTTATATCTTTGGAAGCTAATTTTATTTTGGGGTTTTATTTCTCATAAAATGGAACACATACGACCAACATATTAGGGTCAAATAAATTAATCAATATTAAAAAAAAATATATAAATATATATAATATTTATATTCCTAATCCTCTCATGTTCTTTTCAGATTTCATTGAAAATGATGAAGTAGGGTAGCAATGGGTGATTTTTGAAATAGGTATCTCTGCTATTAAAGCCTGAAAACAGGGTACAGGGTATAAATATATCCTAACTCATGGCTACTTCTCATCTGCTTATATTTGGGGAAAATTCCTCATTTTCTTACCAAAGTGGAAGCTGGAACCCAAATTCTTCTTATACTTTGCAGTTAGCACTCAGGTGTGGATTTGGGCTCTGCCACTAAATGTCCATGAGTGAGGCATGTTGATAAATGAGGCTCTTGAGGAAATTGGGGTCCCATTTTGTGGGATGGGGTGTCTGGCTTTGGGGAACATAGTGATGACTGCAAGATTGAGTTCCTAATGCACAAGTGGGGTAGCAGAGGGGAGAGTAGCAGCGGTAGTGTAGACAGGAGTGTGTGGGCAGAGGTTTCTTCATGGGGGTGGTTTTGGAAGCTTGGTGTTGATGCCAGTCCCTCAGGCATGTGGGCATCTTCCTTACTACAGCCAATAGCAAGACAATGAACTTGATGAGGACTTTGCCTGCTATGATGCACGCACACTTTGCCTGAAGAAGTTTTTTTGTTTTTTTTAATTTTACATAGTGATTACATTTTCAATGCATGGGGGAGGGAAACTTGTGCTTTTGTGAAATGTCTTTTGAATTTATTTCTTTAAGAATTTGGATAATAAGAAACGCATCCAGAGGTGGGCATGCAAATAGTCACCCAGGGGTGATGCAATGTGCCCATCAGGATGGAGCACACGCATGGATCTCTCTGTTCTTATGTCTTGACTGCTAACTCAAGGTCTCATTTTAGTTGAGTGGGTAATTCATGCATAAACCATTAAGCCAAAAAAATATAAGAAGCTATTGAAAGAAACAGCTATAATAGATGTGTAAGTCTGAGAAGAATTGGAAATCAAGAATCCCAGATATAATTAGTATGTCTGGGGTCTGTGACAAAAATCATGTACTCAAAGTCATCTAAGGAGAACCCATGGAGCTTTCTTTGCACCATGAGATGTTATGTCAGCTCTTACACTGCCTGTCAGAGGTGGTTCTCTGTCCTAGGTGGCTAGCCCTGCCATGTTGGAAAGGCTTCTAGAGCTGAAGCATGGCTCAGCCCGAGGAGCCAAGAGGGTGCCTGGCTCTTGAGACATACACAGGACGGGCTTGGAAGACCAAACACACTTTTAGGGGAGCTTCTGCTCCCCTAGAAGACAAGTTCCAAACAATTGCTTTCTTTCTGCAAGTAATTAAAGATGATTTCTAGTGTTTTCTGAGATTCTTGGGCTAACTTCAATGTATCAGCATGAACTTAACTGGTGTCAAATGTTTGGATCCTTCTAAACAACCTCTCCAGGCCCCTAATTTCAGTCTATATTTCTATTGTTTTTGTCTTCCCTTTTCCACAACACATTGTCTATTATCTTTGTGTTAGGTAGCTCTCGTTACGGTAATAAAATATCCAAGACCATCAAGTTATAAAGAGGACAATTTAGTTTGGTTCATAGTTTCAGTGGATGATTTCTTGACTTTGTTGTTCTGGGCCTGTGGCAAGGCAGCACATCATGACAGAGAGCATGTGGTGGAGCAAATTGCCAGGAAGCAGAGAGAGAGGAAGAGACCAGGTTCCCACAATCCATTTCAAGAGTAGGTTCCAAATAACCTAACTTCTTCTCACTAAGGCTTACCTCTTAAAGGTTATACCACTTCTTCTCAATATCACAGGGACTAGGGGCCAAGCCTTTAACACATAGACCCTTTGGGGGATACTTATCCAAACCTTAGTAGTCATCATTATCAAATATCCCCTGAAGTTCAGATGCCCACAAACTTTGTTTTCTCTATGGGATAGAAGCAAGGAGAATTTTGTATGAGACATAAAGATCTATGCAACTTAAACAAAATAGGCTAGAGTTGTCCCTGAGCTTTCTAGAGCTTCCTTTAATAAACTACTTAATTTTCTAGAGTTTCCTTTAATGAGCCTACATTTTTTCAATTCCATTTGAATCTCCCATTTGAAGGTACATCTGTCATTCATTCATAGGCAGTATAGTGAAGTAGTTAAATGATTTGGCTCTAGTAGTAGGTAGATCTAAGCTGAAATTCCAGCCCCTCTGACTATTAGCTATGTCATTATGGTTAATTATTTTGAACCCTTACCAGACTTAATTTGGAACTTGGCAAATGATCGACTCTCTTCCTTGGGATATATACATGTAAAGTACTTATCCCAGTGCCTAGCATGCATAAAGCCCTCCATAAATGGTGGCTACTTTAATTCATTCAATCAAAAGAAACATGTATTGGGTATTGACTGGGTTTGTGGCACATTATAGGAACAAACATACTTCAAGACATTGATTACGGCCCATAGGGAGTTTACAGTCAGTGTTGCTGGAGACAGGGAAGCTAAACACTTTTGCAGTTTCAAAGGTAGAAAGTAATAAAGAACAGAAGGATTATGAAAGGCAGAAGTCTATTTTTTTTTGTGTGTATGTGTGGTGCTGAGGAGTGAAACTAGGTCTTTGTGCATGCAAGGCAAGCACTCTACCAACTGAGCTATATCCCCAGCCCCCCAGAAGTCTTTGGAAACAAGGTAATCTTTGAGTTGGATCTTATAGGGTATGAAGAATGTGAACACCTAGAGTTGAGTGGGGACAAAGCAACCAACATTCTAAAAAAAGAAAATGAACCCTAAAGAGCTATTGGGCAGAAATTGCCAGGGTATGCCAATAGCTAACAAAGTTAGCCCTGAGGATAGGGGGTGAAATGGATAGAATGGGGAAGCCAAGACCCCTCCATCCCTGCACAAGAGGGAGCACCAGAATGAAAGGGCTGCTGGTTGGAAATGCCAAGCTCGAGAGTCTGGCCTTGGTTTGGTTGGCCAAGATTTTTGTGAGTGGGAAGAAATAAAATCCTTAGTTTGCTGTGTGCTCTATGAAAGATTTACCTTAATTTGTCTTCAGGGTTCTTTGTTTATTTTTGACCTTTCAGGTTTTTGGAGCAGTATTAGCACAGGATAGTCTGAGCATTAATGTAGAAAATGATCCATTCTCTTCTCTGGAGGGTGCCCTAATATTGAACCTTCAAAAAACAATATTTAAATGTTCTTTATTCCAAAATACAAATTTTTGAATGTTGTCTTCTTCTGATTACTTTATTATGTATGTCAATGATACTGACCACAACAATGGTGATGAGGCCTAAGCATATCCCAAATCCTTTTCCCACCTACTTTGCCACAGTTTCCTCTCCTAAGGTATTTTGAAGCAAAGTACACCTCTACTTTCAGGTACACACAGCCCTGTTGGTGAGCATGATGGAAAAACTAGTCAGCGAGAGATAATGCAGATACACATTGTATCGTATTTGGAGCTTTGGCACTACAAAAAGAATTCATATTAGCTTTGGCTAAATTGTAACTCAGGGAGTGTAAATTTAGGATGGATATAGGTGCATCAAATTGATTGTTCTTTTTGCTCAACATGGACTTTTCTTCCTGTATGAATGACTCATTTAAATTGGGGGGTGCAATAATTTGCTACTTCTTTCCAGTCTACCTGGAATAAGAATATCTATAGCTACAGAGGACAAAGCACAAGACTTAGCAGAAAGGAAACAATAAATCTCTCTTCTTTGGAAAAAGGAAGGGAAAGGTAGAAGAGATGAGATAGAGGAGATGAAGGAGTTTACAAAGCCTCACTCCCCAGATAGTGAACCCTCTATGGTCCAGGGAAATTTGCATTTCAATGACAACTGAATACTGCTAAAGATTTTATGAAACGTTTTTTTCAAATGTTTATTATTTTTGTTATTTGAACAAAAGTCCTGCGATTACTAGTATTATTTTTAACCTAAAAAAACAAAAAACAATGAGGAGGGCATTTATTCATGGAGGAAAAGGATGGACTGCTGCTCCAGATATTTAACATTTTTTGTACTGGGAGACTCAGACAGACATGGCATAGGTCGCTGTAGCTCAAAGAGTGAGAAAAAGTGAGAGGGAACTGAAGCGTGTCTGTGTAGGGTCACTGGCGACAGGGCTGCGTTTTCTGACCCAGAGCAGTAAATAATAGATGGCGTTGTCCCTTTTGCTGTGATTTGCAAAGGAGCACGTCACCAACCCTCCGACCTCCGGAGAACCAGCTCATCTTCCTTCATCCACTCAACTCTTCTGAGTCGGCAGCCCCAGCCCAGAAAGCAAGGAGGGAGGCAGCTCTTTGAAACAGGCCTGGTCCCTTCTCGGAACGCCTGGGACCCACAGAAGGGAAGGGATTGCGTAATTGTTCCCTGGCGCCCGCTCCCTCAGCACTCAAGCACCCAGCAGGCGGTCGGCGGGAGCTGTCCGTGGTTCTGAACCCTTCCTAGCTTGGCGAGACCCTGCGCCCGCGAAGCGCGCTGCAGCCCGGGCAAAAGGTTCAGTGGGTCCGCAGTAGGGCCAGAGCCCTAAGTTCCGCGACGAACTCTGGGCTCCACACTGCAAATCCCTGCCAGAACCCTCCAGTGCCTCCGTCAACCTTGGCAGGGACTCAGCGCAGGATCCAGAACTGCAGGGCTGGTCTGTCGCGTCTCCCCCAACTCCTTGGTGCATCTCGACTCCCACCCCGCACTCCCTCCCCTGCGCCTTCCTTCTTAAGACCGCGCCACGTCGTCCTGACAGCCTGGCGCTTCCCGCTTCTCCTCTGTCCTCATCTCCCGCCGCTCTTCGGGAGCAGGATTCTCCGAGGCACCGCAAGCTCCGCAGCCGAGACTACCAGCGCTTCTACCCTGGTTTGCCAGCCCCCCAACCCCCCGTCCTTGGCTCTGTCCTCCCCGCACTGCCCTCCCCACTAGTTCTCTAAGCAGAGTTGGGCATTGCGCGCTCCGCCCCATTTTCCATACAAGGGAGCGCTGGAGTGGAGGGCGGGGCGGCGGGGAGGCGCTCCCGGCCCCTCTCAAAAGCTTTTAGCCCACTGGGAACCCCTGGATCCGTTCAGCTGCCGCCGAGAAGCCAGAAGCCCGGGCTGGGCTGCCGTCGCGGGCGGAGAGCTGCTAGAGGACAGCGCAAGTCCTGCCCCTCCCTCCCTCTCGGAAGCGCTTTCCCATCTGCCAAGCCCCACTCGCAGGTAGGACCTCACTCCTGGGTCTGGACTGCGTAGCCTGCAAAGGTAATAGATTAAATAGGAGCAGTTTAAGTCACCTGTGCATGTCTAACTACGCTTGGATTTATTTCACACAGGTGGAAGGACTGCACTTTTGATTGATTTTGTTGTTGCTGTGTGGCCAGCGATTCCAAAGGCAGGACTTGGGTGGTGAGGGGCGGGCGCGATTGATGTAGGAGGGGCGGATGGAGAACAGAACGTGACGGACTTCGATTATCTTTGGACAGGTGGCCATGACCTCGCTACCTGCTCGAAACCCCGGGGTCCCTGACTTGTTTTCTGGGCTGCCGGCAGCAGCCACAACGCCAGCTAACCAGAGTACAGAGGCCTCGGCGGGCAATGGGTCGGCAGCAGGCCCCGGCGCGCAGGCCATCACGCCATTCCAAAGCCTGCAGCTGGTGCATCAGCTGAAGGGGCTGATTGTGCTGCTCTACAGCGTCGTGGTGGTCGTGGGGCTGGTGGGCAATTGCCTGCTGGTGCTGGTGATCGCGCGTGTACGCCGGCTGCACAACGTGACCAACTTCCTCATCGGTAACCTGGCCCTGTCGGACGTGCTCATGTGTGCCGCCTGCGTGCCGCTCACGCTGGCCTACGCCTTTGAGCCACGCGGCTGGGTGTTCGGCCGAGGTCTGTGTCACTTGGTCTTTTTCCTGCAGCCAGTTACCGTCTACGTGTCGGTGTTCACACTCACCACCATAGCAGTGGACCGTTACGTCGTGCTGGTGCACCCGCTGCGCCGCCGCATCTCGCTGCGCCTCAGCGCCTGGGCGGTGCTGGCCATCTGGGCGCTGTCCGCGGTGCTGGCTCTGCCTGCCGCCGTGCACACCTACCACGTCGAGCTCAAGCCACACGACGTGCGCCTCTGCGAGGAGTTCTGGGGCTCCCAGGAGCGCCAGCGCCAGCTCTACGCCTGGGGGCTGCTGCTTGTCACCTACCTGCTCCCCCTGCTGGTCATCCTCCTGTCCTATGTCCGGGTGTCGGTGAAGCTTCGGAACCGCGTGGTGCCGGGCTGCGTGACCCAGAGCCAGGCAGACTGGGACCGTGCGCGGCGTCGCCGCACTTTCTGCTTGCTGGTGATGGTCGTGGTGGTGTTCGCCGTCTGCTGGCTGCCGCTGCACGTCTTCAACCTGATGCGAGACCTTGACCCGCAAGCCATCGACCCCTATGCCTTTGGGCTGGTGCAGCTGCTCTGCCACTGGCTCGCCATGAGCTCTGCCTGCTACAACCCCTTCATCTATGCTTGGCTGCACGACAGCTTCCGCGAGGAGCTGCGCAAGCTGTTACTCACTTGGCCCCGCAAGATCACACCCTATGGCCAGACCATGACCGTCAGCGTGGTCATCTGATGTCACTGTTCCAGGGCTGGGCTGGAGAGTTCCAGGTTCACTGGCCTCCAAGGTCCAACTGGAGACCTTATTTTCAGAGCTAAGCCAACACAAGGGAAAATTTTCCAGCCCACTGTTTGTCTAGCGTCCTGTCTTGTGCTTGTGTCTTTTAAAATGTTAAGTGGGCTTTGGAGTGTAGGAGGTCAGGGAGAGAGAAGAGGGTTTATTATTACTTCCTTATGTCCTTGAAAGACAAACAGAGCTCTTTCTCTGGAACTAAGGTCTAGAACCATGGTTTTCATTATCGCTTTCTCTTCTTCTTGCTCAGTGGTGATGAAGGAACACTATGTTTGGGATTCCAAATGACCTACTGGGGTCCACAGAGGTTTTCACTTTGCCTTTTTAAAAGGAGCCAGCTGAGATATAATGCTTGATATTCGTAAGTCAACTTGAACCCTTGACTCTAGGATTTCAGGTGAGTATGTTTTACAACCCTTAGGATTTCAGCATTTCCTGAATAAGATCATTAGGCACAAAAGGATTTTAGTTTCAAAACCAATTGAGTTTATAGTACAAAACCACTTAAAAATGCCTTTCAAAGGGTCTTGCTTTTGTTGTTCTTTGTTCTTACTCCCCAACTACTATTTTTAAATGATGAGATGGATTAGTCAATGAATATATAGCTAAAGAATAAAAGGTTCAGTTCACTTAAGAGGACATATAACTGAAGAACATAAAGACAGGCATTGTGCATGTGTGTGTGTGTGTGTGTGTGTGTGTGTACACCCAGTGTTTGCCACAGGCAGGCGCTCAATGTAAACTGTGTGCCACAGCATATTCTCCTACTTCCTCTAATTACTCAATTGCAACATACCAGCAGCTGTCATCTGACTGCTCAGCACCTGCTCCTTAGAGACATTTGGAACATATCAACCTAGAATGGAAGGACTGGGAGAAGTTTCATTAAGGACAGCACAGAAGAAAACCCTGCCATCCATAAGATGCACAGATCCAACACCAGTTACTTTCAGGGTTAAGGGAACAGGTGAAGACTGCAGGCTGATCATCATCATGTTAATCTCCCGAGAGTTCTGTTAAGGAGGACAAGTGCCCTGAGACAAGGGTCTCTATAATGAATGTTGGAACAGCAATTGGGGCAGTGAGACCAGGAGCCTTGGGAAATGCTTCACAATATCCAGCTGTCAGATCAGCCCCTGTGGTATGTGTTGCATGAACTAGTGTCTGCAACACCTCAGTCTCCATCGGTATGGTTCTGGTTCTTCCCCAGCCCACTGAACAAAAGAATCAATGTTTCCCCTCCTCTTGGTTTTCTAACTCTCAGAAATGAGCTCATTTCACCTGATGAAGTGCTCTGAAAGGCAAGGAAAGAAAGGTTAGTACTGGGATGACAAGTGTTAAATCCCGAGACCAACGTTAACCATGATGGGAGAGGACGGATTCATGATTGGGCTAGGAAGCCAGAGGAGTCTTTAATAGTTACAGGGTTGTCACTTCACAGCACAGGAAAGAGCAGGGAAAAGCTGGCTTGGAAGAAAGGACTAGGTAGTTTAAGATGGGAGGTGGAAGTTACCTCTGGCAAAGGCACTAAGTGACTTAGCCTTGTCCAAGTATTGGAGGACAAAGAATCTGTGCTCTAATAATGCAGCTCACTGCCATAGCATATTGTCACAGCATCATGTCCCCTGCCCCCAAAGGAGCTTATCTCCCAGGCATCCCAGGAACTGGCTCCTGTGCTTCCAGCAGCTCTGTTTGCTTGCAGGCTCAAAGTCAGAGCATTCCTTTGAATGGGTACGTGTGGAGAGTGTAGGGGATAGGAAAGGAGTGAGATTGGGTGGGGAGGGATCTGATTAATTATGGTTTCTTTCTTTTTTTAAATTTATTTTTTGATCCTGAGGATTGAATCCAGAGGCATTTTATCACTGAGCTACATCCCCAGCACTTTTTATTTATGATTTCAAGAAAGTTTCTCGCTAAGTTTCTGAGATTGGCCTTGAACTTGTGATCCTCCTGTCGCGGTCTCCTGAGTCAATGGGATTACAGGCGTGCATCACTGTGCCTGGCCTTGTCTTTCTTATATGGTTGAAATCACTGTTTCTCAGCCCTGGGTGCTCCTAGAATTACCTGGGGAGCCTTCAAAAAAGCATCAATGCCTAAGTCCTACCCCTATAGAGTCTAATTGACTTGAGATGAGGCCTAGGCATCTGCATTTTCCATAGCACTTGAGGTTATTTTGATGTGCACACAACACTAAGCAACTTAAGAATTCTCCTCTTTTCTAATGAACCTCAGAAACATCTGAATGAAGCTTCAATTGTATCTGCCAAAGCTGTTAAGAATTTGGAGTTGGATTTGACAGCAAGTTGCATGTCATGCAACTGTTCAGACAATACTTGATTTATCACACAGAAAGAAATCCTTTTGATTGAATATACAGGTATTCATTCAATAGTTCTCAGATATTTCTGTGTGAGGCACTACTTTGTGAGTTTTATTGGTTTTGAACATCAACTTCAGATTAATTGCATTGTAAAGTTATACACCATGAATTGTTCTAAGTTCTTATTGTCAGTGTGTTAAAAATTAAAATATTCTCTGATTAGCTTAATTTAAGTCTATATTAACTGCGAGAAGAAAGTGTCCCCATTAATTATTAGAAAAGCTGCCACCAGTTTATGTCATGTCTACAATGTAAAGGTTTCAACATTTGTACAGAATTTATGGAGAGCTCCAAGAGGTAGGAGAATCATGCTGGGTTTATAAACATCTTTACAAATTATGAAAACTGGTAACTGAACAGCAATTAATTGTTATCACATGTGACATCTATTTGAGACTAACTGAATTGTAAAAAAAATTCTCAGAGATGCTTTGTGGAGAAACCCACATAGGATTATAGATAGAAAATTGTATTTCATAATTCATTTTAGTTAATATCAAGCACCTAAGATGTATACCCAAGGTGTTCTTACAGGGAGTCAGACAGGAGCAAATTTGGGCACTGAGCCAGCCTGGGACTTGGCAGCAGCCATGCCCACGGCTGATAGAGGCTCTGTAATCCTCTTTGCGAGCCTTGTCACCCGGTCTCACTTTTGGCAGACAATCAATAGATTTATCTCACTAAATCAGCAAAGGAGTGTTTCAATATGTGTGGGTAACAGTTACCTGGAAAAAGAACTGGCAGAGATGTAACAATATTCCATGGATGTAACCTTCCTGAGTTTTTGTTCTTATGAATGTTTAGGCTGCTCTCTTTTGGAGGCATCTCATTTTCATATTTATTATCTCCGGAAGGCTAGCCACCTCTGTCCTGTGGTTTGTGTGTCTGAACATAGATAGTCTTTCAAATGCAAGACAAGGAAGTTACTTCAATGGGACCCAGGCAGGAGTGTGGCTTGATCCTGGAGCGAACACAAGGCCCATCCCCTACAAAGGACAGGTCCTCAGGATCACCTCTGTTCTCCAAGGCAGGTCCCTGATGGATTTACCTTCATGGGTTGATGTCTTTCCTATGATGCTTGTATTGCTGAGTCGCTGTGTAAAGCTCTTCAGTCTGAAGCTTGTATTGTGTTTGACGCATTGTGGGTGCTCAATAAATATAAAATCACTCGCACAGTCTCCAGCCATGGGATTAATAAGCCTAGCCAGTTATATACCACCTAAGGATGGTCAAGGTCAAAGCAAGGATAAATCATGCCAAGGACAACATACTCTTCAATCTAGATTTGTCAGCTCCATCTAACACCAGAGATGAGTGTTCATTTTGGGTTTTCTGTGACCCCCTGTTCTCCCCTGAGTAAAGTCAGCATTTTACTATATGGTACAAGATTGCAGGTGCCCAAATCCACAGTCCGTCAAAATAAAAATGGAGAATTTCTTGCTTAATTTCTATACTATCATCAATCTGAATCATTATTTAAAGGTTAGCATTTTGCCACCCATTTCATACATATAACTTGATAAATTCTAAAAACATTACATTGTAGGTCAATAAATAAGATCTAGAAGGTTCCAAAATATTCTTGAGTCATAAATAAGAGTTGCTGGTACATATAAAATACCACTTAAAAATGAATTTTTGGACACCTTTTCAATGGATCCATTTATCTTTTAAAGTGAGATAAAATAGTGTTAAAGTGTTGGAAAGATACAATATTTGGATTGAAAGGGAGTTATAGGCACGATTTATTGAGAGACTGGACTTTTCCAAACAGATTTTGGAAGCAGCCAGTCTTCGTTTGATAACAGAGTTCATGCATTTCTAATAGGATTCAAATTGTTCTCTGCCTTTCAACTTGATTCCTCTCTTTTTCTCATTCTTTATACCTCTATTCTCCTCCCCCACCCTCCCACCCCCGTTACCTTTCTGTGTTATCTATAAAATACCACCTGTCTGAATCCTCTTCTGTCCCAGTGAAGGGGAGGCAATAGGATTTAAGCACCTGTTTTCTGGTTGGTCCAAAGTGAGTGATGGAGAGAAGGCCTGGCTAATCCATTGCAGAAGTCGGGCTGTACAGGTGTGCTGGGGGCTACAGTTCATTCTTGCCCATGGTGGGGTCTGGGAGTTCAAATTAGTCATTTCACAGCCAAGCTCCAGGCCAAGGTGGATAACAGAGGTTTGCCCAGAATCTCCATAGGACCCTTAAACTGATGAATCTCACCGAGCACTCTCAAGAGGGGCCTAACAATAAAAGGTCAAATATGTTTCATTTTCGTTTTGGTGCTGGAATAAAGAAACCAGAGCTAGAAAAAGCAAAGGACAAACAGTCTCTGCTTTGAGGCCCTCCCTGCCCTCCCTGGACTTTCACAAATCCTCTTCTTGACCTCCTGATGATTAAATCCCCTGGTCCCAGAACCCATCTCCTCCTGGAATGACATCAAATGATGCATGGAAAGCTATACTGCCACCACTCCCCCGGACCGTCAGGAAATACAAAGAACAACAAACACATAAAGACTTCAGTTTGAGCTCTGGGTTAGAAGTCAGGCACTGGTCTTTTCTCCCTAACCTGGAACACCTCAGTCACCCTGGTTCTTCCGTGTAGGAGGCTGGCCCAGTCCTTGGGGTAAGAGGCACAGTACTGCAGCATAATGTGTCCCAGGATGGTCTGATGTGGTGGCCTGGCCATGGCCAGTATGCTTACAAGCAACCTCCTGCAAGAAGACAGTCTGAGGTCACGGTCCTTTGCAGAGCAGTTGCTGAGGGCACAATAGCTTCATTTTAGAAAGGCTGGCCACAGGTAGAAGACTAGAGCACTTGTCAACACCATCGATGACCTTGTGTTCCCTAAGGTCTCTTCCCACTTCCTGTGCACTCCAGCCTCCTCCAGCGAACCTTTTTTTGCTCTGTATAATGCAATTACAAAGCTTGGGGCATTTGTGCATCCACATTGCTGTGTGTGTGTGTGTGTGTGTGTGTGTGTGTGTGTGTGTGGTGTCGTGTCTTCTAAAGGCTGAGGGAGGGACTAATAATGAGCAGTCCGACTCCCATGCAGTTGTGCCAAAGCAAGATGAGCTGGTCTGAATGCAACCACTTCTACCGGACTTAGCTGCCAGGAATTGGGCTCCATCTGGGCGCCCAGGGGCCAGGCAGGCGTCTGCTGGTAAAGGAGGCGTCTTGATCCCAGGTCAGGAGGGTCACAGGCCTAGAGGAGTGCTGTGCGGGACAGGAGTCCTCCTGGGGCCTGCACGCTGCAACGGCAAACCAGGGCCCTTACTACGGCCTCCCACCCCAGCAAGGAGTGAACTGGCTCCTGGGGAAAGGGACATCCCCCCTCTCCCAGAAATTAATAATTAGCAAATGCCCTGAGTTCTGTAATTACATTACAGATAGAAGAAAAGGGTTTGCTGGAGAAGTCTGGGGTGGGAAGGAAATGGGGATGACTGACTAGAGATGTTCTTAAGAGAGAGCTGTTAGGACCCTTCTTCCTACCCAAGGAGAGTGCTTGCTCCTGCATCCTGGAGGGAGTCCTGAGCAGCTTCCTTTTCATCCGCAGAGCAGCAGCACCGGAGCTCTGCACAGCTGTGCACCTGGACTCTGGCTTACTGGGACGTGATCCTGTGTCCACTGCTTGCCACTGCCTAGGGACCCAGTTGTCCGCATTTGCTCTTACTGTCCTTGCTGCAGGTCGCTGTATGAGTTCTTGGCTGTCTGGTGGCTCCCAAAGTCTGTGCACCTCTGTCGCTGACCTTGCGCCTAAACCGCCAGACTTAACACCAAAGCACCCCGCAGTGGACGCCGCCTCTTGGCTCCTAGCCACGTCTCTCCATCCTGCTGCGCCCCCAGCCACCCGCCCTGGCCCCCGCATGCCACCAAGCAAAGCACAGTTGCAGGTGTCCCCGGTGCCTTCCGCTGCCGGCTAGGGTGAAGTGCGACCTCTGCTGCCATCTACTCCTACCCCTGGAGCATCTTCACCTGCTCTGGGGGTGGGGGTGGGGTGGAAGTGAGCCTTGTCCCAAGTGCGCTCTCAGTGTCCTGCAACCGCGCAGTCCCTGGAGCCTCGGACATCAGCAACCCCCAGGATACTCCCAGTTGTTGCTGGACTCCAGGTCTGGCCTCTCTCTCCATCCTCTGCCTCTGGTCTCCACTCTTCTCTCCAAACACAAGGGCACCTGGCCCCAGCCCCCAAAACGTGTCCTGCTGGAGTGAGCTGGGGGAATGTAGGGGACCACGGTGGAGGGAGTCTGCACCCCGCCCGGCAGTGCACCTGCTGTTCATCCAGAGGTCATGGTATTAGTGGCGGGCATCAGAGAGAGAATGCTCACAAATGGGGGACTCAGGCAGTCAGAAGGGACCTTCTCCTGCCCTATGCAGCTGGCAACCCAGCCTGGGCAGGGAGAGTTCCTCCAGGAGTGCAGACTTCAGGGAAGGCCACCTGGCTTCTCTTGGCAGATTCTATCGCCTTCTTCCAAGTGCTCCTTAGTTCTTTAAGTGTCCCGTTGAAACAACGTCTTGACTATCAAGGGGAAGTTTGGAGCTCCCAGATGGTGGAGCCCTTGTCTGCATGGGAAGCGAGCAGGGACCCAGCAGCCTCGAAGGTGGGTAGAGGTGGGGTAGGGGTACTGCTTAGCTAAGGCCAGGCTCCCTGACCCCTGCAGGCATTATTGCACCCTCAGCCATCGAGCCTGTTTCCTCTACATCATCTCCAACTGGAAAACAACACAACTCCATTGATTGTGTTTATGCAGTGCCGGGCTTGGGGCTGCACATCCTTCTAAACTTCCTGCTAGTGGATAGGGTCAGGGTTGGGGGCAAAGAGGGAAGAAAGCTGATTTGCGGGTTAAGAGGAGTCAATGTCCCTGTGCAGGGCTTTCCCATTTGTGCACCTGGAGCAGGGCATTTGCTACTTTTCTTTGTGTGCAACTCTCAGTGCCAGGGCTCAGCTTAAGAGTGCTGAGAACTTGGTTCCTGCAACCTGGGGGACGCACATTTTACATTTCTGTGGAAGAAGAGGGGTCAGCTGGTGGCACAAAAGCAGCCCAAGGAAAAGCAAAACCTCGTCAGCCCATCGCCCCCATCAGAGGGCTAACCTGATGCTGATGAAGAGCAAAGGTGCCTAGACAGGGGACCTCTGAGACTTAGGTTTTCCTTTAAAAAGTCATAGGTGAAAATTTCCCACTCATTCCCTCTGGAGGTGTTAAGAATTTGTGCTCCCTCTTTCCAGGACCCACCAGGAGCAGACACAAACATGTGCATTGCTTATATTTTACCAAAATGGGATTAATGTGTACATTACTGTCCTATAACTACCTCCCATCGTCCTCCCCTGAAAATTACCTCAAGAACAGCCTTCCATGCTGGGTCACAGGCACTCTGGCTGGAGAGGAGTCCATGGTCTGGCTGTACCTGGCTGTATTTCATCATTTTTCAGCTAGTGAGTGGCATTGGTTGGGAGATATAAAGCTCAGACTTAGCAGGACTCCCAGAGCCCAACAGGAAATGCAGAACTGTTTGAGTCTATTGTAATCACAGAGGAGCTGCCTTCTGTTCTCAGGAGGGCGCTGAGGTCCTCTTTGGAGCCCAATACAGTCTGGGTGGGGAGGGCTCCCTTTCCTAGGCTGTTTTCAGATCCTGCCCCCTGATGGAGGCTAAAGCAGACTCCCCAGCTATACCCAGCCAACTGACGGGGCCTTGAGACACTGCCAACTGTCGGAAGGATTTTCCCAGGAGGTGGAAGGTGTGGTAGGGTTCTCTTTTTTGGCTACAAATCTACAAGGTCACAGGTCCATGTAGAATAACGATCTTTGCCTTATTTGACACAGGTGAGTGTTTTGGCCAGCATCCTAGCACAGTTGAGGGTTTAACAAAGAGATTGTTATAAAGGTAGATGTGAAATATAGGGTGACAGAGAGAGTGCGCTAATTAACCTGTAGTTTGCAGAAGTAGAGGAGCTGTCACCACCCCTCAGTGTGGGGATGTGAGGACACAGAGGGACAGTCCAAACTCCAGAGGGCAGAGTCATTTGGAGAAGCCTCCTCCCAGAGGAGCATGGTCTTAGGTGGAAGGACAGAGCCAGCCCCAGATATCCCCATGGCCAGGGAGCCAGTGGAAAAGGTAAATTCACAAGAAAACTAGAATGTGCCCAGACATGTAAGTATCAGAAAAGTGACCTCTAAGTGCCATGCAAATTCAGTGGAGGGGCCATTCATGCACAGCCTTTGTGGATGAGGTGACATTTGAGCCAGCCTTTGACGGATACCTGGTGGAGTAATAAAGAGGGTGCTGGCAGGAGGGCATGTCAAGGTCAAGGAAAGGATGTCTGTAAAAGCAGGAAGGTGTGATGTCCATCGGGAAATGTGTGGGTAGTGCTTATGGGAGGGCACAGTGAGAGACAGGCTTGCTGAGGCTAGACCATGGAAGATTAATAGTACCAGTTCAGTTGATTGAATTCTCAGTATGCCAGGCACAGTGCCAGGCACCTCACATCACATCATTTATTGTTTAATATATTAGGAAATAGGCATTCTCATTATTCTCATCTTTAGACAGGAAACTAGATATTTAAAGAAGTCAAGTCATTTCCCAAGGTGTCACAATTGGTAGTTGGTAGAGCTGAGATTTGGACTCAGCCTGTTCCTCTGAACACTGCAATATCCTATCTTGAATTTCAGCCTAAGGAGTCCAGCCCTTTGGGGGAGGTAGTAGGGAGCCATTGAAGGTTCAGAGTGAATAGGAGCTAAAGGAATCACTTGTTCAGGAATGGACTGAACAAGTGCCAGGACCTAACTGGCAACAGGGAGAGTAGGATGGGGAGAAAGGAAGCAGGGAGACAAGTTAGAGAGATTGCCATAGTCCAGGACAGATAAGGACCAGATCCAGGACAGCTGAAATGAGAATGGAGAAGAGACAGGTGGGAAAGGACCCTCAAGAAAAATCTGCATCCGACATCTTTACATCAGGAAGGAGAGGAATGCATGAATCTGTGCCCAGACCTCACTCAGGAATGCTTCCTGTAGACATAGAGGCACACCCAACCAACCGGAAGGCAAAGAACCTGTACTGACTTACAAGGAAGTCTGGAGGCAGATGGTTTTCGGGTCAACTCTGCAGTTCAATGATGTCACTGAGGGCTCAGGATCCTTTTTACTTTTGCCTCCATCCATCCTCACTGGTTCACCTTTACCCGCATGCTGTTACCTCATGTCCTCCAAATGGCTGCAGGGACTCCAGATACTCAACCACATCCAAGACCAGGAATGGGGAGGGGCAGCACTAGCTCTCCCTCAGTGCAGGGAAGTAGAAGCTTTCTCAAATGTACTTTCACACAGGAACTGGGCGATCCACCCTCAACTGCAAGGGAGGCTAGGAAAGAAGCCCTTTTACATCTTTCAGTGTTCTTATTGTGATGTTTAGTCCGTGGTGACTGTCACAATCCCAGGACCAATATCTTCTCTGGGTCTTGCTCCACATTCAGAGAAGAATTGATGTGAAATGAGCACATGGATTGGCTTCAGGGAGGTGGCCAATTGCAGCCGGAGGAGCTGGGGCCACCTAGCCAGTGCTCACGGAATCCTTCTGCCGGGCCTTCTGATCCACATCATCAGTGGAGCTCAGAGACAGCTTCCAGAAAGTTCAAGTTAATTTCTTTTTTTAAAAAAGTCCTAAGGTATTCATAAAATGTGGAGATGGGAAGACTGAAGATGAATGAAAGATAACGTAAAGATGCTCTGTGGTAAAGTATAACTGTCCTAATTACCTTAAGATTTTTTCTTTCTTTTTTCTTGCTTTTATTAATTCTTTCAGATGAAGACAAGGGTCAAACTCTTGTGCTTTGTCCCCACATGCAGAACAGGGGCCACTGGAAGGCAGTCTTGCAGGTGTGGGCTCTGCTCTGCCGCCTGGTTGGTGTAGCAACTGCTACTGCACATCTGATCCACCAGCCGTGAGGGCCAGGGCCCAGTGTGTGCCTACTGTGCGCTCTGAAGCATAGGGTGGCAAACCTGAGCTCTCTGCGGAGAAGCTTCCAGAGCCAGCCTCTATCCCTGTGGAGGCTCGTTGTGGTGGCTCAGGCTGCAACTCCTTAGGCCCAGGAGTCTGTGGCTAAGTTGCTCAGAGATCAGGCTGTGGGAGGGCATGGCTTCTCCCTATGTGATAACCCTGGGGGGGTCCATGAGGATCCTCTGAGGATCCCTGGGTAGCTCCGTCAGTCCTAAATTCAGCCTGGCACTTGTGAAACACTTGTTATCGTAACACCAATTTCCGCTGCAGTGCCTTTTGCCTGGACAACTCTTTCTTAGCGAGGGAGAGAGCACATCCTTCAGGTCTCAGTTAAAACGTCACCTCCTCAGAGAAGCCCTCTCTGATTGCCCCATGTAAAGCGGACTGGCCTCTTATTCCCTGGTTCAGCCTCTTGTTTGCTCGCTTTGTAGCTCAATATTACTTGCCTGTCCTTCTCTGGGCCATGTGAGCTGCATGGGGGGAGAGGCCACACATGCTTATTCACCACGGTGTCCCCAGATTCCTGTGGTGCCTGGCACTGTGCAAACACATGCTGGATGAACGAGTGTGTCTGAGCCTCCCACAAGGCCAGGGGAAAGTGGGGCAGGTGTTGTCCCCATTGTGGGTAGACTTGGGCAAGGGAAGGGACTTAGTCCCTATGCAGTGTTAGGAGTGTGGGGGCCAGGACACCCATCTAGGTCTCGGGGTCCAAGTCAGGTCTCATCCGCCACTTCAGGCTGCCTTAGGTTTGCAGGCCTGGGCAGGGTCCACCCTTTTGCCCCTGGCGCCAGCAGCCCTGCTCCTCTCTGCAGTGAGCCAGGAGGGCAGCGACTTCCCGGCTTCATCCCCCTTGGACTGCCCTGGTTTCCCTGGGGGCAGCCCATCATGGTTTCTGTCGTCTCTGGAAGCACCCAGTGCTGTCTGGGTTTCCTTTCTGCCTTCCCTTTTCAAATAGCAAAAGCAAGTGAGTTAGTGACTTGCTTCCGAACACAGGTGAGCTCGGCCAATGACAATACATGGAAGGGCTCCGACCTGCCCTGCACCAGCAGCATTTGCACAGCTGGGGACAGTACAGTTTCCAGGCCCTGAGACCTACTGCACAGGAGACACCTGGCGTGGAATTGTATGTTTGCAAATGTGGCGTTTGGGAGCCAATTTTAAAAAGTGTTACTCTAGAGTGGACATGTGAAAATACCAGTCTTGCTAGGAAATGCATCCCTGTGTTGCTCACCAGAATTCTGGTGGTGAACTGGCCTCAACTGGGGGAGGACGCTTCTCAGATGCCTCGTGTGGGGCACTGGGAATGTTTTCTCATTCCAGCTTCTACCAAGACAGGGGACTTTCTCAGGGCAGAGTCAGCCCTGCAGGGGCCTCAGTGCTCCACGGCCTCTCTGGGTGGAGCAGCCTTGGGGGCCTGGGTAAAGCACACAGTGAGGGTGCTGGGTTGCTCTCCTTGGCACACGGTGGCAACATGAGGGTGGCATCTGTGTCCTTTCCCCAGATTCTTCTCTTTTCCTTGTTGGCTCCTCTTCAGTATCCACAACAGCCCCGTAGGGCCAGCACACAGATGAAGAAACTAAAGCTCAGAGAAGTAATTTCCCCAATTCAATGAGTGGCACCAAGATTTGAATCCAGGCCTATCTGGTCCCAGGATCCCTTCCTGTCACATTGTCCTGTACCACACCATAGAAATGATAATCATGATAATACTAATAATCATGATAATCATGATAATCATGATAATACTAATAAGAACTCTTGCTACATTTTATTGAAAGTTTACTGCATGTCAGGCAGCCAAGTATTTTATAGATACGTAGGTAGGTATATAGAAACTATGGCTTCCTCAGGCATCTGTTAGCTTTTTAAAAAAATGTTTTAAAAATTTTAATATTAATTAATTAATTAATTCTAATTAGGTGTGTAGGACAGCAGAATGCATTTTGATTCATTGTACACAAATGCACCACAACTTTTCATTTCTCTGGTTGTACACGATGTGTCATTGCACCATATGTGCAGCCATACATGAACCTAGGGTAATGACATCCATCTCATTCCACCAGCTTTCTTGCCCTCATGTCCCCTCCCTTCCCCTCTCCTCCCTCCCCTTTGCCCAATCAAATTTCCTCCATTCTTCCTGCCTCCCTCCCGCCCCATTATGGATCAGTATCCACTTATTAGAGAGAACATTTAGCCTTTAGTTTTTTTGGGATTGGCTTACTTCACTTAGCATGATATTCTCCAGCTCCATCCATTTACCTGCAAATGCCATTTTATTCTCTTTTAATGCTGAGTAATATTCCATTGTGTATATGTACCACAGTTTCTTTATCCATTCATCTATTGAGGGACATCTAGGTTGCTTTCACAGTTTAGCAAATGTGAACTGTGTTGCTATAAACATTGAAGTGGCTGCATTACTGTAGTATGCTGTTTTGAAGTCTTTAGGGTATAGACTGAGGAGTGGGATAGCTGGGTCAAATGGTGATTCAATTCCAAGTTTTCTAAGGAATCTTCATACTGCTTTCCAGAGTGGCTGCATCAATTTGCAGTCCCACCAGCAATGTATGAGTGTGCCTTTCCTCCTACATCCTTGCCAAAAATTAATGTTGCTTGTATTCTTGATAACTGCCATTCTGACTGGCCTGAGATGAAATCTTAGAGTAGTTTTGTTTGTTTTTTGGGTGGTGCTGGGGATTGAACCCAGGACCTTGTGCATGCTAGGCAAGCACTCTGCCAACTATACCCTCAGCCCTTAGAGTAGTTTTGATCTCCATTTCTCTAATTACTAGAGACATTGAACATTTTTTCATATATTTGTTGATTGATTGTACTGAGAAGTGTCTGTTCAGCTCCTTAGCCCATTTATTGATTGGGTTGTTTGTTTTTTTGAGTTCTTTATGTATCCTGGAGATCAGTGCTCTATCTGACCTGTGTGTAGCAAAAATTTGCTCCCAGAATGTAGGCTCTCTCTTCACTTCATTGATTGTTTCTTTTGCTGAGAACCTTTTTAGTTTGAACCTATCATCTGTTAGCTTTTGCTGCGTAACAAACCACACCAAAACATAGTGTTTTAAAACCAAGTATTATTTCTCACATTTCTGTAGGTCCTTCTTGTCTGGTTGGCTCAGCTGACTTCTGTCTACTGAGGGATTGCCTGGATGCCTAGGGCAACCTCTTCACACATGTAGTGACAGATGAGCTGCCGCATGAGGGGCTCCTCAGCTGGAGCCACTTATCTCCACTCCACGAGCCTCCCATTCTCCAGCAGATAAACATGGGCTTGCTCCCATGGGGACAGCATTTCTTTTTTTTAAATATATTTTTCTTTAATTATAGATGGACACAATGATTTTATTTTGTTTACTTATTTGTATGTGGTGCTAAGGATCAAACCCAATGCCTCACACGTGCTTAGCAAGCACTCTACCACTGAACCATGACCCCAGCCCTGGGAACAGCATTTCAAGAGAAGGAAATCTCTCTTGCCTAGGCTTGGGACTCAGAAGGAGTCCCCTCCACTGTTTCTATTGGTCAAAATCAGTCACAAGATAACCCAGATGCTGAGGTGGGGAAATGGTTCCACTGATATTGGTAGGAACTACTAAATATTTGTGACTTTTTGTAATCTACCTACATTGTACTTTGTAGGTCAGGAGACAAAGTCAAGGAGAGATCAGGTCACCTGTCCAAGACCACATAGCTGTTAACTCAGAGGCAAAGTTGGGAATCAACTCAGGCAGGCTGCTCCAAAGCCCGTTAACTTTTCAGGCCACTCTATACAACCTCTCCAGAGCACATTGTTCCCAAACAGTGGTGGTTGTCCAGTTGCTTTGCATTTGCCAGTGTCCTTTGTACCCAGACAGCTGGTCTCTTGCATACGTTGCACAAGGCTGTCTTTAGATAAAGCCAAACCCACAGTGGGTCTCCCAAGCAAATCCTCGCCCTTTGTGGCTGCCAACCAAGCAGGGTCTGGATTGTTCGATGGCATTCCTTCCTTCCTCCCTGCTCCCCTATTCACCTCTCTCTTCCCTTTTCCTTTCCTTCCTGCAAACATTTATCACTTGTGTTCTTCTTCCTTTGCCGCTGGTTATGTTCCACTTGAATGGAAGGGGAGAGGATGCTTTGGTGCCTGAATGGACGCCCCACAAAATATACGAGTACATGAACAATTTATTGGACTATTATTACTCAGGTGCTTATTATGATAATCAGCAGGGAATGATATCTGGGGCTGCAGCTGAGCCCTGAATAGAAGTCAGGTTGCTGGACTAAGAAAAGACAGGTCATGGCAATTCTACTCCCACGTCAGTTTCTCATGCTTATTGTCAAGGTAGTTAGGATGTGCGTCTTAATGGATCCTTTGGTTAAGTGTGATTTGGTTTGGAGTCCATTTAGCATTCAGCAGTTGGTGCTCATTGTCCTTCCCTGGGCTCAGCCGACTTGCTCTGGGAACAGTAGCTCATTCTGTTCTTTATCAACTCCAAACTGGGCTCATGGTGGACAGGCCAAATCCCTGACAACCCACAGCTGATGAATAGATCCTAAGGGGGCAGATGTAGCCTGCACTTCACAGAACAGGCTGATTTCTATATTTAACTACAGTCTGTCACTCTGAGCCAGGCCAGACATTGCCCACATTGCAGAATTCTGGCTGCAGGTGTGCCAGATGGGACTTGAAGATCGAGTGCTTCCTGCTGGCTGGTCCAGCTGCAAAATAAACACCCTATTCTTGTGCGCAAGAGATGCTGAAATACACATAGATTTCAAGATCCTTAGGAGGACCCCAAAGAACATCCAGACCAATCCCTTAATTTAATAGACGAGGTGACTGAGGCCCAGAGAGTTGTGAGGCTCACTCCAGGGCACTAGAGCCTGGTAGTGTCGTAGCAGGGATGTGTGTCAAAGATTTGGTTTCAATTCTTAGTTTTTCTCCCTGATTTTATGAATCATTAATCTTATGTTAAAAAAAATCCATCTAGCCAGGAGTGGTGGCACATGCCTGTAATCCCAGTGGCTCGGAAGGCTGAGGCAAGAGGATCGTGAGTTCAAAGCCAGCCTCAGCAACTTAGCGAGGCACTAAAAAACTCAGTGAGACTCTGTCTCTAAATTAAAAAATACAAAACATAGGGCTGGGGATGTGGCTCAGTGGTCGAGTGTCCCTGAGTTCAATCTCTGCTACCTTCCCCCCTCAAAATCATTCAATACCTAAAAGTATACAGAAGGCATGGAAAAATGTGATTTCTCCAGCTTTCCGTGTCACTGAATTTCTGCAGGATCAGGCTTATTTCTGATAGCACTAAGAATAAAGCAAAGATTTAAATAACTGGCAGAGAACTGGATAGCAAAGCTCCACTGATTGATGGGTTTTCTTTCTTTCTTTTTTTTCATTTTATATGTATTTATTTTTTATTTGATGTTTTTAGATAGATATGACAATAGGGTATATTTTGACATATTATACATACATGGAGTACAACCCATTCCAATTAGGATCCCATTCATGTGATTATACACGATGTGGGGTTACACTGGTCATGTATTCATATATGAGCAAAATAAAGTTATGTCTGCTTCATTCTGCTGTCTTTCTTATTTCCATACCCCTTCACTTCCCTTTATTCCCCTTTGTCCAATTCAATGAACTTCTATTCTACCCCTCACTAATATTTAGAATCCAAAGACGTTAAAATATAGAAGATTTGAAATAGAAGTATACGATATCAAATATCACATTGTTCAGAACTTTACAAAGATTCCATCGATCCCTTAGAGCAAATTCGATTGATGGGTTTTCTTCTAGAAGGCTTCATTGAACACACACAACGCCCGCTTTCACAATGATGACAGGTCAGAGTTCCAGGTGAAGCTTATTTATAGCAATGATGTTGACATATGCTGAGGCTCCATGATGGAGCACAGTACTGGCCTGTGGGAGTCTGGGAGGAGAAGAGAAAGGGGAGAGGAAGGGGAAATTCATATCTTTGAGCTTCCTAGTTATAGTTTAGATGTAAGGTGTCCCTCCAAAGCTCACGTGTCAGACAATGTGAGAGGGCTTGGAGGTGAAACGATTGGGTTAGGAGTCTTAACTCAATCAGTGAATTTATCCCCTGGTAGGGATTAACTGAGTGGTGACTGAAGACAGGTAGGGTGTGGTTGGAGAAGGTAGGGCATGGGGGCGTGGCTTTGGAGTATATATTTGGTGAGCCTAGCTGGGTCTCTTTCTCTGCTCTCTGATCCTCATGTGAGTTGCTTCCTTCCACCATGTTCTTCTGCCATGAAGCCCTGCCTCACCTTGATCCCTGAGGAATGGAGCCTGCTGTCTATGGACTGAGACCTCTGAAACAGTGAGCCCCCAGATAAACTTCCTCCTCTAAAATTGTTCTCATCGGGTCTTTTAGTCACAGCAGTGACTATGCAGGAGTTACTGTTTGAAATTTACTTTTATTTCTTTGTATCTTTTCAGTAACCCTTAAGAGATGGGTATTAGTGTATGTGTTTAATAGGAACCACCCAAGAATAGCATCAACAGGCTTGAGTCCTGGTTGGGGCTCTGTGGGTTGAATGAATGTCTCCTCCTTCCCCTCTCTTTGTGTTCCTTGCCTCAGGCTTAACATCTGGGAGGGGACATCTGGTGGACCTGATTTTGGCTGGTTTTATTTGAATCTCAAAGGAGGCAAACTTCTGTTGGGATCCGAATGAATGATGGCTACTCGTCTTCCTGTTTGAATTCCATCGTCCTGCCCTCTGAGCCAGGGTGATTGTGACTTTCCAGGGCAGAGACCATGTACTGCTGAAAACCTCCCTCCCATCCAAAACGTAAATGAGGGAGGGAGTGAAGACCTGGAAGGGGCCTGGCACTCTTCTCCTTGTTGTGAGGGCATTATTCTGGGCTTATCTGTGTTGAGGTTGCCCAGTGCACCCCCCCCATTCTAATGGCATTCCCACTTTATTTGGGGTACATGGCTCTTTTTCTGTGGTTTTAGATTCATGGGACCACAGTCCAGCTCTCTGACTTCTGGGGCAAAAGGAATGAAACCTGGTTGGCCTCTTTGGATTGCGTTGTGCTGGAGAGCAGGAAAGGTGGCACAGTTCTGGGGCAAAGCTATTAACATACATTAAATGCAAATGCTTTCTAATTCTTTTATTGTGATAGGGATGGGAAAGGACACATTTGCCTGATCAAAGTTATGTACCACACACCAAGCCCGTGTTAATATTTAAAGGTCAATATATTAACACGGGCTTGGTGTGTGGTGTTCCAACGCCACCTTCCAGTATCCATCTAAATTTTGCAGGTCCCAGACTGGAGAATAAAATGGAACTAATGAATAGTCTTCATTTCTTCATCCTTTGGTCTTTACACACTAGTTTGTGCTGTTCCTTCTGGGATTAAATATTGTGTTTGACTTGCTATTTTAGCTGGAGAGGCCATTGTAGAATTTTGAAAATTGTAGAAAATTCATTGTAGAATTTTCCAAATTCCAGTAGCTTCCCCATTCCAGTAGCTCTTAGCCCCCAGCTCATCAAGCCAATGTGCAGATTATACTATTTAGTGAATTTATTCTAATTATGAATGTAAATGTTTGATTTGTGACATTTTCTCTTCCCTTCATTTCTTTCCTTCTTCCCTCCGTACCCTTTCTTTCTCTCTTTTCTTTTTCTTCTTTCTTATTTTGAGCTGGGGATTGAACCCCAGGCCTTGCACATGCTAGTCCACTGAACTAGTTCTGCTACTAAACTATGTCCCAGGCCTTTATTTTATTTTGAGACAGACTTGCCCAGATTGGCCTCAAATTTGAAATCCTCCTGTCCCAGCCTCTGAATTGTTGGGATTTCAGGCATGTGCCACCACATGCAGCCAAATTTTCTCTTTTCTCATGGCTGTATTTCATACTATAAAAGTTCTTCTCAGTCTTGCTTTAGCTGTGTCCCACAAATTTTGATATATTTAATTTTTATTCAGTTCAATATATTTTAAAGTCTTTCCCTTGAAAATGTCTCTTTGCTCCATGGACTATTTAGGATCATGTTGTTTAGTTTCCAAGTATAGAGATTTTCCAGTTATCTTTATGTTATTTGTTCTAATTCGATTCCATTGTGTTCAGAGAACACACACTGTAAGATCTCAGTGCTTTTAGGTTCATTAAGTTTGTTTTATGGCTCCGGGCATAGCCTATATTGGTGTATGGTCTGTAGGCCCTTGAAAAGAATATGTATTTTGTGATTAGATAAAGTGTTTTGTAAATACCGATTTCATCATGTGGGTTGAGGGTGTTACTGTGTTCCTCTATATCTTTGTTGATTTTCTGTCTGGTGTTCTCTTGATTGTTGAAGGGAGGATATCAAGATATATAACTGTAACTGTGGGTTTGTTTATTATTCCTTTTAGTTCTGTAAGCTTTTGTTGTTTGGTGTGTACACATTTGGAGCAGCTATATGTTCTTAGAGGTTTGGCCCTTTTAACAGTCTGTAATGCCCCTCTCTGTCTCTGGTGATTTTTCTTTACTTTGAAATTTACTTCATCTGATATTAATAGCATCATTTTTCACTCCTTTGACTTAATGTTGGCATGGGTTATCTCTTCTATCCTTTAACTTTCAACCTGTCTACATTGTTATAGTCTGAAGTGAGCTCTGTGTCGACAGCATGTAGCTGGGCATTATGGACTGAGTGTTCTGTTAAAATCCATCTGTTAAAACCCCACCTCTCAATGTGATGCTATATAGAAGGGGCAATTAGAAGGTAAATTGAGTTTAGATGAGGTTATGAGGGTGTAGACCCTGCAATGGGATTAGGGCCCTTATAAGATAAGAAAGAGACTCCAGAGTTTTCTCTTTCTATCTTGTGCTGATACTGAGAAGGTGACCATCTGTAAGCCAGTAAAAGGGCCCCTACTAGAACTTAAACATGCTGGCACCCTGATTTTGGGCTTTTGGTTTTTAACTGTGAGAAATAAACTCCTATTGTTTAAACTATCCTATCTATGAGTAGTTTGTTAGGATAGCCTGAACTGACTGGATATGGCACCACATGCTTTCATCTATTCCCCCAAGGTCGTTTATATTAGGCCATTTGCATTTAGTGTAATTAGTAGTATATTAGTTCTGGCTGGAATGAAAGCCTGGCTCCCTGACATTGCCCCAGTGGTGTCTTTTGAGTGTGGAAATCTGGGCTCCACATTTGGCTTTTGCTAGTATGGGCGTGGTCATAGTCTTACTGAGATCTTTGCCTAGAGTGGAGCGGTTACTAGGTGAGAGTTATCTGTCTTACCTTGCTTTTCCACTCCCCTGCTTGGCTGCAGAGAGCAGGCTTTTGGCAGGGCTGTTTGCCGATGTCTAATTGTGTTTTTTGTGTTGTCAGTCTTTTCAGTTTTGGGACATACTAGGTTAAAGGAAAACCTGGGAACTCACTATTGTGTTGTTCCTCGGGTTTCAAGATCCCTGTCTGGTCTGCCTTCCCTCTACCATTGTTTATGTAAAGATTAGATGACCAGGGAGGAGAACTAAGCTGCTCGGTAAGGCTTTATTGGAATATGCACCCTTGGACCAAATCCCCCGTCCATCAGAGTGTGTCTGGAGATTCCATGCACAGAGAATTTCAAGAAAACCCAGTCAGGAAGGGGAGGGCTTGGGGAAAGGAAGAGAAGGCCAGAGTCCTTCCTGGATAGGTCAGGAAAACTCGCTGATTGACAGGAGGCGTGTCTACTAGTGAGGTCACATCTGGCTTGCAGCTCCACTGACCAGTTTCCCTAATTGGGCATCTTAGACCCTGACCAGACTTAACAGTTTAGTCTTTTTCTTTTTTTTTTTTTAAATTTTTTTAAAATATATTTTTAGTTGTATATGGACACAATACTTTTATTTTATTTATTTTATGTGGTGCTAAGGATCGAACCCAGGGCCTCATATATGCTAGGTGAGCACTCTGCCACTGAGCCACAACCCCAGCCCCTTCTTATGTTTTCTTTAAGTATAGTTTTCTGAATTTTTAGTTGTACCTAATAGGAGGAATAGACAAAACTACATCTACTCTGTCTTCCTAGAAGCTGGAGTTCCAAGATAATGTTTTTTTTGTTTGTTTGTTTTTTTGGTGGTGCTGACAATTGAACCCAGGGCCTTGCTGCATGTGAGCTAAGCACTCTACCAACTGAGCTATATCCTCAGCCCCCAAGATAATGTTTTAAAATGCAAAACATAAAACATACAGTTCTACAAAGGAAATCAATCATGTTAAAGCAAAGTTATTTGGACATAAAAAGCCTATCTTTGGAATATGTTAACATAAGTGTTTCTTTATAAAAAGAGGTCTAACAATTACTGTCATGCTGAAGAAATGATTTGCGCAAATGACATTTTGAGCATCTGTCACAGTTGCAATGTCCTGTCAAATGATCTGTGATTTTTACTAATGACAGAGCCACTGGTTTCACTCATGACTCTATTTTTTTTGCCTACACTCATAATCAAAACAAACGCCTAAAGCAAAGCTTTAGGTGTTAAAAACAAAGGTCAAGGGCTGGAGTTGTGGCTCAGTGGCAGAGTGCTTGCCTAGCATGCGTGAGGCACTGGGTTCAATTCTCAGCACCACATGTAAATGAATAAATAAAAAATAATAATAAAGGTCCATCAACAACTAAAACAATATTTAAAAAAGATTTTATCCTATAAAAATCCCCAGAAAAAACAAAACAAAGGTCCAGTATTTTCTGATCCCAGTTCACAGAACCACTGAATTCTTAATCCTGGTTAAGACCCCCCACTTTTAAGGATAAAGTTGGCTGCTTTCGTGTTCTTAGCTTCAAGCCCAGAAAAGCCAGAGGAAAATCTTATAAAGATTTCTGGCAGAGACTTAAAGCATTTGAGACCCAAAGCCTACAGTGACCAAAGACTAAGATGATCAGGCAAGGTCAAAGAGCATGGCTGGATCTGATCAGGGCTGATAGGAAGCCAAGTCCCTGGTCCAGATGCTGGATTTTAGGGACTCCTGCTACCTGGGACTGGGGAAACCGAGTTGGCCAAGTTGGGAAGGCTTAGGGAAGCTCTGGCATTTGCTGGACACCAGGAGCAACTCCACTGAAGAACAGGATGGGTCTTTGGCAACTCAGCTGAACAGAGCTTAGAAAGAAGCTTTCCCTGGCCCTCCCACAACCAGCCAATTACCCTCTGTGTCTGTTCCTGCTTCACAAAAGTGATTTTCCTCCAAGAACACTGTGTCCTGAGCTCCCACGCCCAGGGCCTGACTTCCGAACAATGACTACCCAGGCAGCTCCCGATTGGACTGGCAAACATTAGCACTGTGTTTTCATCCAAGGCAGGGCTGCGTTGTGAAGCCCTGGGAGGGCTAGAGAAGCTACTTCTGTAGGAACGTGAAAGAAGTACCCTGATTTACAAGTCGCCAGTTTAATCCTGTTTGTCTGGGGCAGGTCTGATGCTGTGTGAAGGGTGGTGAGAAGTTTCTTTTGCCTCATTCCTTGCTTTTCTCTCCTTTGCATTAAAGTTATAAATAATTGCTTCACATTTTAATGAAAGGGAGTGGTGCGCATGACCAGAGGCTTTGGAAGGAAACCTGAAATGATAGCGCAGTTGCTAAGGAACCGGGCTGGGCAAGTTAATTTTGTTGGCATAACATCTCGTTATTTAATCTCTTAGTGTATTCATTTCATCCATCTGTCACCATGCCACCCAAGCCAGGAGAAGCTGCTAATTCCAACACCAAGGTTGAGAACAGACCTGTCCAAACCTTGTGTAAATTTCAACTGAATGAGGCCCCAGCCTTGATCTGACCGTAGGAGAGATTGTTCCCTTCTATTTTGAGAAAAAAGCTGGTGACAGGCCACCATTTAGTTTCTGCCAGACCCGATCCTCGTGCGCCCCAGGAGTGGCCCTGACTGAACACTAGTCACCTGGGATGCTTTTAAAAAAGACCCATGTCTCGACCTCACCCTTGAGGGTTTTTGATTAATTGGGCCAGAGGTGGCGCCCAGGCCAGGGAATTTTGTAAAAAGCTCCCTTAAGAAATTCCAATAGGCTTTTCAGGCTGAGCATCACTGACGTACAGAATCGCTGCCTTTCCACTGCCTGGTCCATTTTCAAACTCCTGTAGCCTCTTAGAATTTTTTAATAGTCTCTTTGTCAACTTTCTTGTCTCACATAAAATGATAATTATGATAACAAGCTTTTAAAAGTGAGAGCTTATTGGGCACTGGACATGCGTGTGACCCTGTAGAGTCCTTACGCACAGCCGGGTAAAGTGGGTTTTTGTCATCCCAGCTTCACGACAACGAAGCTACTGCTCAGGAGGTTCAGGGCCCAGATTGGCAGTGACATGTCCAGGATATGGAACTGGGTCTAGTTCCAAAGTTCACCTCATGCCAGTGACTCCTGCCACCCCTAGGGAGGATCTGCTGGCCCACAGATGCCAGCTAGGCTTCCACTCATGCTTAGGACCAGCTCTAGTCCTGGCTCAGTGGCAGCGTGGGGCTGGGGGCATTTGAGAGTCGGAGAGGAGGAGGAGGTTCCTGTGGACTCCTCCCTTCAATCTCTCCTTATCAGCAAGTGACCCTGGTCAGGTGTCTTAACATTTTATAGAACCAGTTTCCTCACCTGTTGGCGGGGCTGACAGTGCACCTGCTGTATAGCATTATTTGGATTAAATAAAATCATACACAGAGCATGTGTGCTAGGGTCTGGCACACTCCTCATGAAGGTCATTTATTACCATCACTGTTTGTCCCACAGAACTAGAACTTGGAGGCTGCCTTACTTACTTCCCAGTCTCCCAAGGGCCAGAGATGCCCAGTAACTGGCACAACATCTGGATCAGATTCTGGACAGCTCTGAGGCTGCCTTTGAGTTTCCTGGAGCTGCTGCCTGGGCTCCCTGGCTCAAATGCAAGCGGTTAGCCTCACCGTCCAAGCACTTACCTCTGCCAGGTGAACAAGGACTTTTCTCAAGATGTTTTCATGGGACTCTTTTAGTGTCAAGACAGGGAAAACAACTTGAACTAGCTTTAAGCTGAGAGGGAAATTATTGGCTGACAGCTGAGTCTAGGGGTTCAAATGAGGTCCTCAGGCTTCCTTCTTACGCTCCTTTGCGCTGTGGTGTTCACATGTTCAGGCTGCTGTCTGGCAGCTGGGGCTTATAGCTATGACAGGAGTTTATAAAGAAATTCCACTGTAAGGGAATTTCTTGACCCCAGTGACTCTAACAGTCATGAAGGAGCTCGGATCAGACCCACTTGGTCAAGTCCAGTGAGGCAGCAGTATTCTCCCAGTCCACTAGGTGGCTGAGAAAAGAGTCAGTCCAACCTGCAGTTCACAGCTGCCCAAAGGTTAACTCAGCTGGGCGCTAGAAGTCCATCTGATGGCTGGTTTACCCAGGCCTGAATGTGGTTTGAAGAAAAAGTAGGTTGTGGTGGTGAGGGGAGCTGTGTCCCCTCCAGATATTAAAATAAAACAAAACAAAGCAAAAACAACTAAACCAAATTCAAACCCTCCTGAGACTGCTCAAGAGCATCTTCAGCTCTGGAGATCCCTGTCCAAACTGTGTGAGTCTTGATCGCCACCTTGTGGCAAAGAGTGGTATTTTCCTGGGATGAACTTTTCCCCAGGGAAAAGGCCACAGGGAACCTGCACTAGGACGGGGCATGTGGCTCAGTGGTAAAGTGCTTGCCTGCCCAGCACACAGGAGGCCCTGGGTTTGATCCCTAGTACTGCAGAGGGGAAAAAAAAGAGCATGGTTCATAGGTCACTGCACTGCCTGACGGGGTACCACTTAGTCCCTTCAACTGTGGCAAGAACATTGCAAGATTCGTGAAATATCTAGTCGACAGCACTCAGCTACGCCAGGGACACAGTCCCCACCACAAGGAGCCCCTGACCCAGCTAACACAATATGATGTAATGAACCCTGTTAAAAAATATGGAAATGATCTATGGAGAACCCAGAGAGGGAGGTGTCTCCTCCCTGACACCCTAAGACCAGCCCAGAGAAGGCATGGCAGATCCTTGATGAGTGAAGAGGTAATGGTTCCTTCCTGATTCCCTACCATCTGCTCTATTTTTTCCTTTGAACATATCCCTGGGACAAAAATTAGTCTCTGGCTTATTCCCAATTTTCTCAATTTTTTTCATTGACATTTCTTCTCTCACTGCTGGCCTGCAATAGCCTCCGTATCTAGGATTTTAAGATTGATACTTCCCCTTGCCAGTGACCCAGATCTCTACTTGGCCAAACTTTATCCAGGCTTCTAACCTTCTCCCTGGCCCATCTGTGCACTTTCTTTAAAATCCAGTTTTACCCAAAGAACTCTGGTGGGTCATTTCAGCAAGGCCTCCCTGCCGTGCCCAGCCTCATATCCCAAACCTGCTCACCCTCCATATCCGATGTGGTTCTTTGACCTCCACTGCCTCCCGGGGTGTCCAATCACCCTGCCTTGTCTTCAGCAAGAACCATGTTAGGTCAGGTTAGCCAGAACCCTCCTGCCTCTCAGGTTTCTACCCATTCTGCTCCTTCACTCTCCATCCCCACTCACCCAGGCTGTCTTTGGAATTGAACCTGGTTCTATATTGAGGTCTCTTCCCCCCATTGCAATGGTCTGGAACAGCACCTGTTTTTACCATGTTCAGTTCTGGTTCTTCTTTGACACTGACTGCCCCCCATCAGTGAAGAGTTCATTGCGCACATGTAACTCTGCAGAGCACCAAGCCTGAGGATGCTCTGCTATAAATGGGACTTCCACCTGGGATCTGTATTCTCTGGACAGAAGTCCTTCCTGATGCATCCTCTGTACCCACAAGCTGTGACAGCAAAGTGGCTGGCCACAGGCAGGCTGTCTGGAGTCCTATAATACTCAGAGTGCTGCAGGGTGACTTTGTGCCTTTTCTATCTGCTCTGTGCCTCTGAATGGCACTTGTGACTTTCTGCAGGCCCAGGCTTGTCAGTAACAAGGTCTTCCAGCACCCCATTCTCCTTGGCCGGGAGAAACCGAGTCCAATTAAGGGCCCCTGGGCACTAACCTTGTCCCTGGCCAGGGCGGAAACACGCCTGTTCTCACCCCATCTGCTGCAGCCCATTCCTCTTTCAGATGTTCTAGTCTCTCAGTGCCACACTCTGCCAGCTGTTTCATTTGTATAATAGGCATCTGGGAGCAGCCTGTGCCATCATAAAGAAATAATTATTTATGTAAACAATTATTTATGAGCCGGTGCCAGATGCTCTTCCAAGTCCTGGGGTAGAGCAGTGAACTGAATGGCATGCTCCTCCCCCATGGAGAGCATTTTCTAGTAAGGAACAAAGATTGCATCTCAGTTGCATTAGATCACTGTTGAGAGTTTTAAGCAAGGACTGATCGAATTTTCCTTTCAAAAAGAATCACCTGGGCTGCTGACATGAACAGCGAGAAAATGGCAAGATGTGGGGAAGGCATTCAGAGGCCTCCGCCAGGTCCTGCTCACCACAATGAAGTCTGATTATGGCTGGAGCAGAGTGGGTAGCAGTGGGGGGCAAACTTGGGGCAGGGTTTGTGGGAGGCTGCCAGGGCTTGCCAATGCATGGGGTGGGGGTAGGGAGGGAGAGAGGGTGTAGGGATGACACCCGGGCTTGGTCTGGCAGCTGGCTGGGCAACTGAGACCACTGACTAAGGGGAGAGAGAAAGGGAATCGTAGGTGCAGCATGACATGGAAGGTTCTGGTCTGGCCAGGTCGGGTTAGGGAAGCCACTCAGCTGAGGGGACAAGGGCGCTGTGTGGCACCTTGAGAGTGGCTGAGATGAGAAGCAGCCTCTAGCCTGGCCTCAAGCCCAGGTTCTGGAGCACTTTAGGGCCACTTCTTAGACTTGGCTTTTGGTGAGAGGACAGCAGCCCCTGAGAGGCCAGTCCCATCACACCCCACAGAAACTTTCAAGTCATGTTTTCCCAAATTAACCTGAAGGGAACAATCCCCTGGGCTGCTGGCCTGTCCCCTAGCAGAGGGCTCAGGGGCCTGACATCAGGTCCAGAAGGTGTATGTCCACCTTGGGCCCCTGATGACTGTCGTCAGGCAGGTTCAGGAAAACCTTCAATGCCAAACACAGTCCCCTGCTTGTTGTGAGCATTTCTTGGCTGAGTAGACCAAACTGATTGACCTTGAGGGGCCACGGAGGCTACTCCCCTTCTTGGTCAGATGACTCACCCTGAGGTGAGTGGCAGAGTGGTCAGATGTCCCTGGTTGTTGGGTTTCCTCTGGCTGTGCACTTGGAGGAACCTGCGACATTTCTTGTGGACCTCACCCTGGAGGAAGGTCTTGCCTCCTTCCTGGCCACTCTATAAGGCTGGAGTTGCTAATGGAGGAGAAGCTGGCAGAGGTTGTAGTGGCTCTTCCTGGTCTCAGGGAAAGCCCCTGACTCTCAGAAGCTTGCAGGCTGGCTCTGGACACCTTCCTTCCAGTGCAGGGAAGGCTCTGCCTGCCCACGGCTCCAGCTACCCTCCTTAATCATTGGACTAAATGTGCCACTTCACGATTCTCCACCAGATGACAGGCTGAGGCTGTGCATGGAAGTGAATCCTTGGCTCTGCCAGTGTGGACGTGATCTCCCCTAGGTTCCTGGATTAGAGAATTGCAGAGGGGACAGGAAGGGGTCCTGGTACCCAGGCCCAGGCTAAGCTCTTACAGCTCTGAGCTGAGGTCACACTTCTGGCTCTGAGAGGAGGGAGCATGGAGTGTGCTGGGAACACTTCTGGCTGGGGAGCTCAGCACCCGGGATCCACATGGAGAGCCCCAGATTGCCAAGTCCCGGCAGTTCTCCTTTGTTCTTGGTGGTAGATGACGGTGGGATGGATTTGAAACCTATCCTCTTCTGTTGGTTGAATTAGAGGGGATGATGGCCATTTTTCCTACACTCTTTTTTCCCTCTTTCAGGGGAACTTGTGGGGAAGCAGCCTCTCCTGATCATCTGCCCTGCACCCAGCAGGCTGGAGCCCGGCCCAGGGAGGAGGACTCTACTCCAGAGTAAGAAGAGAGGCTGCCAGATCCCTGGAGTTCTGCCCTGAAAGGTCCTACAGGAACCTCTGGTCCAGTCTTCCAGTGATGCAGACGTCATTGGTTAACTCGGCTTGTTTCCCATTCATGCATTGCACCGCTGCTTTCTACGCCCTTCGGGCACTATTTGACTTGTCTGTCCCTCCAGACTGTAAGCACCATGAAGGTAGGAACTGTATCTGCATTGGCCACTATTGTATCTCCATCCTTAATGTGGTTTATTTGCTAGATAACCAAATAAATGAAGGAATGCATGCATTTGGGGAGATGAAGTGTGGCAGGATGCTTTGGTGTTAATATTCACTTTGGTGTAAAAAAATTGCTCATTTCATAATTTACCTAGCTCATGGCCCTGGGCAAGGTGTTAAGATACTTGTGGCCTCAGTGTCTTCATCTGTAAGATGGGAAGAATCAGAGTGTGTGTTATCTTTGAAGAAAGGGAGGGCAGTAAATCACCATGTCCCTGAAATGATCCTTTCCATTCCCAAGAACCTGGCTTAGTCAAGGGAGCATGAAACCAGGGCTGGGCCAGAGGGTCCAGACAGGGATTATCAGAACACTGACACTCTGTCTCTCACATATTGGGAACGAGGGCAGCTAGAGTTTTCTGTTGGAAACTGCTTAGACTCTCTTTCCTGCATGTACACATTCTGTGGATCGCTGGTCCTACAATGGGGTAAAGTCACCCTAACCTATAAAATTCCCCTCATCATTGGTTGAATGATGCAGAGTACTATGGAGAGGACAAGTGCTTGTCCAGCTGCCACCCCTGGACAAAGCATCACGAGGGACAGAGGTGCTACTTTCACCTGGTGCAGGGTGAGAAATGGAGGTGCTACTGGCCCAGCCCCTCACTGCTGGGCCTTCCCTGGCAGCCTTTTCCAATAAACCTTAAGCCTCCAATCCCATCTCCAGGTGTGGTCTTCGGTCTCTCAGCAACTTTTCCGCTTCCCCAGCATGACTGGGTTGTGCGTGGTACAGGGTGTCTGTTTCGTAGGGTTGTGGAGGGGACGCCAGAGACGATGCACTTGAAAACAGGGCATTTTGCCTGGTGTATAGTCCGTGCTATCAGTGTTAGCTGCTGCTTCTGGTCATCTGCTGCTTGTAACAAACTACCCCAAACCGAGTGACCTCAGACAATGACAATTTTTTATGCTTACAGAATTTGTGGACCTGGAGTTTGGGAGGGACCAGAGGGGGCACTCTTTTTTCTCTTCTATGACGTCAGCAGGGACCACCATGGGGATGATTTGGATGGCTAGAGGTGAAAAGAATATGTACAGGGGGGGATCAGCTGGGGCTACAGGGTCCATTTCCAAAATACTTCTGTCCTCCAGCTGGTGTGGGAGCTAGGGAGGCTGGAGGACCTCCAGGATCAGATGGACCCCTGGGCGCTGGGATCCGCCACATGCTCTTCCCAGCACAGTGGCTCAGGGTGGCTCAGAGCTTCCAGCAGCCAGTTTTCCAGGGAACAAGGTGGGGATATCATGGTCTTTCTTGGCCCAGGCTTGAAATTAGGTGGGGTCTCTTTACAACCACCCAAGGTGGAAGAAGATCTAAGCCCACCCATAATTCAAGGAGATGAGAGGTGAATAGAATTCATAGCTATGTTTTTAAGTTGCTACACTCTTATTTTCATTTTAATTTTTTATTTTGCCACAATTCAGACTTTCAGAAAAACTGCAAGATTTGTTGTGTATCCTTCACCACTGTGTGTTTCATGATTTTAGGTTTTCAGAGGCTCTGGGGCAGTTCCTTTTTAGAATGCCCATGTTTTGAGTTTGCCTGTGGTTTCCTCATGGTCAGATTCAGAATATGTGAGTGGATCAGGAATCCCTCAGAAGAGAGTGGATTCCTCTCAGTGTAGCATTAGCAGGAGGCAAACATGATGGATTTGATCCAGTACTGACTGATTAAGGTGGTGCCTGCTGGGTTTCTCTACTGTAAAATCACTAGTTGCTCTCTCTCTCTTTCTCTCTCTCTCTCTCACACACACACATATATACTCTTCTGTTTTTACATTGAGTAATGTGTATGTGTTTGCTAATTAATTAATGTGTCTTTTTTATATTCTTAATTCTATCTCCTGCCTTTCTCAAGTTTGCTGTGTTGCAAAGAACATTTTCTTCTTTCTGTGGAGGTAGTCAGAAAATTCACCTTTTTTTTCTCCCCTAGAAAAATTCCATGATGTTTCATTAATACGATCATCGACAGCCAATGACAAAGGCTTCCATGATCCTCTATCAAGTAATCCATTTACACATCCAGTAAAGCAAATTATTTTTTTAAATGAGTATGCGACTGAATGTTCTCCTTAAACATCTGTAGGGCTATCTCAGCTATCACAGATCGGTTTGTAATTCATTCACATCTAGCATTGCAGGAGGCGGTTTTGAGTTCATGTCACCATCTGAACTGTCAGTGTTCATGTACCCCTATACACAGGAGCTTCTCTCCATTAATCTCCCATTTGCGATGAGCAGCCTTCTTTGATTAATCATTCTCTATACTGTCTTATGTCCCCCCGTGCTATTTCAGAATAATGTTAGTTCAGGATTTAGGGTGGCAGGGGTCTAGTTTTACATGAAAATATTTTTAGTGGAGAAAAAGACAAGTAGCCGGGCGCGGTGGCTCACGCTTGTAATCCCAGCACTTAGGGAGGCTGAGACAGGAGGATCGCGAGTTCAAAGCCAGCCTCAGCAATGGCGAGGCACTAAGCAACTCAGTGAGACCCTGTCTCTACATAAAACACAAAATAGGGCTGGGGATGTGGCTCAGTGGTCGAGTGCCCCTGAGTTCAGTCCCTGGTG